>JAJTUV010001621.1:0-316742 GCA_021653895.1 Mastomys natalensis | reverse complement strand
CCCATGCCCTCTGTGTGTGCCCACCCCACAGCCTGCCTGTCCCCAGAAGACTGCTTACCAGAAACTTAGGGGCCTGCTTTAACCAGGCAGAAGAAGCCTTCTCTAACTCAGACACAGCACTGTCTCCCCCAGAGCCGCTGTAATCCAGACACACAGCTCCCTGCCTCGGGGAGGCCTGCTTAAAACTGGGAACCCAAGCCAGTAATACCAGAAACAACCAGATGGCAAAAGGTAAGCACAAGAACATAACCAATAGAAGCTAATGAATGCAATTTGGAACATTCAGAACCCAGCTTTCTACCACAGCAAGCCCTGGTTATCCTGACATGCCTGAAATCTGACCTTAAGTCCCATCTCATAAATATGAGGGAGGCTTTGAAAGAGGGTGTAAATAATCCTTAAAGAATACAGGAAAACAGTCAACAGGTAGAAGCCGTTAAAGAGGAAACAAGTAAACTTTGAAGAAATACAGAAAACACAATCAAATAGGTGAAGGAATGAACAAAACAGTCCAAAGACCTGAAAATAGAAATAGAAACAATAAACAAATCACAAATAGAGGCAACCCTGGAGATGAAAAACCTGGGAAAGAGAACAGGAACTACAGACACAGCATCACCAACAGAATACAAGAGATGGAAGAGAGAATTTTAGGCATAGAAGATATTGACACATCAGTCAAAGAAAATGACAAGTGTAAAAATGTCCATAACCCAAACATCCAGGAAATTTGGGACACATTGGAAAGACCAAATCTAAAATAATAAGAATAGAAGAGGAATAAGTTCCTAGTTCAAAAGGCTAGAAAAATATCTTCAACAAAATCATAGACGAATATTTTCCTAACCTAAAGAAAGAGATGACCATAAATGTACAAGAAGCCTAGAAACACCAAATTGATTAGACCAGAAAAGAAAATTCTCCCACTATATAGTAATCAAAACACTAAATGTACAGAACAAAGAAAGAATATGAATAGCTATAAGGGAAAAAGGTCAAGTAACATATAAAGGCAGACCTATAAGAATTACACCTGACTTCTCAACAGAAACTCTAAAAGCCAGAAGATCCTGGGAGATGTCTTGCAACTCCTAAGAGATGACAGATGCAACCCCCAAGTACTATACCCAGTCAAATTTTCAAGCATCAAATGGAGAAAACAAGATATTCCATGACAAAAATCAAATTTAAATAATCTTACTACTAATACAGCCTTACAGAGGATAGTGGAAGAAAAACTCCAACACAAGGAGGAAAACTACACACAAGAAAACACAAGAAGCTAAGCATCTCATAACAAACCCAAATGAAGAGAATCATGCACACATAGTACCACCTCCAACAACAAAATAACAGGAACTAATAATCATTGGTTATTAATATCTCTCAACATTAATGGACTCAATTTCCCAATAAAACGACACAAGCTAACAGACTAGATACATAAACAGTATCCATCATTCTGCTGCATACAAGAAACACTCCTCAGCTACAAAGATAGACATTACCTCAGAGAAAAGAGTTGGAAAAAGTTTTCTATGAAAATGGTCCCAAGAAACAATCTGGAGTAGCCATTTTAATATCCAATTAAATAGACTTTCAACCAAAAGTAATCAAAAGACATAGGGAAAGACAGTTCACACTCATCAAAGGAAAAAATTCACCAAATGAAGTGTCAATTCTGAATATATATGCTCCAAATGCAAACCCACCCATATTTGCAAAAACAAAACTTTACTAAAGCTCAAAACACACATTGAACCCACAGAATAATAGTGGGAGACTTCCACACCCCTTTATCACCAACGGACAGGTCATCAAAACAGAATGAAAGAGAGACACACTGAAACTAACAGAAGTAATAAACTAAATAGATTTAATAGATATCTACTGAACATTTCACCCCAAAACAAAAAGATATACATTCATCTCAGCACCTCACAGAAACTTCTCCAAAACTGACCATATAATCAGACACAGAACAAGCCTCCAAGATAGAAGAATGAAATAATCACTTGCATTGTATCAGATCAACAACGGACTAAAGCTAAACTTCAACAACAACAAAAACAACAGAAAGCCCACATACTCATGGAAACTGAAAAATTGTCTACTCACTGATAACTTGGTCAGGCAAGAAATAAATAAAGAAATTAAAGACTTCCTAGAATTAAATGAAAATGAAGGAAAAACATAATCCAAACTACTGGGACACATGAAAGCAGTGTTAAGAGGACAATTCATAGCACTAAGTGCTGTCATGAAGAAATTGGAAAGATTCTATACTAGCAACTTAACAACACAAAAGAACACAAACAAACCCAAGAGGACTAGATGCAGGAATAGTCATATTTAGGCTGAAATCAATCAATTAAAACAAAGAGAATGAAACAAAAAAAAATCAATAAAATCAAGAGTGATTCTTTGAAAAAATCAACAGAAGACAAACCCTTAGCCAAACTAATAAAAGGCACAGAGACAGTATCTAAATTAAGAAAATCAGAAATGAAAAGGAGAGAGGACAATAGACACTGAGGAAATTTTTAAAAAGAATTAGGTCTTACCTCAAAAGCCTGTACAAAAGCCTTTCCACAAAACTGGAAAATCTAGATGAAATGGATGATTTTCTAGACAGATACCATTACCAAAGTTAAATCAAGTTCAGATAAACCATCTAAAGAGTCCCAAGCAGTTATAAAAAACTTACAACAACAACAACAACGAAAGCCCAGGGTCAGATGGTTTTAGCGCAGAATTCTTTCAGATCTTCAAATAAGAGCTATATCAGTGTTCTCAAACTATTCCACGAAACAGAAGATGACACACCAAATCTTTTAAGTTCAGACTCCATTTTTAGAGAACCTGACCTAAGTTTGAACTCAGGTAAACTAGCTGGCTGATACCTAGCATTAGTTTCCAAGTTGTCCCCCAACAAAACCTGAGCCTAGCTCCAGTTGCTAAGTAATCCCCAACAAGACCAGAGTTTCCAGTTACACCCTTAACAAAGCCAGTGTCTCCAGGTTATTTCTCCAACAAACCTGTACCCCCAGGTTACAAATCCACCCTCTGCCTAAAGACACCAAGGCAAGGAAGCAGAAATTAAGTTTATGATATGACTCCAGCACCAGCCAATTATGTTAAAGGCTACAGTAGCTTTCCAAATAGATGCTCGCACATGTACTCCCTGCTTGTTGCTTATATAAAGCCTTGCCCATAGACATTCGGGGCTCCCCCACTGCCAAAATGTCTGCATGACAGTGGTGCATTGGGTGGGCGAGCTAGTTCAAATAGAATAAAGACCATGCTGTGAGTTGCATCAGATTAGCTCCTGTCTGTTTTGGGGAACCACTAACCTTTCCCTGGCACTACAAAGGCGGGTCAAGAACTACAACATAAAAACAGACACACTCTTTCTAGTAGAAGAGAAATTGGGGAATATTCTTGAACTCATTGGCAGAGAAAAAAATTTCCTGAACCCAATGTCTGAAGTCCAATGTCTTAGGCTCTAAGATCAAAAATAAATAAACGGAACCTCTTAAAACGAAAAGCTTCTTAAGGCAAAGGTCACTGACAATAGAACAAAACTTCAGTCTACAGATGGAAAAATTTCATCACTAATCTTACATTAGATTGAGGGCTAGTATCCAAAAGAACTAAAGAACTCAGGAAGCTAGACTCCAGAAATACAAATAACCCAATTAAAAGTGGGGTGCGGAACTAAACAGAGAACTCTCAATAGAGAAATCTCAAATTGCCAGGAAGCACTTAAAGAAATGTTCAACATCCTTAGCCACCAGAGAAATGCCAATAAAATGAACCAGATTCAATTTTATACCAATCAGAGTGGCTAAGATAAGAAACTCAGGTGACAGCACATGCTGATGAGGATGTGGAGAAAGAGGAACACTCCTCCATTGCTGGTGGGATTGCAAACTGGTACAACCACTCTGAAATCAATCTTGTGCTTCTTCAGAAAATTGGAAATAGCTCTACCTGCAGATTCAGCTATTCTACTCTTGGGCATATACCCAAAAATGCTCCACCATATCACAAGGACACATGCTACAAGTATGGTCATAGCCACTTTATTCATAATGGTCAGAAACTGGAAGCAACCCAGATGTGTCTCACTCACAGAATGGATACTGAAAATGTGGTTCATTTACACAATGAAATAATATTAAGCTGTTAAAAACAAAGACATTATGAAATTTGCAGGCAAATGGATTGACTAGAAAATATCATCCTGAGTGGGGTAACCCAGACCCAAAAGGAGATGCATGGTACATACTCACTGATAAGTGGATATTAGCCAAAAAGTACACAATACCCATGATACCCATAGACCCTAAGAAGTAAATAAGAGGGAAGGTCCAAGTGAAGATAACTTTAATCCCACTTAAAAGGGGGAGCAAAATAATCATGGAAGTCAGAAGAAGGGAGGGACCTGGATGGGAGAGTGGCATGAGAGAGCAAATGGGGCCAGGATCATGTGTGTGGGGGAAGACAGGAGAGTGTCCCAGAGGTCCAGGAGAGTGAATGGAATTATACAGCATTGGATGTGGAGGGAACCTCTAGAAAGTCCTAGAGACCTGGGATGGAGGAAGCTCCCAAGACTCAATGTGTGTGACCTTAGCTGTTATGCTCAATAGGCGTGACATGGAACCTAAAGAGACCACCTCCAGCAGTCAGACATGATTCCAAATGGAATGGGGACACCAACAATGTCAACTAACCTGAACCCTTGGGAGCTCCCAGATACTGAGCCACTAACCAAAGAACATATAAGGGCTGGCTGGAGACCCCAGACACATATATAGCAGAGAGCTGCCTTGTCTGGTTTCAGTGGGAGAGGATATGTCTAATACTATAGAGACTTGATGCCCCAAGGTTGGGGGATACCTGGTGGGGGCCGATCCTCTCAGAGGTGAAGGGGAGGGTGGACAGGGGAAGAACTCTGTGAGGGGGGAACTGAGAGGAGGGCAACATTTGAGATGTAAAGTAATATAATAATAATAATAATAATAATAATAATAATAATAATAATAAAAGCCAGTGTTGTGGTGAGTGTTTGTAACCCTGGTGCTTGGGAGGCACAGACAGCGAGATCCCTGGGGCTTGTTAGTTGGCCTGTCAAAGTTTCTTGGCCACTTGTAGGCCAACAGCAGACCCTGAATAAATAAAGGCAAAGCTTGGTGTGTGGTAGGAATGAAATGGTTCGGTGTTTAAAGTAAAAGCGTCTATCACCAAGCCTGAAGACCTGAGTTTGATGCCCAGGATCCACACCTGTGCTGTGGTATGTGTATCCCTTTCCCTCAGTAAATAAATAATTGTAAAAAATGTTTTTAGGAAGGTGGACAGTGTTTTAGGAATGACAGCATAGGTTGTCCTCTGGCTTCCGTACACATGTGTATACATGCATCTACACATATGTGTGGATCCCACTCATGTGCACATTTACACTCATATGTATACACACGCAGTGGAAAAAATCAAATGAGTAGATTCATTTTTGTGCTTTTTAGTTTGTGTATGTGTGTGTGAGAATGTGAGAGTGTGCATGTGCAATGTGAATATCTTGGGGACATATTCAAATGCCTGATAAGTGCTGTTAGATACAGAAGAAAAAGGAGCAGCAGGTGCCTTGGTTTAGAAAGGAGCTGACAAAAAGTTACCATTCAAGAATGAGCGTTATTAAGAGAAAGGTACCACAATGATGGGAGCCGCGAACCACACTCTAGGTAGGAAGCATTAAAAATAACAAATTTTTGTATCTAATAAAAAGGAGTCGAGCTTCCAAAGAAGGGTGGCATCTTATAAAACCTGGAGAAGAACTGCATTAAGAAAGATAGCATAAAGAGGTAGGTAGCCATCATGGATAGCATGGCCAGAACATCAGAGCCCCCTCGAGTCTGCCATTCCCAGCATCTCAGTGGACATATGTGAGGAAGGAAGGAAGTTTGAGGGTGCTTGAAAGAATGCGAACAGCATAGGGAAAGTCTGAAGCTGAAGTCATGCTCTGGGAGTCTAGCAGCATTGGAGAGCTCCCAAGGAATCACGTGGGTGTTGCCACCTTGGCTTGATCAGTAGTCTAAGCAAGCACGAGTCAGTTCATTGTGTGGATTGAAGTGCCCAGAGGAAAAGAAGAGAAAGAAAAAGAGAGAGAGAGAAACACAGGCTGGGGGGAGAGGGGGAGGACTGTACCTCTTGTTAAAGATTCTACAAGATCAAGTGACAGAATTTTGAAATATGGAGAATTAAAATGTCCCAGACCAGAGCCAAATTATTTTGGGCAATTTGGGCTCTCTTTATATGCTGTCCACTGCCTATTCCTGTATCTGACCTAACATCTTTGTAACTATCAAACCTTACAGTGTATTTGTTAGCAGAGCACTAACTTCTACTGATCTGAAGCCAAGGATATTACCAGATGGCAACCAAAATCTGTAGCAGAGGTTCCCTGATTTTCTGTAACCTGTGTAGCCATAGTCCCCACAAATGTATTTGGCAAATACTTTGATTTATGGATTTATTTTTTATGTAACTAATAAAATGTTATGTAGTCACTTCTATGATAGGACATAGAATCCAGGGAAACCTGAATGTATGTTCCCAGGCTATTTATTAGTGTGTGATTCCAGAATAAGTCATCTCTTAGTTTTCTTGACGGTACAATTTCCTGTCAAGATCCATGTGTCTCCCAGCATTGGTGTTATGTTGCTGAGGATTTACAAGTTTAGCCTCTCAAGTTTAGCTATCTTAAAAGTGTTGGCTCTCTTGTGTAGCTTCTGGCCAGTATGCGAGTCTTTACCCCACAGATAAATTCAGCTAACACCCCATAGTAGGTACGGCACACCACACACTCCTGCTACAGAAGTCTGGGAAAAGCAAGACAACCGGGACAGAAGGGAGAGGAGAGGTGCCCCAGGTGAGTTTCCTGTGGCAGCTATTCAGAGAAGGAATCAAGGAAACAGATGCCATAGAAAGCACCTGCTGGCTGGAAGCTTGCACCTTTATAGGATCCCATATGAACAAGCCTTGACGTTGACAGGTTCTTGTGTACCAAGGCAAGGAATTGGACCAGAAACACATGGTTAGAAAGAGGAGTGGAGAGTTGATTAAGAAAGAGACGCACTTTTGACAGTTAAGAGTGACCAGTGAGATGAGAGAAAAGCCCTAAACCACCCATGATCCTTTGTAGGTTATGACACAACTGTTATTCTGTCATGTATATCTGGGCTTTCCTTAGGCATGCTCAGTTTGTCACCTGTAGCCCACACAGGGAAGAACATCCGTCTTTCTCTACCAGTGGCTTGTTTTCTGTATCAGTCTTGAGACTGCTGTCTTTAGTCCTTACTATCTGGAAGGTTTCCGCTGTTGGGGACAAGGGGAACACTGAGGCAGATTGCCTTTTTGAGTAAGAAGTTTATTAGCAGAGTTATTAATGCCAAGAGAGTGCAGGCATACATACAACAGTATAGCAAGGGCTGTAAGGAGAGTTAGACAGGCAGACAACATGGCGGGGAATCTAAGGAGAATCCAGGTCCATGAATCAGAGTGGGGTCATTTCATATAGATCTCAGAGGATGGTGGAAAATTTAGTTAGTCGGCCTGTCTCTGATTCCCCAGCCAATGGCAAGGGAAGTGGAAGGAAGGAATTCTAGGTAGGAGGATGTGTCTGTAACCACTAACTCCATGATGTCTTAAAGACTCTGGCAACCTGACATCTGTGAACTCCCTTAGGGAAGTGAGAATGGACCCTGTGATTCTCCTAGGGTGCAGACACCTGGGGTTAGGAACTCATAGGCTGATGATTGTAAGGGGCCTTGCCATTCCCTAACAAGGCCTGTGGCTTTGGCTTGGGAAGCAGTTTCCTACAGCACCTAAACAGTTCTTCAGTACACTCTCATGGGCACTCAGTGTGTCTAGATCTTCATTGCCCTGACATATAAGCAATGTACCAGGAAGAAGTCTGGATGTGGAGAGGTCCGCTCCTTATTTCCTTGGTATCAAAGCATGAACAGGCTGAATGTGACCACTGCTTTAAAGAACTTCCAGAAGCTAGCAAACATGTTCACACTTGAGCAGAGAGCTAGGAGGTTCCCTTCTCAGGACCCAGCATGGAATCTCCTTGGCTAAAGGGAGTTGGGGTATTCTTATCCCAGTCTCCAGGAATCACTGATCGACTGGAGGAATTATGTCCTGGGTGCCTCCATCTGCAGAATGAGCTATGCCAACCAGGGAAGGCTCCCTGCTGTGGTGGTTACTATTGTCAACTCAACAAGACCAAAAATCACTAAAATGAATCTTTGGAAGGGAGCTTCTAGATTTGGTTAGTTGGGGTGTGAAGACACACCCTAAATATAGAGGGCCTCATTTCATGATCTGTGGTCCCAAATGGAAGAAAAAGGAGAAAGTGAGCTAAGTACCAGCATTCATCTCTGCTCTTTGAATATAGTTGCAATATGAGCTGCCATGCCTTCACCTCTGTGATGAATCTGTACCTCAGACTGTGAGTCCAAGTAACCTCCCTCCCCAGAAGTTGTTTTTGACAGTTATTTTGTCACAGTGGGAAAAGGAAGACATCAGCCAAAGGGCTCAGAGGAGCTGGGTGGAAATTGAGCGGATATATAGGAAATGTGCAGGGATGGGATCGAGTCTCAGGGGACAAAGCAGCTGTGACACCACATTGAAAATGCTCTCAGTTTTTTTTTTTTTTTTTTGGCAAGGGTTCTGAAAGTGTCCTTATCTGGTGAGAATATTAAGTTGCCAAGATAGGGGGCAATCAGGAGACCTAAGCCACAGAAAATCTGAACCCTTCCCCACTCTGGAAGCAGAATTGGAAGGAAGCAATGGTCCAAACACACAGAAGATGAGGACTCCGACAGAGGAAATGGGTGTTTTATTAGCATCCTAATATCAAAAGACACGGAGAAGGAGCAGGGAAATGAGCCAGGTTCGTCCACTTGGCATCGTTTGGGATGCAGAGTCTGAGATGAGCGCTTTCATTTGCTGGTGCATGATGATGTTGAAACTTTCTTACAGATCCAGAATCTTAGGGCATCACATCTGAAGTCATTCCAGCCATCTCCAGAGAACTCTGCACAGTCTTCGTCACCAACATTGTTGGGCTCCCCTTTATTCCAATACTGTTCAAAGCTGCAAAGCCAGTTGTGACAGTTAGTTTTAATTATCAACTTGACACAACTGAAAATCACTGGAGAGTAGAGTCTCAATGAGCATTGTCTAGATTAGGCTGGCCTGTGGATGTGTCTGAGGAATTTTTTTTTAAATTTATTTAGTTATTTAAATCACATCATAATTTACTTATTTACACAGGGGTTATAAACACAAAGAGGCAGGATGTGGGGAAGGGAATGGCACCGGAGCATAGGTGTCCAGGGGAGTACAGATACCTTTCAGAACGGTATCAGTTGGGTGTAGGTTCAGGGGACAGGTCACTATGACTCTGCCTATGATTCACTTCTCTTTGTCTAAGTTGGTACTGTCCACGAGGCTGCCTATTTATAACACCTATGACTACTTGGGCTGGTAAATTTCCACAGAAGCTGCCTGTTTACAATAGCTTATAGCCTGCTGTTTCAGTGTTTTTCCACAGAGACCCAAGACTTGGTGTTAGCATGCATGTATGTCAGGACTATTGCTGACTTTAGGCCTATGGCTGATTTAGGCCTTTAGTGTATATGTAGGGCTGCTCCTGACATCTCCTCCCTTCTCTAAGTATAGAAGGGCCTTGGCGATTCTATTCTTCCGAAGGTGGGGATAGAGGCCTGACCTTCAATAATTGAAGGGGACCTTGTAATGGCTCCGGTCCTCCTGTCGTTGTCCAGTGAGGCATGAGGGCCATATCCATCCTGATGTCTTTTTCCTGGAGAGGGGATACTTTTGACATCAACCCCTATGCAGTCAGGCTTGTCCCTCAGGGAACCCAGATAGATATTTTAAACTTTTATTTATATTCCTTGCAGTGCTTAGCCTTGCAGTCTAAGCAAGAATTCAGATCATCAGTCAGAGAGGGTTCTGGGTAGCCCTCTCTGCTTGGTCTAGGGGTGGAAGTCTCTTCTTTTAGGTTGGGTGGAGATGGGTTTGAGGAACACCCTGTATAAAGTAACAACCTCATCTTGAGTCTCATGGTCCTCCATGGCTAACTTATGATAATGTATCTGAATAGGTTTTGCTACCGAATTATCTATCTGTTGTATCACAACGTTAGTCAGCCTATTTAAGGCCGGGACTAAAAGAAATCAGCAGAGATAACCCAGTTAATGGTCCCAAGATGGGAGGAAGTGGGGTTGACAACCATGGAGAGGTTGAAAACCAGTCCTTGTACCAGCTCTCATCTTTCTCTTTCTCTCCCTGTCATTTCTCTGGGCCTTCTCTGACCTTTTTCATGTTCTCTTTAACCATCCCTGTCTTGTCTATGTAAGGACAACATTCTTCTTTAAGGGCTGTACACAGTCAAGAGCTGTACACAGTCTTTTCTATTGTAGAAGAGTAAATCAAGTCCAATAAAGTCCTTTGCAATTTTTGGAGATCAATTCGTGTCTGAGGAATTTTAAAAATTGGATTAATCGAGATGGGAAAACACACAGATGTGGGTGGCATCATAGGGCTATTGCTTGAAATGAGTGAAGGCTTGAAGCCATCCTCTTTCTCTGCTCTTGACTGTGGGTGTGAGCAGCTACTTCAAGTTCCTGCCTTAATTTGCTTCCAAAAAAATGGTCTGTGTGCTGGCTAGTTTTATTTCAACTAGAGTCATTGGAGAGGAGGGGGCATTAACTGAGAAATCCATAAAATTGGGTTCTGGGCAAACTTGTGGGACATTTTCTTAATCTCTGATTGATGGGGAAGGATCCAGCCCACTATGGGTTGGAACATCGCTGGGCCAGTTGTTCTAGATTCTATAAGAGAGCGGGCTGAGTAAGACATGGGCTGATAGGGCAAGGCCTCAAACAACACCCCTCTGTGGCCTCTGCAGCTCTGCATCCAAGTTCCCACCCTAATTTCCTCATGGACTGCAGATGTAGAACTGTAAATCAAATGTTTATTTCTTCCCAACTTGCTTTTGGCCATGGTATTTCATCACAGCAATAAGACAGACTGTAACCTGAACTTGTGATCCAAATAAGCCTTTTCTTACTTCAAGTTGCTTTTGCTAGGATACTTATCATAGCAACAACAAACAAAATAAAACAAACAACACCCAAAAAATGAACCCCACCGAAACCAAATAAACACACACACACACACACACACACACACACACACACACACACCACACACACGGGGAGAGAGAGAAGAGAGAGAGAGAGAGAGAGAGAGAGAGAGAGAGAGAATGAGAAAACTATACCACCAGTTCACAGAACCTTAATCTGCCCACTGGCATGCTACACAGCACATTTGTAGTTTCTGGAAGCTCAATGTATTCACATCTTCCCTCAATGCAGGTTCTTTTCCCTCCTTTGTCTCCCTTCTCTCCCTTCCCTCCATTTCTCTCCCCTCCCCATCCTTCATTCCCTTCCTTGTCATTCCTTCTTTCCTCTCCCCTCCCTTCTCTTTCCCCCTTTCCTCTTCCCCTCTTCTCCTTCCCCTCTTCTTCCCTCTCCTCTCCTCCCATCTCCTTTCCTTCCTTTTCCTTCATCTTCTTTTTCTTTTTTGAGACAGGGTCTCATGTAGCCCTGGCTAGTTCAAACTCACTACATAACCAAGGATGAACTCAAATTTTTTATTCTTCTGCCTCTACCTCCCAAGTGCTGGAACTATAGGCATGGAATACCCCACTTGGTGTACATGGTGCTGGAACAGAACCAGGGCTTTATACATTTAGGCAACCACAACATTATGCTTCCAGTTTGACCTAATGTTTTCCATGGTAATAGTCCTCTCCCTCACCCAGTGGCCATGGTTAATAGTTCCCTTTCCTAGTGACCTTACTTTATTTTGTATTTTATGCCTGCATACCTACACTAAACACCCTACATTAAAATCAATACCCCTCAGAGGGATGCATCTCTTGCTGATTTAATGGTGGGATTTGCTGCTATTCTGTCTGTGGATGGGGGCTCTTTTCCTAAGGAGCCAGGGAGAGAAGTATGAGCCTCCCCAAATAGTTCAAGTCAGCGTGCCAGAGACACACATACACTGTACAGTGTACCTTTCATTGTAGACATACCTGGGTGACAGAGGTGAGCCATCCACCCAGTGCCATGTGGCTTCATTATGCACATCTGAGAGACCCATCCAGGTTGATCCTCTAGCTTTAGAAGTCTGCTGCAGGAAGGTCTGGAGTGGGACAGGAGGAGGAGTCAAAGAAGGAGAGCTTTTATCTCCATGAACTTTTGCAGGAAGTTCTACTTGCAATCTGACTTCCCTGTTCTGCTCTATTGGGTTATGGGCACTCATGGATACCTAGGTGTCGCGTCTGCCTTGACCAGCAAGAAAGACACGACCACGAGCTCTTCCTCCAGCAATTTAATTGGGCACCTTGAACAATCTTCTTCTTCTCTCTCCCGGGGAGGCCCCACCCTCAGGCTTAATACTCCTGGGCTGACCAATCCCGAACAGGCTACGTAGCAATAGCTGATAGGTACACACATGCGGAAGCATACCAGACCACCAGCCTTAGCCAAATAAGGAGTTGTTTTTCATGGAGAGCACTCGCTTTCGGGATAGCGGAAGGCAGAAGCCGGCGCCATCTTTCGGTCGCGGCTCTCTGCAGCTCTCCACACCTAGGTGGTTTCAGTTGTATATATATATATATGTATGTATCTTATAGGAAGATAGACTTTGGCACACAGCTGGCTTTCCTACAAACACACTTAGTTTGCTGCAAGGTTGCCTGTGTTGGGTGATCTGAGAATGTCTGTGGGAATTGACTCCTGAGTAGCTTTAATGTGAGGGAAGCATTTGTACCAGTTCACAATGGTTGCTAAAGATGCATACCAGCCTTGTCCAGCTCTGTACTGGGTGATGTCCTATTGATAAACACAAGAAAATGGGAAGAACTATACAATAAGATTTTTTTTTGCATGTGTGCAGTGTCTGTATGTATATGTGTCTATATTTGTGCCCTATGTGAATGTGGGTGCGTGTGAAAATGGTTGTCAAGGCCAGAGGTCAGCCTTTGGTGTCTTCTTCAAGTGCCCTCTACAATTTTTGAGATAAAAATTTCTCATTGGTTCAATCAGGTAGACTAGCTGCTCAGCAAGACTCAGAAATAGTTGTTTCTGTCTCCCCAGTGCAGGCACTAATTCCAAGTCCTGGAAGTGCTAACAGGCTGCTATGGGAGAAAGTGAACAACAGTCTTACCCAACAGTGAACAACATGAGCTGTAGTAATGACCAGCCTGGCAAGATAACCTATGCCTGCAACATCAGTGTAAACATTTAACGTTAGGGCGTAACCAACTGCTTTCTGCTTGGATTTGAGGAATATTCTACAAGAGGAAACATATGCCTGGTACTTTAAATCTGGCC
This sequence comes from Mastomys natalensis, assembly GCA_021653895.1. Taxonomy (NCBI): domain Eukaryota; kingdom Metazoa; phylum Chordata; class Mammalia; order Rodentia; family Muridae; genus Mastomys; species Mastomys natalensis. The sequence continues at coordinate 303,246 of JAJTUV010001621.1, read as the reverse complement.
AAGAACCCATGACTGGGATCTCATAGGGCCCAAGGATGAACCTACCATATTATTTTGCTAATACTTCAAACTGCCTTCTAACTTCATATCTCCATAGCTATGGATTAGTACAGATCTCAGACCTCATCAGAGAAGCTTCTTTGTGTAGTGGATATGACTGAAACGGAATCTCATAGATGCTCAAAGAGCAAAGAATAAGTGTCTAGTGCTCGGCTCTAAATGGGACATCTGTATCATGTCTGCCCTCAAGGCTCTGAGAGTACCATGGAAGAGAAGACAAAAGATTGTAAGAGTCAGAGGCTGGGCAGGACTGCTGCACTTATGAGCTCACAGCAGTTATGGCTGCCGGCACTAGATCAAGTTTGTCTACACTGCAGTATGGAGAGGGGAGGTGTTCATGAACTAGCACAGTTGATGGCTTCTAGGGGAGGACTAGCTCCGGGGAGGGCCCCATGTCCATGAATATATGTGGGAAACATATTGTGCTCAGTGGGATACAGAAAAAGGGATGGGGCATGAAGTTGGGAGGGAATGGGGATGGAATCAGGAGGAGTTAGAGGGAGAAGTGGGAGGTGTGAATAGGTCAAATGCATTGTACCATGCATGAAAATACAAATAATAAAAAATATATTTTAAAATGTGGGCATGATAACTGGCACTCTCTCTTCTCTCTCTGTCTCTCTGTCTCTCTCTCTGTCTCTCTCTTGTGTGTTGGTGCACATATGTATGTGCAGGTGTTTGAAAACCGTGATTGCACATGCAGAGGCCACAGGAAGGTATCCGGCATCCTGCTACATTGCTTTCCACTTAGTTCTCTAGGATGAGAATTTCTTACTGGCTTGGAGCTAGGCTGGCAGTCAGCAAGCCTTGGATATCTTCCCATCTGCAGGCCCCATCCCCTACATGGGGCTTAAGGGCACATGAGACCATGCTTGCTTTTTCCCATAGATACTGAAGCTCCACTGAGATCTTCATGCCTCAGTAGTAAGAGCTCTCCACTCACTCAGAAATCTCCCCAAATCCATAACCAGCTTTCAAAATGTGGTTTCAAATTCAAGTCCCTGTGTTTGCAAGGCAAGCACTTTCGTGAAGGACATTTCCCTAGTCTCTAGTCTAGCAGGACATATATCCCCCAGTAGGAAGGAGTTTAATACTTGCCAGCACACAAAGATAGCAGTTACATTTTAGGCATTCCCACAACGCACCAAAAATGTTTAACTCTTATGTGTGGCTCTGTGGAGAGTACTTGGGGGCCTCTCATTTCCACCCTTCTCTATTCAAATAGGAAAATTAGCACCTTACTCATAGCCTTGTCTAGCAAATGGTCTCACTCTCAGGTGACCACAGCCAGATCCATGTTCTAGACAAGGATGGGGCTCCATCTGGCATACCTGCTCCTCATCTGTCTCTATGATGACCAATTTGGCCCCCAGTTCCTTGCAGGCAATGATGGAGTTGTGCCAATTTCTTTGGGACTTGGAGAAGAAGTAACAGCTTCCACTGAAGAATGTCCAGTCCCTGGGGCAGGGTTGACACAAGCCATCTGTTGGAAGAAGCAGATCAGATGGACATACTTAGACGTCTGTGTTCCCATTTCTCCTCAACCTTTAAGATCTCCAGAGCCAAGGCCCTTACTCATTACAGTATTCTGGGGAGCCATTCCCCTCTGCCTTTCCTTATTGTCTTCTGCACCCAGAAAAATACAGAAGTCCTAAGCCCATCTTCTCCAGTCATGAAAATGTAGAGGCCGAGAGTTCAGCCCAGAGGTCAGGACTAGCTTGACCGAGTGCCTACTGTGTGCACAGCCCCTGTGAACATTGTATGCTTACTGTTTACATAACCCCTTTGAACACTGAATGTCTGTTGTGTGAATGGCTGTGAACACTGTCTACGCTGCATACAATTTCTGTGAACACTGAGTGCCTACTATGTGCACGGTCCCTGTAAGCACCAAGTTCTATTCTCAGTGTGATTACAATTGTGATCTCAATTACAGAGAAGGAAATTGACGCTCAAAGACTCTAATGACTAAAGGAATCACTCACCATGTACTTCAGTCTTCAGCTGCATGACCTCCTGGTAGATTTTGTCCTGAACCTCTGAGTTGGGGACCTTTGAGACTTAGCCAAGACAGAAAAAAAAAAATCCCTGTAGTTATTAAATACCTCCTTTTTGCCATGGCCTGCACTGGGTCTCTTGGGACACTGTGTTGATTTTTGAAAGGTGGGTCTCACTATCTCATTACTGGTTTCTCCTACTCCGGGCATATGTCCTCATCTTATCTCAACTTCACAAGTGGTTAGGATGCAGGCACATCCTTCTACCTCAGTGTTTAGGACAATTTCTGCCTGATGTCTTTAAACATGTATTTGTTTGCTTATTTATTCATTTATTGTGTGTATGACTGTTTTGCTTGCATGTATGTATATATTCCATGTGCTTGTCTTGTGTCTGAGGAGCTCAGAAGAGGGTATTGGATACCCTGATACTGGGGTTTTAGATGGCTATGAGTCATGGTGTGTACGCTGAAAACCAAACCTTCTAGAAGCAAATCTTTGTTCTAGGAGAACAGTAAGTGCTCCTCACTGTTGAGACAACTCTCCTGTCCCTGGTTAATATCTTTAAAGGCTAGGAAACTAGAAACTCAGAGAAAGGTGACCTATCAGGAGAAATAGAGCCACAGCTCTTCTCCGAGACCTTCCCCTCCTCTCTCTGATGTACCAGAGATGGAGGAGATGTCCCTGAGAAGTTCCTAGCACCACGGAAGGTTATGTTCCTAACTTGCATTCACCATCCCTTTTCTAGACAGGCCCTAGAGTCAGATAGAGAACTGAGCCCTTCATTATGCCTGACCTAGGACAAGAATGATCAGCAGAAGCCCCGTCAAGAACAGGAAAGATAGCAGCTGCAGGACCAAGGGGTTGTGTCTCTGCTTCATATACTCTGCAGAATAGAAGATAGTTGTGTTAGAATCATAGTGACCTTGCCTCAGCGTGGCCCCAGGACAGACTTACTGCTGCCATCCTCCTCCTACAAGGCACATGAGTCTGGACCGTGAGCCTCTACTTCCTATGGCCCACAATTCCAATCCCCAGCCTCCATCTCCCGGGACTGAGTGAAAAGTTTCGGATCTCAACTCTAGTTTCCCAGGACCCACTTCTGGGGAAGGTAGTCTACTTTCCCTCAGGCCCTCACCCCGATGTACCTGCCAAATACTTGATTCCAAATTTTGTTCGTAATTGAGAGCTGAAAACGGAATACCTGGTACCACTCACCAAACACTCTTCATCCTCTGGAGAAAGAGAGCATCATCGGTCAGAGCCTGGGAAGGCTCAGCCACAAGCTGCCCGTCAGGCCTCCCTCTCTGAGATCCCACAGTCCCAGCCCATCCTTACCTAGAGTGCCCAGTGTCTTGGATTCCGTAGAGTCACTCATGGCTACTGCTATTGCTAGTGCCTGGGACTGAGAAAGAAACACAGCTTTTATTGTCCCCTAATGTCCACTTCCTAGACATTCTGATAGGAAGAGAAAAAAGGAACTGAGCACAGTGCAGAAGAGCTAGAGAGAGGAACCGCACCCCTGACACAGCTTATCTGGTGCCAGGCAACCCAGGAATTTTTTAGGAAGAGGTCTGGGAAGTTTAGGGTGTATGCCAGAAAGATCAGGTTTATTCATCTTGTGATCAAATCATGGGATGCCTTTATAATAGCTAATAGCCTGTAGAGTAATCTACTTTGCTATGTGCTTCCCACTTGTGCTGAGGATCGGAGAGCCATAACTCATATTCCTGGCTGCTCTGCCCCCACTAACTCATGCTTCTCTGCTTTGCTGGCATAGGGACTCACTGTGATTTCTGCTGACTCTTGTGTATTGATGGACTCAACATACTCCTGTTAATGCAATGCCTGCTGCAGATGTACTCATTTTACCCCTCTATGCTATAGTACATGATCTGCTTTCCATTTCTGCACACCCAGATTAGGTAACAGGCTCATAGTCACACGGCTATTTCATGGTAATCTGACATTTAAACACAGGCAATCTGACTCAATAGTCCTCATTGTAAACCAAGGAGAATCAAAATGGTTCCAAGGAAAATAAAAACATTTCCTAACGGTCAACACATATTGAATGAAAAAAGGATACATACTTTTTGTTGTTTTTATAAAATGGAATACTCTTCATGGGTAGCAAAGACACCCATGGAAGCTGGGAGTAGGTTCTTTTCTTCCACTATGTGGGAACTGAAGGTCATCTTCAGGCTATTAGGATTGGAGGCAAACGCCTTTATCTAATGAGCCATCTTGTCGACCCATTTCTATTTTTGACACAGGCTGCCATTGAACCTTGAACTCGTTGATTCAGTTAGATTGGCTGTCTAGTGAGCCATGAGAATCCTTCTGTTTCTGCCTCCCTAGTACTGGATTACAGATGTAATCTACCATGCCTGGATTTTTACACTGGAGTCCAAACTCCATTTATCATGCTTATGTGGCGAGCACTACTTACTAAACTATATCTTTCCAGACTCCTAATCTTTGCTGTTAATTTGAAATGAATATGACCTTAATAGATACAACAGAGATTGACCAGGTGGTTGAACTATAAAAGGACTTCAATATTATGAAAATATTTTAAATTTTGTTGGAGTTATGTAGTGGATGCATATATAAGTGTCTAGGTGGAATGAATGTCTCTTCACCGAGCTACATGAGTGACATAATCTCAGCACCAGAAAGCATGCACATGAATCATGATCAGTGAGTATATTTTCTGGCTTTATATTTATTTTATGGACTTAAAATGAATTTTATGCTAACGTTTGTTGGCTCAGAAACATAGCTCTCACTCCAAATGGAATGAAAACTAGAATAAAGTTTCTATCTGGAGCCAAATTTAAGTGACAAGGTTCCAGGGGGGCACACATTCATACTGGTCTAAACACTAAGTTCTATTGGAAAATGGCCACATGAGATTTTATTAGTTCAAGTAGGTGGGCTCCAGCTGATGCAGGGAAACTCCTCCTGTAGATTTAAGAATCTGTCTGGTCACGAGCCACCATGTGGTTGCTGGGAATTGAACTCAGGACCTCTGGAAGAGCAGTCGGTGCTCTTAACCTTCCTGTCCTGACTATCATTCATAACGTATTGTAAGATATAAGATGAAATAAACTCTTTCCTCTCCAAAGAAAGAAAAAAAGAAAAAGAAAACCTACTACGATAGTTCAAATGGAGATACCCTACAATGTTAGAACAAACAGCTCAACTAGATATCAAATGCTATGAAATAAAACCCCAGTACCAGGAATGGGTTACATCTTTTGAGATGTTGGTCAATGGTATCTCATAGATTCTGCTTCTCCAAACATTTTAAATTATTTCTAGTGTTCTTGATTGCCATCCACAACTTGACAGTAAGACTTGGTTGCTGAAGACATCACATACTTTAGTCATAGAGCACAGACAGATCTACCTGGTACTTAACTGGAAGCTTCATCCCTAATGGGATGATTATTCGCAGTGTTGGAAGATACTATGCACACTACTGGGGGAGAAAAGGAACCATGAATCTCACTCAGCTATGCACCCTGGGAACTACACAATGATCTGCCCAGCAACATACTTCTACCAGTACAAAAGTGGTATGAATGTTATGGGCATGTCCAATCACCTTTCAAGATTGGATTTGATGGGTTTAAGGCCTGTTCTAAAGGATGACACAGTCAATAAGGCCAAAAGCCTATGGCTACATAGGGCATGGGTCCTATGGTAAAACTCACTATTATTCTGACTAGAGCATGGCTCAACCTCATCAGAGAAACGTCTTGTAATAGATAGTACCAGAAAACTGCAACTTCAATGAACAGAAAATAAAAGACTTCAAAATTCTTTTAAAAAAGAATCTTTCTAGTGACATTCTCAGCTTTTGGGTTGATGGAAGCTAGTGGTCTTCTAAGAATTCATTTAAAAGCTTGGTAGTCACAACGATGTTAGGTCAGATATGACGTAGGCAACAATGGTTTTCAGAGGGACGGAACAATTGCTCTTTTGAGGGAGCTGGGTTTGTAGCATTTTAACTTTCTACAATTTTGAAGCTTATTTGTTTTAGTTTTAATTCTGTTGCTCTAATAATACACCTTGACAAAAAGCCACTTAGGGAGAAAGGGTTGATTTCATATTACAATTCCATAAGGAACTCACTATTCAGGGGGCTCAAGATAACTGTCATATCCATGGTTAAGAGGGAGGTTAAAAGAGTCAAGTCACATTACTTGTTTGTAACTCAGTTTTTACACTCTTATAGAATGCAAAACTCCCTGACTAGGGAATGTGCTGCCCACAGTCAGCTGGGCTTTTCCATATCAACTGCTTATGACAGTCATCCACAAACATGCCCACAGATCAATGCAATTTAGACAATTCTTTGTTGAGATTCTCTTCCTAGGTGGTCCAAGGTTTATTAAATTAACAATGAAATCTAACCATCGTAACCCTGTATAATCTTTAACACAAGTGCAGCTGTTTCCCCCGTCTGAGAACTTCAGTTCCCATTTTTTGTACAAGCTACAGATTTACAGCATTATGCCAAAGGACAATACACATTTCCTATATGTCTTTCACCCCAGATCCTCAAATGTTGATCTCCTACATAGTAAAATGTGATAACAGTGACAATGCATCGATGATGACTTTTTAAAAGATAAATGTGTCCTGGGGCCAGAGAGATGCCCAGTGTCCAAGAACGCATACTGTTCTTGCAGAGGTCGATACTCTAACTCCCATGTCAAGCGACTCACGATTGCTTGGAACTCCAGCTCTAAGGGATCTGACAGTTCTGGTCACCACAAGCACTTGAACTCACATTATGTCCCCCTAACACATACAAATTAAAAACAAAATAAATACTATCTTTTGTTTTGTCTCCAAGATGCCCCCAATTCCAATGATCTCTCCTATTACTCTCTTCCTCCATCCTCCCTCACCTGATCATTCTTGTTCCCTCCCTGCATCCCCCTTCTACCCATGAGGTCTATTCTATTTCCTCTCCCCTCTTGAGCCCTCCTTGTTACTTAGCCTCTCTGGGTCTGTGGATTGTATCATGATTAACCTTTACTTTACAGTTAATATTCACTTATAAGTTAGTATATACCATGTTTCCTGAGGGTCCATGATTCACTGAAGAATCATACCCTGGACTCAAACAGTATGTAAAAGCAAAGAGTGGTTTATTCTGCAGTGCCACGGACCACCCCAGTCGGGTATGGGAGTCCCTGGGATGAGGGTTCTTGAAGGCTAGGTGGGTAAGGATTCGGTGGTGGCAAACAGAAACAAACACAGAGGCAGTTTGAATCTGAGTGTATTTTGCAGCTCTCAAGCAAGGGTTTTTATACACAGAAAAAACAAATATTACAACTCTTAGGAGATGTATTCAGGAAAGCAATCATCATTATCATTTGGCACAGTAAAGCACAAGAATCATCCAAGCATATCAACTCTGAAAAGATATATTCAATAAATCACAAACAGAACAGATAACATCATTATTATTATTTGACACAATAAAAATCATTCAAGTGTTACAACTCTGAAGGGATGTATTCAGTGGGGCAGTCATCCAGGGCTAGTGGAAGATCTCCAAGAGCAGGTTAATTAATCTTTATAATAAACTATTATTTAACATCTAATACCTGACTTTTTATAAATCTTCAATGCATAAATTTAAACTAATTTAATTCTTTTTATTTAAGGCTTTCTTTACCATATACCAAAGCCCTCCTCCGATGACACACATGTAGCCATATGAAATTTTATTGTTGGGAAAGATTTTATTTATCATAATACTATTTTGTAGCTTTGTAAATGATTATAAGGTAAAGCATCGGTTTCCCCGGAGGCAAGGTCATGTTAGTGACCCCATCTCAAGGGATGGTTTCTTACCCGTTTTCTTTGCTTAAGATCTTGGCCTAGGCAATCAGGAACATGTAAATAAGAAAAGGAATAAAAGAAAATAAAACAGATAAGTTGCCATGAAAACTATGGTTTTCTTCCCGGCAAGAGTTCCACAACCGGCTCCAGGAGGCCTCCTTCTCTTGAAGTTTTCACCTCAGTCTGTGGAACTTGTCACACAGATTCTACTGGGGTTGGTGTGGCACTGCAGAAGTCCAGCATGCTGGGATCTCCCATTTCAAGATGGAGACAACCAAGTGAGCTCACAGACCCAATTTAAAGGTTAGGGGAATTCTGGGGTAGGTGACCTTTATCTTGCTCCATCTCTAGGGACATTCCAGAACCATTACTAGGGTGTGGGGGCTGAAAACTGTTGCTGGAGAGGTCTGGAAAACTGTTGCTGACCCATTGCCCTTGTTTCAGGCCAGGTGGTAGGGCAGCTTCTGATGGCAGGGAAGTTTCTGACTAGCTGCCTGGAGCTTGGGTTTTTTTTTTTTCCTAGTAACTGACTTGGCTAGGCTTGACCAGTCCATAGGTCTAGTCTCCTGAACCAATTTAAAGCCTGTCATGGACTCAGCCTAGCCTTCTCAGTTTGTCTTTCAGGATCTGGGTTACCTTAGGATAATTTTTTTTCCAAGTTCTGTCCATTTGCCTGCAGATTTCATGATGTCATTGTCTTTAACTACTGAGTGAAACACCATGTGTAAATTAACCACATTTACTTCATCCATTCTTCAGTTGAGGGCCAACTAGATTGTTTCCAGTGTTTTGCTATTATGAATACAGCTACTATAAACATAGTTGACCAAGTCTCTTTGTGATAGGATAGAGCATCTTTTGGGAATATGCCCAGGAGTGGTATATCTGGGTCTTGAGGTACATCATTTCCCAGTTTTCTGAGAAACCACCATATTGATTTCCAGAGTGGCTTGTAGAAGTTTGCATTCCCATCAGCAATGGAGAGGTGTTCTCCATGCTTCATATTCTCACCAGCATGAGCCGTCACTTGTGTTTCTGATCTTAGACATTCTGATAGGTGTGAGATGTAATCTCACAGTTGTTTTGATTTGCATTTTCCTGATGGTTAGGGCTATTGAACATTTCTTTAAGTATTTCTTGGACATTTGTGATTTCTCTGTTGAGATCTGTTTAGATCAGTACCCCATTTTTAAACTGGATTATTTGGGGTTTTTTGATGTCTAGTTTCTTGACACACAGACACACGCGCGCACACACACACACACACACACACACACACACACACATCTATTTGCATTCTTCTACATGCAGGCTCCCAATTAGACCAGCACTATTTAATGAAGATTCTCTTTTCCATTGTATAATTTTGACTTCTTTGTCAAAAACATCAGGTGTCCATAGTATGTGGATTTATTTCTGGGTATTTGATTCGATTCCACTAAACAACATGCCTATTTTATGCCAAACTCATGTGGCTTTTATTACCATTGCTTTGTACTACAGTTTGAAATAAGGACTAGTGATACCTCTAAAAGTTCTTTTATTGTACAGACTGTTTTAGCTATCCTGTTGCTTTTTTTTCCATATAAAGATGAAAATTGCTCTCTCAAGGTCTGTAAAAAATTGTGTAAAAAATATGTAGATTACTTCTGGTAAGATGGGCATTATTCTGGGCAGACTCAGTGACTTTACCTGCTCCAGCAGCAGAGTCACCATGTCTGCCCAGAAAGCTCAGAAAGCTAAATCAATATTATCCCCAACACCTGCCACCCCAGGCTTAATCGGTGGTGGAAGAACGGGTCTCAGAACTGTTTGTCTCAATTGGCTGTTTAAGTTGAGTTGTAAAAGACTGGTTACTAATAACAAGGCATTGTAAAACCATCTGAAGGAAAGAAGAATGTTTTGTGGACCATTTGTGTGTGTGTGTGTGTGTATGCGTGTGTGTGCATGTGTGTGCGTGCGCGTGTGTGGCAGTTTTAAGTTACTAATTTTCAAAATCAGTACTTTTTAAATGAAAACAATGAACAAAAATCAGTCACAGAATTCTGAGACCCATTAAAGCAAGTTTAATGAGAGAAAAAAGAAAAGATGGCCATTTTTACTGTTACTCTAATTGATCTATGAGCATGGGAGCTCTTCACATTTTATTTCTTCTTCAATTTCCTTCTTCAAATACTTGAAGTTTTTTTGTTTTTTTTTCATACAGCTCTTTCACTTGCTTGGTTAGAGTTACACCAGGATATTTTATATTTGTGGTTATTTTGAAAGATGTTACTTTTCTGATTTCTTTCTCAACTTCTTTGTCATTTGTATATAGGAGGACTGGTGACTTTTTAAATATCTTATTATTGTTATTTTTTTATATTATTCTTGTATCCAGCTGCATTGCTGAAGGTGTTTATCAGCTACAGGAGATCTCTGGTAGAATTTTGGGGGTTGCTTATGTATCCTATCATACCATCTTCAAATAGTGATACTTTGATTTCTTCCTTTCCAATTTGTATCCCTTTGATCTCCTTCAGTTGTCTTATTGATCTAGCTAGAAACTTCACGTTCTGTATTGAATAGATACAGCGAGAGTGGACAGCCTTGTCTAGTCCCTGATTTTAGTGGAACTGCATAAGTTTCTCTCCATTTAATTTGATGTTCGCTATAGGCTTGCTGTAAATTACCTTTATTATGTTTAGGTATATGCCTTATATCCCTTATCACTCCAAGACTTTTACCATGAAAGAGTGTTGAATTTTGTCAAAGGCGTTTTCAGCATCTAATGAGATGATCATGTGTTTTTCTTTGTTTGTTTATATGATGGACTACATTGACAGGTTTTGGTATGTTGAACCATCCCTCTATCTCTGGAAAGACACTTATTTGATTATGGTAGACGAGCTTTTTGGCGAGTCCTTGGATCTGATTTGTGAATATTTTATTGAGTACTTTTGCATCCATGTTCATAAGGGATATAAGTCTGTAATTGTTTTTCTTTGCTGAGTCTTTGTGTAGTTTGAGTATCAGAGTCACTGTGGCCTTACAAACTGAATTTGACAATGTTCCTTCTGTTTCTATTTTTGTGGAGTAACTTGAGGAGTATTGGTTGTTGGGGTCCAGGAATTGCCTCAGAAACCACACTAACGCACAGCTCAGTCAGACAGGGACAGTTTATTGAGTGTATACCACAGAACTGATCAATCAGGACCATGGTTCAGATTAGGGAACTGAACCATAAATGACCCGGAGCTAAGATCCTAGAGGGGTTTTAAGCTCCAAATCCACAAAAAATCTGTGCCAAGTTATTTCACTAATTGTGATTTAAGGATAGGGAGTTTCCTTAGGAGCATGTCTCTGTTGTATGTTTATGCTGCTTCCATTGGTTGGGGTATACAACTAACTTGTCGAACATTCATGTCTTAACTTGCCAACCAGGATGTCAGTTACCCACATACGTGTCTCCTTCTGCCAAGTAGGGTGTCAGTTCCCAGGGAGGTCTTGGGAACTTAAACTTTACTTGACCGTCACGCAAAATGGAAGTCTTATTCCAAATAGCTTATTATGTTGGTGCAGATGTCTCTCTTATGTTGGGGTCCATCCTAAGGACAGCTTATACCACTAAAACGTATGAACAGGTGCAGGAAATGCTGTTGGGTGGTTGGTTTGGGTCCAAGCTTATTGTATGTAACTATACAAAACAGTTCTACTGAATTCTATCGTGATTGGTTTCCAAGGGCACAAAACATAATACCAGCACAGATATTTGTTCATCCAAGTTCATTGCTGCTCTAGTCACAAAAGCTATAAAATGAATCAGCTCAGATGTTCATCAGCTGATGAATAAATAAGGCAAATATGATACAAATACATAGTTGAGTTTTGGTCAACTGTAGAGAAAAAACGTAATTATGGGATTCACAGGTAAATGGATAGAACTGGGAAATAGTATACTGTGCAAAGAGTACATGCTTCTTCTTGTCTGCAGTTCCTAGCTTCAATTTTTAGATAGCTGTATTTAGATTGCGCTTGTATAGACCAGAAAGGTAGGAAGGGGTCACTGGATGGTGAAAGAACATTAACAAATGGGGGATAATAGGACACATAGAACATTAAAGTGGGGGGATATTAGTGGTAAAAAGGTTCAAATGAAGGTGAGAATGGAGGGGTGGGGAGATTAGTATGGGAAGTAGGGGTTAACCAAACTAAAAGAGGTTGAAAAATTCCATATAGAATTGTAATAATTTGTAAGCTAATTAAACATATAATACAAAATGAGTATGAAAGGAGGCATCCAGCATGGGTAGGTAATGATGCTCCCAGAAGCCATTAGTTACTAAGCAAAATTTCCAGTGCCAGATTAGGATATGGAAACAGGAGTGGGTGGGCCAGACATGTGGTTCAGGTAAAGGCACATGCTGCCGAGCCTGACGACCTGAGTTCAATTCCTGGAAAGAAGAGAACTGACACCTGTAAGTCATCCTTTGATCTTCACTTGAGTACTGTGGCATACTGCTCAGCACAGGTATCCACACACAAAATAAATAAATAATGTACTAAGAAATAAAGGAAATAAGAGTGGGGCTTGTTGGGAAGAAATAGGGTTTGTTGGGAAAGTGAAGGGATAAGATAGGACAATGGGCACAAATATGATCAAAGTACATTGTGTGTATGTTTATGTGAGTGTGTATACATGTGTGCACGTGTACGTGAACATGTGAGTGTGTGTGAGTGTATGTGTGTGTTTGTTTGAGAATGTGTGTGTGTGTGTGTGTGTGTGTGTGCCCAAAACATAGGAGAAGTAAGGCTTCTTTTTTTTTTTACCACATGGCTCTCAGATATCAAACTCACGTTACTGGGTGTGGCAGCAGGCACCTTCACCTGCTGAACCCTCTCTAGATTGTGATAAGACTATGATGAATAGATTGCTTCCTGTGAATAATCATGTTAAAACAAATGATGAATAGCATGGAACAAAACAAAGCTACCTATTATAATTGCAGGAGAGAGGGAAATATCTCATACTAGGAAAAGGCTGAGGAAGTGTCTGACTGTTCAACCATTAAACAGAGAAACAGCTGTCAAGATGACTCCAGAGGCAGGGAAGAGAAAGGAGAATACAAGACTGATTTGTAGTGGAAGCAGATAGTCACATGTGCACCTAGAAAGGGAACTATCTGACTCAGGTGAACTCATGGGAAGGTGTGCAGAAGAATTCCCCAGGTTCCAACCAGATGGAGTTCCCAGCAGTAAGATGGAGAGTGGATACTCTTAACAAAGAAGGTATTTGTAACTGACACCCACTTGCAAAAGGAAAAATCAATTCTCTCCAATGAAATGTTACTGAGTCTATAAAACTGCTCTCTAGGATAATATATTGCTTGCTGGCATCTGGAGTCTGGACTTTAGAGGTAGGAAGGGAATTTGTTTATAGGGTCATTCCCAAAGTCCTTAGGGACCAGGCTTCAGGAGAGGCATGGCATGATAAGGTTTCTTTTGTTTTGTGATTGCTTCTTCCCTTCGAGATGGTTTCAATTTCCCCCACAGAGCTTGTCAGCTTTAGGAGAAGAGGGGGTGCCTTAGTTTCTTCAGGCTGGAAGACCTTAAAGTATCTTAAAGGTACAAGTTCATAATCTAACACAAACCAGCCCCATGGATGATACCAGAAGGACTACTTGGGAATGAAAAGAATGATAAGTACATCCAAATACCACATGGAAAAAGTATTGCTAACACATTTGTTAAGAAAAAGAGGAACTAAAAACCAGAAGAATGCAGCTTTGTCCCACATACCTGAGTTGTCCCAGGCATGAGTCTCTTGTTGGAAAAGGCAGCTCCTTACATCAGAGTCTAAACATTAACAGATTGACAGGCCACAGCTGCCTCTGACAGAATGTCTAGTAGCAGGGAAACCATGTTCTCTTCTGAGGAAAAATCTTGGAGATCCTCTCGGTATCCACCATGACATCTCCAAGACAGGAAGCAGCTGATATAATATACACATACACATACACATACACATACACATACACATACACATACACTTACACTTACACATACACTTACACTTACACATACATATACTTATATATAATGATATACACAATATATGATAGATAATGTATATTATATATAATATATACAGTGTGTGTGTGTACCCCCACATAAGTTCAAATGCCTATGGAAGACATAAGAGGGTGATAGATTCCCTGGAGCTGGAGTTGCATCAGAAATGGCTGCTGAGAGCTACACTCCTCTGGGAGAGCAACGAGTGCACTCTTAACTGCTGAGCCATTTCTCTAGCACCTGAGCTGAAATGTGTGTATGATAATGCCTGGAAGTCATAGATGGAGAAGAAGAATTATCTCCCTCATCATGCTTTAGTTTTCATGGTGAGCTACAGAGACTAGGGAATGTTCTTAACCAAAAGTTTTCAGGCAGGTTGATGGAAAGTGATCAGATAGAATGAAAGTATACAGGGATAGGATCAAGTCTCAGGACAAGGCACATATGATTTGATGTGATGGTTAGCTTTAGTTGCCAGTTTGACACAACCTAGAAAAATAGCCTCAACAAGGAATTGTCTATTTTAGGTGGGCTTGCAGAACTGTCTATGGGACATTGTCTTAAGTGAATTCAAGAGAAGCCCATACTAACATGGCTGCATCATTCTCTGGAGTTGGGAGACTGTATTGCAGTAAAAAAAAAGCTAGGCATGCACACAATTTATGACGTAATATGATTAGCCGACTCAAGTTCCTTCCTTGATAACCCTGCAGGGATGATCCACAACCTGGAATTGTAAGCCAAATAAACCCTTTCTCTGCCAACTTGCATTTTGTCAGGACTTTATTAAAGCAACAGGAAATTCGACTACTTGACAATGAATAAAGGGCTGGGGAGATGCCCAGTGGCTAAGAGTGCTGATGTGCAAGAAAGAGGGCCTGAGCTTAGAGCTCTAGTAATTGTAAGAGGCCATGCATGGCCACACGTGCTTGTAACTCCACTTAGGAGGTAAATGGAGACAGGAAAATGCTGAATCTTTCAGGTTGCCAGTCTTGCTGAAAAATAATGAACTCCAACTCCTATCTCAAGGGAATAAAGTGAAGATCTATTAACCAATGTCTTCATCTGGCTTTTGAGTGTGTGTATCTCAGCAAGGAAGATGGAACAGATTAATGGAAAACATCCAGGTCCTGAGTGTATCCCACATCAGGTAACTACATTGAAGTGGGGGACAACAGTGAACCCTAAGCCCAGAGAAATCTGAAAGCAAAAGGACAACAGCGAGCGAGTTCCTTTGTGACAGCTTAATTGTCAACCTGACACAACCTATAGTCACCTGGGAAGAGGCTCAGTGGGGGATTGCCTGCATTGGGTTGGCCTGGGAACATGTCTGTGGGGGATTGTCTTAATTAAGTTAATAGATATGGTAACATCCAGCCCACTATGAATGGCATGTTGTCCCCCATTTCCTAGGCAGGTGTCCTAAACTGTAGGAGTAGGAAAATGGAACTGAGAATAAGCAAATGAGTGAGTTAGCTTGCACACACTTCTGTCTGCTCCTGATGATGTGATGTGACCAGTTGTCTCAAGTTCCTGCCATCTTGACCGCCCTGCAGTGATGGACTGTCATCTGGAATGTAAGATAAAATAAGCCCTTTCTCCCTTAGTTGTTTTTTGGCTAGAGCATTTTATCACATCAACAGAAATGAAACTAAAATAAACACAGAGGATAAAGAATATGATTAAAAAAAAAAAAAAGAATTCCAGGACTTTTTTCAACGTTCTGAGGCCAACAGGCAGGGAGAAGGAGCTGACATGAAAGTGGGCCTCTCCATCCGCCTGGCAGAGTAGCATGAAGGCAGAAGCTGAGATGAGCTAGTCTTCAGTGCATGGGGTTGCAGACTTCTTGCAGATCCAGAACTTTTTGAGTTCACATTTGGAGTCATTCCAGCCATCCCCAGCAAATTCAACACAGTCTTCTTCGCCAATGTTGTTGGGCTCCCCTTTATTCCAATATTTCCGGAATCTGGAAAATCAGTCAACAAAACATTAGTATCCTCCAGTGGCATGCTGTGAACCATGCTGTGTTTTTAGCTTTCTGAAACTCAATGTCTTCACATCCTTCTTAATGCATATTGTAGATGGGCCATATTCTGGAGATAAGGGCATGCCTGGATCAGTTGGCTTTGGACTCTAACTCTTGTTATGTCCTACACTGAAGAAGTGTGGTTTTTCTATGTAAACCAACCAATCTGGATACCACTTTCCTTACTGGGTTCTTGCACTCTGGTCCACAACACTGCCCTATGCCAAGCAGCAGACAATTAGAGATCAGAATGCTAAAATGGTAAACTCTCCTGTTCTTATGCATGGACAACAAAGTAAATGTTCTTTCCCACAGTGTATCCTTCCTTTTTATTGTGACTTGTTGTGGTTCTTCTCCATAATCTCTGTTGTGCTGTGGGATCTGTGAGCGTCCTTATAAACTACCTTTAAGCTACTGTTGTCCTCCTCCCCTTCCTTACATCTCCTTCCCTACTGGCTTTTCTCTTCCTCCTTCCACCTTTCTTCCTTTGTATTTTTCCTTTTCAAAACATTTTTTTTTGGAGGCAGGGTCCCATGTAGCCCAGGCTGGCCCAGAACCCATTATGCAGCTGAAGATAACACTGAGCTTCTGACTCCTTTCTCTCTATCTCCCAGCTGCTGGGGTTACAGGCATGGGCCACTATACCAGATTATTCAGTGCTGGGGATAAAATATTATGCTACTTTATGAAAATACTTATATCCCCAAGCCAACAAGCCATTTTTCAATGTTAATAATCCCCTCACCCTGTGGCCCTAATTATTTTGTATTTTCTACAAATAGCCTACATTAAAATCAACATCCCTTAGGGGGAAGTTTCTCTTGTTCTCCGATGGTGGGATTTGCTAATATTCTATCTGTGCATGGGTAGGAAGACTTCCTTCCATCAGCAAATATGGGAAGCTCTTATTCCAGGGAGAGGAGGAGGAGACCCAAAGGTAGCTATCAGAGCACCAGAGACCTGTCTGGACTCCACTCTACTGGTTGTTCTCTGAATATACCTGGATGACAGAGTAGAACCATCTACCCAGAGCCATGTGGCTTCCTTCTTCAGGTCTGACAGGCCCATCCAGGTTGCTCCTTTAGCCTTAGAAATCTGCTGTAGGAAGGTCTGGAGAGTAGAGGAGGAGAGTCAGGGGAGACTCTTTCCTAGTTTCAACTTGTCTCCCCAAACTCTTGCAGAAACTTCTACTTGCAATCTTATCTTTCCCTGTCTGCTCCATCAGGCCATGAACACTCATGTGTGCTTAGATGATGTCAGCTATTTTTACATCTGTAGCCTATGGCCACACATTCACTTGGCAGAGGGTGGTATCCAGCTATTCTGCTAATGTTGCTGGATGACTCTTAAAGAATTCTGCATCTATAGAATGAGTCTATAGAATTTCCTCATGACTGGCTTTAATGTGGATAGAAGAAGGTCATGCTAATTCATGGTTACCTAAGATGCATGCCCCTTCTTTTCAGTTCTTAAATGACATCCCATTATAAACTTGAAATTGTCCATGGTGCGAATATATACACTAGGGGAACTGGCAAGCACTACATATCATATCAGGTTATGTGTGAGTATGTGTGTTTATCTATACATATGTATGTCCCTATGTATATGAATATGTACATGTGCATATGTATATGTGGGTGTGGGTGTATATGCCACAGCTCAGATGTAGAGGTCAAAGGACAATTTGTAGGAGTTGGTTCTCTCTTTCCACCGTGTGGGTTCAGAGGATAAATTTCAGGTTGTCAGACTTGGCAGTGAGCGCCTTCACCTGCTGAGCTATCTCACCCCTTTCCTCTTTTTCTTTGGATTTGAATTCAAGGCCCTCAAACTTGTGAAGCAGGCCCATATCAGGACTTAATTGATGTCTATGTCTGGATGGGTGTATGCAGAGTGCAGGTATGTCTGTCAGAGGGCAGCTTGAAGAATCGGTTCTTTCCTATTACCACAGGGGTTCTAGGAATTAAACTCAGGATGTGAGGCTCGGAGGCAAGCTACTTTGCCTTCTGTGCTATCTAATTAGCCTGCACACCTAGACTTTTATCTCTCCAGGAGCAGGCGGCTAAATAGTGACCAGCACAGAGATGATATCCACTGCGTTTTAGGTGACCCAAAGCACTCACAAATGTTCAGTATATAGTTCTGTGCCAAGGGCTCAGGATCCCCTTCTCTTCTTTTCCTCACATAACTCTGGCAAATTATCTTAATCCGCGTGATCAGGAGCCAGGCCCACAGACCAGACAAGGGCCGAGTCCCGCCAGATGTACCTGCTCTTCATCATCATTGATGATGACTAGTTGAGCCTCCTCTTCTTTGCAAGCCGTGACAGCATCATTCCAGTTCCGTTGGGACTTGGAGAAGAAGTAACAGTTTCCTAGGAGGAATGTCCAGTCCCAGGGGCAGAGTCGACACAGGCGGACTGTTGGGGAAGTGGGTTAGGACAGACTTACATCTGATTGCCTGTGATATTGCACCTGGTTAGCCTTCAAACTCTCCAGAGTCAGGGCCTTCCATTGACACAGCATCCTGGGGAAGCATTCTTTCCACTTTCTACACCCCTTTGAATCTCTAGGGGAACTCAGGAGTCCTAGCTCCACTTCCTCTAGACTGGAAGAAGTAGGGGATAAAGTTCAGAACAGAGGGTAGGAGACAAGCTCATGGCCTTTGTGATTACTGAAGTGCTTGAAGTGTGCACAACTATGAACACTCAGTGTTCACTGTGTGTGCACAGCCTCTATTATCACCGAGTGCCTGCTGTTTGCACAATTCCTGTAAATACCAATTGCTATCCTTGCTGCTACATTATAGACCCAATTTAGAGGAGGGGACTGAGGTTCAAAGATGTCTGAGAACTCAAAGAAATTGACCCAAAGTAATGAGTGCCTGAGGCTCCTGAGGCCTCTGGTTTCTGTTCACTCACGCAGCTCAGTCTTCATCTGTACCAGCTGTTGGTAGATCTTCTCCTGCTTAGAATCATCCTGTACCTGGAAGCTGGAGATCTTGGAAACTGGGCCAAGAAAAAAGAGGGGAAACCGCAGCTATTAAATAGCTACTATGCACATTGACTTGAATTGCGTCCCCAGGAATATTCTGCCATTTCTCGTTTGAGATGGAGCTCACCCTGTTGTCGAAACCTTTCAAACTCCTAGGCAAAAGGGCACAGCAATCCCTCAGCCTCCTGAGAAGTTTGGATTACAGGCAAGTGCCACACACAACTCAGGGTCAGGGACAGTTTTCCCCTATAACGATTCAGAGACCTAACACCCAGGAGTCTTGCCTCCACACTTCCTCTCCTCTATAGTGAGATGTAGAGGCTTAGAGCTCAGAACAGTAGACTGACTTAACTGAGTGCATAAATTTGGTGAAAATGGAGTCTACTGTGCTCATGGCACAGTTGGTGTTAACATGATTGTATCTGGAACGAACCAAGAGACAAACCTTAGGGCAGGGCTGTGAGAGCATTTCTTGGAAAGATTAACAGGATAAGGAACACCTTCCAGTGCTGGCCCAGATAGAAAGAAGCTGAGGGAAAAGCAGAGCTGCTGTTGTCTGTCTGTCTTCCCATCTATCCTATTGCTGCCTCTGGTGCATCCTTTGCTGATGTTGAACCTCACTCCTTCAACTTTTCATTGTGGCCTGATGATCTGTGCTCTCCAGGAATCCTCCAGGCCCAGATCAGGACTCTGAGGCATCCAGAGTCAAGGACTGTTCATCTATCATGTTCTCAGACTCTGCAGCATAGACAGCCACTATGGACTTGTTAGACCATACTGTGTGAACTAACCTAGTAGAGTCTTTTGATAAATATTCATTCTATAGACTTGGTTCTTTCAGAGAACCTGACCAATGAAGGCTTTAAAAATGTTGAGTGCCTACTGTGTATATGGTCCCTATGAACACACAGTACCTACTGTGTGCATGTCCCTGTGAACACTGAGTACCTAGTGTATGCATGGTGCTTATAAACACCTAATGTATGTATAAGTACCTAATGTATGTATGGTCCCTATCAACACTGAATGCCTACTGGTGTGGGACCATGATAGGATGGCTGGTTTTGGTAGATAGCTGGCTGGAAACTGCCCAACAGGTGTCCATTGCCTGTGAGGGACGGGCATCTATTCAGCTGCACTCCCAGAATCCAGGCTCCTGACACATGGCATAGATCTCCATTGACTACACCATTCAGTCATGTAGGGCAATGCAGGCATGACTACAGGCCTCAGGCCCTAGAGAGATTTACATACTAATGAGATACCTGAAGGCCAGAGGGCGTAGCCAATTAAGCATTCTTCCCCAGACCCTCACCCCTTCTCCCTATTTAACTCAGGTCTGCCCTGAGTTTCATGGGGGTACTGCAAGATCCATCTACATCCACCATGAAAATAAATCTCTTAAACCCATGGACTCCACGTGTCTTTTGGGGCCTTTCTCTGCGTTCCAGTCACAGGGACCTGCATACTGGGTGCCCGCTTCTGTAACATCAAGTGCTATCCTTGCTGTCACTTGTGGTCTCAATTCACAGATGAAGAAACTGAAGCATAAATAGGTCTTATGACTCGAGAAAATTGACCCCTATAGTGACCTGAGGCCTCAGAACCACTGGTTTCTGACCACTCACGGAGTTCAGTCTTCATCTGCGTCAGTTGCTCAGAGATCTTCTCTTGCATGGACTCATTTTGCCCCTGGAAGATGGGGATCCTGGACACTGTGCCAAGAAAAAGAAAGAGAAAAACAAACCTGCCAATATTAAATACCTACTATGTGTCATTGCCTATCTCTGGGAGATCTTATGTCATATTTTATGAACTGCACCGTGTCACAGCTTGTCACAAATTCTAACACAAATGAGTATCCCTTTCCAGTTCCCCAGTGTCTAGGACTTCAGGCACAGGTTGCTACCCCAGATTCTGGGATGGTTTCTGATTGATGTCATATTTATTCTCTTTTGGAAACTGGGGAAGTAAACATTCTAAAGGGTGTCTAATCCTGGAGCTAGGGCTGGAGGTTAGGGTGAGCCTACACTTGAATGCCTATGTTCCTTTTCTCTTCAACCTTCAGGCCCCTCAGAGTGAAGGTCCTCTTTGACACAGCACACTGGAGAACTATTCCCTTTCTGCTTCCTAAATCCCTCCCCAACCCCAGGAAAGCCCAGGAGTCCTTGTCCACTTCCTCTGACAGGAAGAAATATATAGAATTCAGAATAGGAGTGAAGACATTGGCTTGAGTATCTACTGTGTACAACACTTTGAACATTGAGTTTAACTGTGCCTATGACCACTGTGAACATTCCATGCTGTGGTCCTTTGGAGCACTGATACCCACCCTGTGAACAACCACTGGAATATGAGTGCCTGCTGTATGTATGGTCCCTATAAGGAGAAAATAGCATCCTTGTTGTTCCTTTGTGGTTTCAATTTATAGATGAGGAAACTGAGGCTCAAAGAGGTCTGATAGCTCAAAATTAGCCCCTACAGACCCAAAGCCTTGGACTGCTGGTTTCTCACTTACGGAATTCAGCCTTCAGCTGTGTCACTTGCTCAGTGATCTTCTGCATGGACTCATTCTGCCCCTGGGAGATGGGAATCCTGGACACTGTGCCAAGAAAAAAAATGCCATTATTAAATATCTACCACTGTCACTGGTCTCCAGGGACATTTTAAAAAGCATTTATTTATTCTGTTTGGGGGCAGGGGCATGCATGTTCGTGTGCATGGAGGTTACAGGAAAACTTGTAGGACTCTCTCCTTCTACCATGTGAGTTCAAGGGACTGAATTCAGGTCATCAGGCTTGGAGCAAGTACTTTTGTCTGCTAAGCTATCTCACCAGCTGTGTGTCATTTTACTTTTTAGACAAGTTTCAGTTGGTGTCAATGCTTCTCTCTAAATTCCTGCACATAAATGGTTATCCCTCCCTCAGCTTCCCTAGTAGTTCAGACACAGGTAAGTGCTACCATTCCAGCATCTAGGACAGTTTCTGATGAATGTTTTGTTTTATTTCCTATAAAGAATGGCAAACGGAACACCTAGAAGAACATCTAATCCCAGGGGAGGCAGGTCAGGATAAACCCACCCTTACACGGCTATGTTCTTTGTCTACTTAACCTTCAGGCCCTCCAGAGTGACACAGCATCCTAGGGAAGCATTCTCCTCTCCACTTCCCAACACCTCCCACCCCCAACCCCCAACCCCAGGAGTCTGAAGTATTATCCTCTAGACTGGGAGGATTTGATGCTTAGCAATCAGAACAGAGGCCAAGAGAACTGTTTAGTTGAGTACTGACTGTGTGTGTGTATGACTCCTGTGGACATTGCGTGTGTATATGGCCCTGATGAATATGTAGTGTTTGCTGCATGCACAGTACATGCATGCTGTGTGCCAAGTATGTGTACGTTCTCTGGGAACACTGAAAGCCTAGTGTGCATTTGACCTTTGTGAATATTGAGTGCTTACGCTGCACACAGCCCCCGTAGACACTGAGAACCAACTGAGTGTACAACCCATAGTAATACCAAGTACCATTTTTTTTTGGTCATTGTTAATCTTGTGGTCTCAATTCATAGAACTGAGAAAACTGAGGATCAAAGAGATTTGACAATTTAGGAAAATTGACTCCTTTCCCCAGAGCCTCCTGAGTCCATAACACTTCTGGTTGTTGGTCACTCACTAAGCTCATCTGTCAGCTGGGTCAGTTCCTGGAGGATCTTCTCTTGCTTGGGTTCCTCCTGCCCCTGGGTGTTTGGGGTTTTGGAGACTGTGAGGAAGGGGAAAAAAAAAAAGAATTTCATTATTAAATACTTCCGTGTGTCAAGTCCTGTATCAGATACATTGTCAACCTTTCTTTTTCTTTTTTTACATGAGTCTCATTATGTCAAGGCTTCTCTCATAGTTTTTGGCACAAAGGATCATCGTGCCTCAGCTTCTCCAGTAGCTGGGACTATAGGCACACTGAAGCACTTCAGAGTCCGAGACAGTTTTTCACTAATGTTTTCCTTAGTTCTGTTTGAAGACTAGAAATCCTACCACTCAGAAAAAGCCGAGCCATAAAGAGAAATGGATCCAGGATCCACCCATGTCTCTTTTCTCATTTTGTCCTATGCCAGAAATGGGGGCATTCTTTAAAGATATGTCATCCCCTGTACCTTCCATTTCCCTCCCGGACCTAGAAAGGCCCTAGCTGAAGGTCCTGCAAGAGCTGAGCCCCTCATTGTGCCTGACCTTGGAAAAGAACGATCAGCAGAAGTCCAGCCAAGAACAGGAAGGAGAGCAGCTGCAGGACCAGGGGGACTTGGTTGTGTCCCAGGCATCCTTTCAGGGAAAAAGTGGGCTTTTTAGTAGCCTGGTTCCAGAACAGATGATCAGCATCCTCTTCCCACCTGGCATGTGAATCTAGACTCAGATTCTATCTCCCCATGGGCCATGGTTCCCTGGCCTCAATATTCTCACAGCCTGTGATTTTCTGCTCCAGTCTCCATCTACCTACACTCTCAGTTTCCTAGCACAGGTTCTACATCCCCAAGACGCTTTAAAAAAAAAAAGATTTATTTATTTTATTTATATGAGTACACTGTAGCTGTCTTCAGACACACTAGAAGAGGGCATCAGATCTCATTATAGATTGTTGTGAGCCACCATGTGGTTGCTGGGAATTGAACTTAGACCCCTCTCCAGCCCCCTCCCCAAGACTCTTAATTCCTTGCTGTACCCTCCATCATTCCAGGACCCTCAATTCCCTGTCCAACTTTCCAACATATCATAGCTCAAGTTTTTGTGACCTACCCTCCACTTTCCCATGGTCCATGATTTCCTTCTCTAGCCTGTGATGTCTCTCCTAGCCCCCTTGCCCAAGCCTTCCCAGTGGCCCTCTATTCTCTGTCCAGCCTCTGTCTCCCCAGAAAGAGGAAGTTCAGAGTCCTAGCCTTCAACTCCTGAGGACCCCCTTTGAGGAGGGCCGTTCACTTTTCCTTAGCCCCTCACCCTGTTGTACCTGCCAAACTCTTGACTCCAGAATTTGGTCGTAGTTTGGAGCTTTTACTAGAATATTCGCTGCCACTGCCCATCAGCTCATCATCTTCTGAGGGAAGAGAGCATCAGTCAAGCCTGGGTGGACTCAACTCTGAGCAGATCCCTCTGACTTCCCTCTCTCATGCTCCCAGAATCCCAGCCCAGTCTCACCCATAGAATTAAGAGGCTGCATCCTGACTTCTGTGGAGTCACTCATGGTCACCGATGTCCCCTGGTGCGTGGAAATGCTGGAGATTACAGCTTTTATCCCCTGATGTTCTCTAAACGTCGTTTCACTCCGGAAGGGGAAAAAGGAAGCCCATGGTTGCAGAAAAGTCTGGGGAGGGCTGCACCATTGACACAGACTATCTTGTTCCAGATAACTCAAGATTTAGATTTTTGTTTGTTTGTTTCAAGGGAGGGTATTGAATTTTGAGATTTTGTAGCAGAAAGAACTGGTGTGTTCATGGTGTGACCAAATTATGGGTGCCATTTCAAAGCCAATACAATAAATCTTTGTTATGCCTTTTTCACCTATGCTGAATGTAGGAGAGCAATATCCCATCTTCCCAGTTCCTCTACCCTTCTGACTCCAGGCTATCTTGCTTTTCTATGTCCTGATTAGTGGAGATTTCTGCTGACTTTGCTGTTCTCATGCACCTGTCTGTTGAGTACTTGCTGTTGTCAGGACTTCTGACTGCTGGGTAGAATCATTCCTCAAACCTCATCGCACTGTGGTAGCTGGGAAACTGCATAACCAGAGTAGGCAGCTGTCTAATAATAGCCAGACAGTGGGTTCACAGTGAAACTGAGAATTGAACAAGGGTAATTTGCATCTATGTCATAAACCAAGGAGAATCAAATAGTTCCAAGGAAGAAATGAAAAGTTCCCTAGCTGTATCAGAATTGTAGAATTTTGAAAAAAAAAAAAAAAAAGAAAACCAGTCTGGCAAGATGGTTCACTGGTAGAGCGCTTGCTGCACAAGCATGATAGCATCCTCTTCCCACTGATGTGAATCAGCTCAGATTCATCCCCATGGCAGCATGAGGTAAAAAGCCAGACATGCCAGCACTCACCTGTACTCCAGTGTTGTGAGAAGTGGAACAGGATGATCGCAGGAGCTCATTGATCTACTAACCTAGTCAAATTGATAGTTCCAGGTCCAATGAGAGACCCTATCTCAAAACATCAGGTGATCGACAAGATAACCAGGCCGGTTAGAGATAAGCTAAATTTACAAACATTTTGTTCACCTGGATATAATGGCTATTTGGCTCCATTCCTAGGACAAAGGAGACAACAGTGATCTACAACAGTCATTAGGCCCATCCTCTATGTCAATGCCTCTACAAGAAGACAACACAAGAAGGCAGCACAAGGTGACAACCAGTGTTAAGTCCTGACTTGCCAGAGAGCCCCTTGCTTTCTTCTAGAGACAAACATAATTCTGCTAGGTGAGCAAGACAATCCCAGGAAACAACTGCTTGAAAAATAACATTGATACACTTAAAATATTTCTGTAATGTCTTTGCTTTGTAAATTTCCTATTGGTCTAAGTGCAGACTTGCAGTCTCCTGTCTCTGTTTAAAATGTTCCAAGTGTAACCAGGGGCCGGGACCTGAAAGAGATTTAAGGTGTGTGGAATGCATGTGTCTATGGTGTGTGTGTGTGTGTGTGTGTGTGTGTGTGTGTGTGTGTGTGTGTGTGAGAGAGAGAGGAGAGAGAGAGAGAGAGAGAGAGAGAGAGAGTTAGTAAGATTCTTCTCTTTAAGCACTAGCAAGAGCTGGACAAGGGCCCTTCCTTTATGAATTCTTTTTTTTTTTTTTCAGCAAATCAAAAAATTTAAAAAGCATTCAAACAGAATAAAATGAAAAGAAACAAACAAGCAAAATACCAAGGGTCAGATATACTTATACAAGAATTCTATAGAGCCTTCAACAAGCAATACTTTTTGAGTTATGTTTAAAAAAATTCAGAACCACAATAAGCTCCTTCACAAAGCAAATAATATTGAAATAGTGAAATCAAGTGTAAACCCAACAAAAATATATGTTATAGTCCAGTATCCCTCATGAATATACATACAAAAATTGTCAATGAAGTAGTTGCAAACTGAATACAAGAGATATAAAAAAATAATATTCCATGAATAACTGAACAACTGTTTTTTTTTTTTTTTTTTTAGAAGACCATACTCCATATACAGGCTGCATGTTTTGGGATAGCCCCCACTCCAGATGTTTGAGACCTACATGAAAACCAAGCTGCACATTTACAACATATGTGCAGGGAGGCCTAGGTTCAGTCCCATGGAGGTAGATCTGTGTAGACTAGGTATGCTCCACGGTTGGTGATTCAGTCTCTGAGAGCTCCAAGGGTTCAGGTTCGTTTACTCTGTTGATCTTCCTGTGCAGTTCCTATCTCCTTAGGGCCCACAATCCTTCCCCCTATTCTTCTTTAAGAGTCCTCAAGCTCCATCCACTGTTTGGCTCTGGATGTCTGTATCTGTCTGAGTCAGCTGCTGGTTAGAGCCTCTCAGAGGACAGCTTGCCCCTGTCTGTTCTCAGGCTGGAGGTTTAGATCCTGGGAGCTCTGGTTGAATCTTTTGATACTCGTTCTAAAAAGGACAAAAGCACCCTCACTTTGGTCTTCCTCCTTCTTCTTGAGTTTCATGAGGTTTATGCGTTGCATCTTAGGTATTGTGTGTTTTGGGGCTAATATCTGCTTATCAGTGAGTGCATACCATGTGTGTTCTTTTGTGATTGGGTCATCTCACTCAGGATGATATTTTCTAGCTCCATCCATTTGTCTAAGAATTTCATGAGCTCATTTTTTTTTTTTTTTTTGATTTTTCGAGACAGGGTTTCTCTGTGTAGCCCGGGCTGTCCTGGAGCTCACTCTGTAGACCAGGCTGGCCTCGAACTCAAAATCCACCTGCCTCTGCCTCCCAAGTGCTGGGATTAAAGGCGTGGCCCCCACCGCCTGGCGAGCTCATTATTTTTAATGGCTGAGTAGTACTCCATTGTGTAAATGTACCACATTTTCTGTATCCATTCTTCTGTTGAAGGACATCTGGGTTCTTTCCGGCTTCTGGCTATTATGAATAAGGCGCTATAAACATAGTGGAGCATGTGGCCCTGTTGCATGTTGAAATATCTTCTGGGTATATACCCAGGAGGGGTATAGCTGGGTCCTCAGGTAACACCATGTTCAATTTTCTGAGGTATCGCCAGACTGCTTTCCATAGTGGTTGTACCAGCTTGCAATCCCACCAACAATGGAGGAGTGTTCCTCTTTCTCCACATCCTCGCCAACATCTGCTGTCACCTGTGTTTTGGATCTTAGCAATCTGACTGGTGTGAGGTGGAATCTCAGTGTTGTTTTCATTTGCATTTCCCTGATGACTAGGGATGCTGAGCACTTCTTTAGATGTTTCTCAATCATTCGAGTTTCCTCAGTTGAGAGTTCTTTGTTCAACTCTCTACCCCATTTTTTAATAGGGTTATTTGATGGTCTGGAATCTAGTTTCTTCATGTTCTTTGTATACCTTGGATATTAGCCCTCTATCAGATGTAAGGTTGGTGAAGATCTTTTCCCAGTCTGTTGGTTCCCACTTTGTCCTGTTGACCGTATCCTTTGCTTTACAGAAACTTTGCAGTTTTATGAGATCCCATTTGTCAATTCTTGATCTTAGAGCATACGCCATTGGTGTTCTGTTCAGGAACTTTTCCCCTGTGCCCATATGATCAAGGCTTTTCCCTATTTTCTCTTCTATTAGTTTCAGTGTAGCTGGTTTTATGTGGAGGTCCTTGATCCACTTGGAATTGAGCTTTGTACAAGGAGATAAGTATGGATCAATTTGCATTCTTCTACAAGTTGACCTCCAGTTGGACCAGCACCATTTGTTGAAAATGCTGTCTTTTTTCCACTGGATAGTTTGAGCTCCTTTGTCGAAGATCAAGTGACCATAGGTATGGGGGTTCATTTCTGGGTCTTCTATTCTATTCCATTGATCCTCCTGACTGTCTCTGTTCCAATACCATGCCGTTTTTTTATCACTATTGCTTTGTAGTACAGCTTGAAATCGGGGATGGAGATTCCCCCAGAAGTTCTTTTATTGTTGAGTGTAGTTTTCGCTATCCTGGGTTTTTTGTTATTCCAAATGAATTTTAAGATTGCTCTTTCTATCTCTGTAAAGAATTGAGTGGGAATTTTGATAGGGATTGCATTAAATCTGTAGATTGCTTTTGGCAAGATAGCCATTTTTACTATATTAATCCTTCCAATCCATGAGCATGGGAGATCTTTCCATCTTCTGAGATCTCCTTCGATTTCTTTCTTCAGGGTGTTGAAGTTCTTGTCATACAGGTCTTTTACTTGCTTGGTTAGATTCACACCAAGATATTTTATACTATTTGTGACTATTGTGAATGGTGTCGTTTCCATAATTTCTTTCTCAGCCAGTTTATCCTTTGTGTAGAGGAATGCTACTGATTTGTTTGAGTTAATTTTATACCCAGCCACTTTGCTAAAGTTGTTTATCAGGTTTAGGAGCTCTCTGGTGGAAGTTTTGGGGTCACTTAAGTATACTAACATGTCATCTGCAAATAGTGAAACTTTGACTTCTTCCTTTCCAATTTGTATCCCTTTGATCTCCTTCTGTTGCCTAATTGCTCTGGCTAGGACTTCCAGAACTATATTGAACAGGTAGGGGGAGAGTGGGCAGCCTTGTCTAGTCCCTGATTTTAATGGGATTGCTTCAAGTTTCTCTCCATTTAGTTTGATGTTGGCTACTGGTTTGCTGTATATTGCTTTTACTATGTTTAGGTATGGACCTTGAATTCCTGATCTTTCCAAGACTTTTATCATGAAGGGGTGTTGAATTTTGTCAAATGCTTTCTCAGCATCAAGAGATATGATCGTGTGGTTTTTTCCTTTGAGTTTATTTATGTAGTGGATTACGTTGATGGATTTCCGTATATTGAACCAACCCTGCATTCCTGGGATAAAGCCTACTTGATCATGGTGGATAAGTGTTTTGATGTGTTCTTGGATTCGGTTCGAGAGAATTTTATTCAGTATTTTTGCATTGATATTCATAAGGGAGATTGGTCTGAAGTTCTCTTTTCTTGTTGGATCTTTGTGTGGTTTAGGTATAAGCGTAATTGTGGCTTCATAGAATGAATTAGGTAGTGTTCCTTCCGTTTCTATTTTGTGGAATAGTTTGAAGAGAATTGGTATTAGATCTTCCTTGAAGGTTTGATAGAATTCTGCACTAAAAGCCATCTGGACCTGGACTTTTTTTGGTGGGGAGACTTTTAATGACTGCTTCTATTTCTTTCGCAGTTATGGGACTGTTAAGATGGTTTATCTGATCCTGATTTAACATTGGTAACTGATACTTGTCTAGAAAATTGTCCATTTCATCCAGATTTTCCAATTTTGTTGAGTATAGGCTTTTGTAGTAGGATCTGATGATTTGTTGAATTTCCTCGGTTTCTGTTGTTATGTCACCCTTTTCAGTTTGGATTTTATTGATTTGGATACTGTCTCTCTGCCCTCTGATTAGTCTGGCTAAGGGTTTATCTATTTTGTTGATTTTTTCAAAGAACCAGCTCCTGGTTTTATTGATTCTTTGTATAGTTCTCTTTGTTTCTATTTGGTTGATTTCAGCCCTGAGTTTAATTATTTCCTGCCGTCTACTCCTCTTGGGTGTTTTTGCTTCTTTTTGTTCTAGAGCTTTCAGGTGTGTTGTCAAGCTGCTAGTGTGTTCTCTCTCCAGTTTTCTTTTTGTATGCACTTAGGGCTATGAGCTTTCCTCTTAGCACTGCCCCGGGGTTTTCCCATAGGTTTTTTTTGTTTCATTTTTAAAAAAAAAAAGTCTTTAATTTCTTCTTTTTTTTTCCCCGACCCCTTTTTAAAAAAAAAAATTTTTTTTTTGGGGTTTTTTTTTTTTTTTTTTAAAAACCATTTTTTAAAAAGGGTTTTTAAAAAGGGTTTTTTTTTTTTTTTTTGGGGTTTTAAAAATTTGGGAAATTTAAAGGGGGCCGGGGGAAAAATTTTTTTTTTTTGGGAAATTTTTTAAAAAAAAAGTCCATTTGGGTTTAAAAATTTTTTTTTTTTTTCCCCCTTTTTGTTTCCCCTTTTTTCCCCCCTCCCGGGGGGGGGAAATTAAAAAATTTTTTTTTTTTTTAAAAAAAATTTTTTTTTAAAAGGGTTTTTTTTTTGGGGGGTTTTTTTTAAAAAAAAAAATTTTTTTGGGAAAAAAAAATTTTTAAAAAATTTTTTTTCCCCCCAATTTTTTTTTTAATTGAAAAAAAAAATTTTTTTTTTTCCCCCCCCCCCTTGGCCCCCCAAAATTTTTTTTTAATTTTTTTGGGGGGGTTTTTGGGGGGATCCGGGAAAAAATTTTCCTTTTTTTTTTTGGTTTTTTTTAAAAAAAGGGAAAAAAAATTGGGGGTTTTTTTTTTTTTTTTTCCCCCCGGGGGGGGATTTGGGAAATTTTTTTTTTTTTTTGGGGGGGGTTTTTTTTTTTTTTTTTTTTTTTTTCCCCTTTTTAAATTTTTTTTTAAAAAGGGGGGTTTTTAAAAATTTTTTTAAAAAATTTTTTTTAAAAAGGGGGTTTTTGGTTTTTAAAAAGGGGGGGGGGGGGTTTTTGGGGGGTTGGGGTTTTTTTTCTTGGGTTTTTGGCCCGGGGGGCCCCGGGGGGGAAAATTTTGGGGTTTTTTTAAAAAATTTTTTTTTCCCCATTTTAAAAACCCCTTTTTTTTTTTTTTTTTTTTTTTTTTTTTTTTTTTTAATTTTTTTGGGGGGTTTTTTTTTTTTTTTTTTTTGGGGTTTTTTGGGTTTTTTTTGGGGTTTTTTTAAAAATTTTTTTAAAAACCCTTTTTTTTTAAATTTTTTTTCCCCTTTTCCCCCCTTTTTTTTTTTTTTTTTTTTTTTTTTTTAATTTTTTTTGGTTTTTCATTTTTTTTTTTTTTAAAAAATTTTTTTTTTGCGTTTTTGTTTTTTAATTTTTTTTTTTCCCCCCGGGGTTTTTTTTTTTTTTTTTATTTTTTTCCCATTTTTTTTTCCTTTCCCTTTTTTTTGTTCTTCCCTTTTTTTTAAGGTTTTGGTTTTCCCGGTTTTTCCCTTTTTTTTTTTTTTTTTTTTTAAATTTTTTTTTTTTGGGCTTTTTTTTTATGGGTTTTTTTAAATTTTAAAAACCGGGGTTTTTTTTTTTTTGGGGGGGGTTTTTTTTTTTTTTTTTGGTGAAGGTTTTGGGGGGCCCCCCCCCCCCCGGGGGCCTTTTTTTTCCCCTTTTTTTTTTGGGGGTTGGGTTTTTTTTCCCCCCCCTTTTTTGGTTTAATTGGGGGTTTTTTGGGGGTTTTTGGGGTTTCCGGGCCCCGGGGCCCCCCTTTTTTTGGGGGGTTTTCCCCCCCTTTTAAAAAACCCGGTTGGGTTGGGGGCCCCCCCCCCGGGGGGTTTTTTTCCCCTTTTCCAAAGGGTTTCCCCCCCCAAACCCGGGCCCCGGGGGGGGGGAAATTTTTCCCCCGGGGGCCCCCCCCTTCCCCCCGGGGGGGGGCCCCTTCCCGGGGAAGGGGGTTTTTAACCCGGGGCCCCCCCCCCTTTTTGGGGGTGGGTTTTTTTGGGGGGGGGGTTTTTTTTGCTCCAAACCCCCCCGGGCCCCCGGGGCTGGGGATTTTTTTAAACCCCCAATTTTTGGGGGCCCCAAAACCCCGGGGGGGGGGGTCCCCAAAAAAAAAACCCCCCAAAAGGGGGGGGGGCCCCCCTTCCCCTTTTTGGGGGGGGGGGGGCCCCCCCTTTTTTCCCCCCCCCTCAGACCCCCCGGGGGCCCCCTTTTTGGGGGGGGGGGGGAAAAAAAAGGGTTTTTCCCCGGGGGGGGGAAAAAGGGGGGTTTTTTTTTTTTTTAAAACTTTTCCCCCCTTTTTTGGGGGGGGGGTTTTTTTTGGGGGTTTTTTTTTGGGGGTTTTTATTTTGGGGGGGCCCCCCCCCTTTGGGGGGGGGGTTTTTTGGGGGCCCCCCCGGGGGGTTTTTTTTTTTGGGGGGGGGGGCCCCCGGGGGGGGGGGGGGGGGGGGGGGTTTTTTTCCCCCGGGGGGGGGGGGGTTTCGGGGGCCCCCTTTGGGGTTACCTTGGGGGGGTTGGGGGCCGGGGAAAAAACCCCCCTTTTTTTTAAATTTTAAAAAAACCCCCCCTTTTTGGGGGGGGGGGAAAAGGGGGTTTTTTGGGGGGTTTTTTGGGGGGGGGCCCGTTTTTAAAAAAAACCTTTTTTTTGGGGCCCCAAGGGGGGGTTTCGGGAAAAAAAAAAGAAAAAAGGGGGGGGGGGGGGTTTTTTTTTCCCCCCCCCCCCCAGGGGGGGGGGGGGGGTTTTGGGCCCGGGGGGTTTTTTCCCCGGGGGGGGGTCCCGGGGGGGGTTTTTTTCCCCCCCGGGGGGGGGGGGGGGGGGGCCCCCAATTTTTGGGGGGGGTATTAAAAAAAAATTTTTTTTTGGGGGGGGGGGTTTTTTTTTTTGCCAAAAAGGGGGGGGAAAAGGGGGGGGAAAAAAAGGGGGTTTTTTCCCCCTTTTTTAAAAAAAACCCTTTTTTCCAAAATTTTTTTGGCTTAAAAAAAGGGGGGGGGGGGGGGGGGAAAAAGGGGGGGAAAAAATTTTTTTTGGGGGGAAAAAAAATTTCCAATAAAAAAAAAAACCCAAAAAAAAAGGGGGGGGGAAGGGGGGGGGGGGCCCCCCCCAAAGGGGGGAAATGGGGGGCCCCCCCCCCCCCAAAAAAACAAAAACCCCCCAAAACCCCCCCCCCCCCAAAATTTTTTCCCCCAAAGGGGGGGGGGGGGAGGAAATTTTTGGGGGGGGGGGGGGGGTTTTGGGGGGGGGGGTTTTGGGGGGAAAAAAAAAAAAAAGGGGGGGTTTTAAGGGGGTAAAGGGGTTTTGGGGGGGAAAAGGGGAAAAATTTTTTAAAAAAAAAAAAAAAAAAAAAAAACCCCAAAAAAAAAAAAAGGGGTTGGGGGCCCCCTGGAAAAACCCCCCCAAAAAAAAAAAAAAACCCCTTTTTTCCCCGGGGGGGTTTTTTTTTTTTTAACCCGGGAAAAAAATTTTTTTTAAAAAAAACCAAAAAAAAAAGAAAAATTTTGGGGGGGAAAAAAAACCCCCCCCAAAAAAACCTTTTTCCCCTTTTTGGAAAAACCCCCCCCCCTTTTTCCCCCCTTTCCCCAAAATTCCAAAAAACCCCCCCCCAAAATTTTTTTAAAAACCCCCAAAAAATTTTTTTTTAAAAAGGGGGGGGGGGTTTTTTTTTTTAAAACCCCCTTTTCCCCCCCCGGGTTTCCCCCCTCCCCCAAAAAATTTTTCCCCCCCCAAAAATTTTTTTTTTTTTTAAGGAAAAAAATTTTTTAAAAAAAAAAACCAAAATTTAAAAGGGGGAAAAAAAATTTTTTTTTATTTTTTTTTGAAAAAATTTTTTTTTTAAAAAAAAAAAAAATTTTTTTTTAAAAGGGGGGGGGGGTTTTCCCCCCCCCCCCCGGGGGGACCCCCCAAAAACCCGGGCCCGGGGGAAAAAAAATTGGGGGTTGGGGCCCCGGGGGGGGGGAAAAAACTTTTAATTCCCCCCCCGGGGGGGGGTTTTTGGGGGGGGGGGGGGGGGGGGGGGGGGGCCCCCCTTTTTTTTTAAAAGGGGGGGGGGGTTTTTTTTTCAATTTTTAACCCCCAAAAAAAACCCCCAAAAAAAGGGGGGAAAACCCTTTCAATTCCAAAAAAAAAAAAAAAAAAAGGAAAATTTCCCCCCTTTGGGGGGGGGGAAAAAAAAAATCCCCCGGGTTTTTTTAAAAATTTTAAATTTTTTTTTGGGGGAAAAAGGGGGGGGGGGGCCCCCCCCAAAAAAATTTTTTTTTTAAAAATTTTTTTTGGGAAAAAAAATTTTCCCCCTTTTTTAACGGGGAGGGTTTTTTTTAAAAAAAACCTTTTTTTTTTCCAAACCCCCCCCCCCCTTTTAAAAAACCCCCCCCCTTTTTTTAAAAAAAACCTTCCCAAATTTTAAAAGGGGGGCCCCCCTAAATTTTTAAAAAAAATTTTTTTTTTCCCCCCCTTGGAAAGTTTAAAAAAAATTTTTTCGGCCCAAAAAACCCCCTTTTTCCCCCCCCAAAAAATTTAAAAATTTCCCCCAATTTAAAAAGGGGAAAATTTTTTAAAAACCCCCAAAAAATTTTTTCCCCCCCCAAAAAAAATTTTTAAGGGAAAAAACCCCAACCCCCCAAAAAAAAATTTTTTTTTTCCCCCCCCCAAAAAAAAAAAAAAATTTTTGAATTTTAAAATTTTTTTTTTTTTTAAAAAAAATTTTTAAAAAAAAATTTTTTTTTTTTAAAAAAAATTTTTTTAAAAAATTTTTTATTTTTTAAATTTTTTTTTTAAAAAAATTTTAATTTTTTTTTTTTTTTTTAAAAAATTTAAAAAATTTTAAAATTTTTTTTATAAATTTTTTTTTTTTTAAAAAAGGGGAACTTTTTTCCCTTTTTTTTAAAAAAATTTTTTTTTTTTTTTTTTATTTAAAAAAAAAAAAAAATTTTTGGTTCCCCTTTTTTTTTTTTTTTTTTTTAAAAAAAAAAACCCCCCCCAAAACCCCAAAAATTCCCCCCAAAAAAGGGCCCCCAAAAAAAAACCCCCCTTTTTTGGGGGGCCCGGATTTTATTTTTTCTTTTCGGTCTAGTCTATTTGGTGTTCTGTAGGCTTCTTGATGATTATGGGCATCTCGTTCCTTAGGTTAGGGAAGTTTTCTTCTATGATTTTGTTGAAGATATTTACTGGCCCTTTAAGTTGGAATCTTCACTCTCTTCTATACCTATTATC
This sequence comes from Mastomys natalensis, assembly GCA_021653895.1. Classification (NCBI taxonomy): domain Eukaryota; kingdom Metazoa; phylum Chordata; class Mammalia; order Rodentia; family Muridae; genus Mastomys; species Mastomys natalensis. The sequence continues at coordinate 268,404 of JAJTUV010001621.1, read as the reverse complement.
CTTAGGTTTGGTCTTCTCATTGTGTCCTGGATTTCCTGGATGTTTTGTGTTAAGAGTTTTTTGCATTTTTCGTTTTCCTTGACAGTTGTGTCAATATTTTCTATGGTATCTTCTGCACCTGAGATTCTCTCTTCTATCTCTTGTATTCTGTTGGTAATGCTTGCGTCTGTGACTCCTGATTTCTTTCTTAGGTTTTCTATCTCCAGAGTAGTCTCCCTTTGTGATTTCTTTATTGTTTCTATTTCCATTTTTATGTCCTGGATGGTTTTGTATAAATCCTTCACCTGTTTGGTTGTGTTCTCTTGTGATTCTTTAAGGGCTTTTACCTGTTTACCTGTGTTCTCCTCGGATTCTTTGAGAATGTTATTTATGTCCTTCTTAAAGTCCTCCATCATCATCATTAAAAGTGATTTTAGGTTGACTCTTGCTTTCCTGGTGATATGGGGAGTTCAGGACTTAATGTGGGAGAACTAGGTTTGATGATGACATGTGTTCTGGGTTGCTGGCCCTCGTATTCTTGGGCTTGCCTTTTGCCATCTGGTTCTCCTTGGTGCTACCTGTGCTGTCTCTGGCTGGAACCTGTCTTTCCTGTTCTCTTGGTTGTGTCAGAACTGTTTAGGTTGGGTGTCGCTGCTGAGGTTCGAGCTAGGGCCCAGGATCTGCTCAGTGCTTTGGTCCGGACGGAAGGAATCAGTGCTCTGGGCCAGGAGTGAGTTCCTGGATCCCTGTGGGACCTGGTTACTCCCTGTTTGGGGCAGGTGTTGCTGCCTCCTTGCTTAAGAAGCTGCTCGAGTTAGAGCTCCTGGGAGCCACGCTTCCTCTGGGTTCTGTGAGATTGGGTGCAGAGTTGCCACCCGAGATCTGCTGAGCGCCCAGGCCCAAACCGGAAGGAACCAGTGCTGGGGCCAGGAGTGAGTACCTGGGTCCCGTGGGTCCCAGTTACTCCCGGTTTGGGGCAAGTGTTGCTGCCTCCTTGCGTAGGAAGCTGCTTGGGTTAGAGCTCCTAGGAGCCCTGCTTCCCCTGGGTTCTGTGGGATTTGGTGTAGAGCTCCTGCCTGGGATCTGCTGGGAGCTCCGACCCAGACCGGAAAGAGCCGGTGCTCTGGGCCAGGAGTAAATCCCTGGGTCTCAGTGGGTCCCGGTGGGTCCCAGTTACTCCCTGTTTGGGGTGGGTGTTGCTGTCTCCTTACCAGAGATACTGCCTGGGTCAGAGCTGCTGGGTGCCCCACTTCTGCCGGGTTTTGTGAGGTTCAGTGCAGAGCTGCCTCCAGGGATCTGCTGCCTGGGCTCAGACCGGAAGCGGAAGTCTCCTTTATGAATTCTAAGTGTGCAGAGTAATTACTAACTGGGAAGGTTGCTCAGCTGATGATGGGGGAGGAGGATTCTGGGAAAATGGCATTTCCTCTGAAGGACACTCTGGACTCTCCCAACTGCTGATCACCAGTCCAGACTCTTTCAGAGAGAAAAACTCAAGCGGGGAAATTGCAGGATAGTGTAGGGCAAAGAACTCCAGGTCTCAACCAAGGTCCCACCCTATAGGATGAAAGAGGGCTCTGAGCAAGCCCTAAGGGAGGGAGCTTTCTAGTAAAGCTAGCAGGTTGGGTGTGACAGGCTTCTGTAGGAAAGCTGACAGTCAGGTTTTCCATTAGGAAAACAATGGGAGAGAATGTCTTGTAAACTTCAAGGGGTACATGAGTGGTTGTGAGGCATGCTTGTTTGTCAGGGAACTCTGTATGCTGTGGAGACCCACTGTGCAGGGTGAAGAGGACGAATTTGCTTTGAGAAAACCCATTCAGTAGGATTGAGTCAGATAAATTAGATTGTAAACTCACTTTCACCCTGAAGCATGGACCATCTGTGACTGAGGGCGAGTTTCTGTCCCAGATCTCTCCCCTCACTTCCTGACAAAAAAGGTCCAATTAAAACCTGGGACCCCTTCCATAAGAAGGAAGGAGTCCTATTCAGTATCCTATATTTCTAAAATGGAAAAGGGTCCATCTGTGCAGCAATGGGGAAGCTGTTATATGTACTGGGTAAAAGCCCTAATGAAAAACATATTGCCTTACACCGAATCCCTCTGAGGCAAAAAAGTTTCTCACAATAAATGGCAAATTTATTGTTATTATGTCTTATGGTATTTTTAAAATTTAAATTGCTTGATCAAAAGAGATTTATACGTAAAGACTAAGATGGCTGAATATTTTCAAGCTAAAAATGTTTTTTCATCTTGAAATAATCCTTGTGAGAAAGATACAAACAACACACTGATCAAGCCAGTTAAAGAGGGGTGGGGGTGGGGGGTTGTCCCTGCTTCTGCCGCCTCCTGTGGCTACCCTCCCCTAACCTAGATACCTTGTCTGGCCTCAGTGGGAGAGGATTCTTCTACTCCTGCAGTGACTGATATGCTGGGATAGGGAGGTAGTGACGGTGATTCCCGGGGTGGGGGGGGGTGGGGGGTGGGGGGTGGGGGGGCTCCCCTTTCTCAAAGGAGAAGAGAAGAGGGGAATGGAAGGTGGATCTGTGTGAAGTGGTACTGAGAGGAGATGGGGGCTGATATTGGGATGTAAAGTGAATAAACAAATACAATTCAAAAATTAAAATAAACAAACAAAAAACCAAAGAGTACATGAATCAAGCAGGGCATGTTGGGCTACATGAACAAACAAACAAAATCCAAAACAACAATAACAAAAAAATATGCATCCTTCATTTTGTCTGGAGACCAAGAGCAGGGTCACTTCTCAGAATCTTTTTTTTACTCAGTAGGTAGATTTTTTAAAAGGCAAAACCAAAAATTGCAGCAATGTTAGCTGAGGAGCAGAGTAACTTTGCAACATTTAACAGAACACTGCAGTCATTTCTGTTGGCAAGCCAAGGGCCACCTAGCCACCTTTAGTGACCCCTCATCGCTAACTTCCAAATTTGACGTTTCTACTGTTGCCATGAGTAGTGTATTCTCCCTATGAATGTGCTATATCCCTTTAAAAAGTCCCTGCCATCATGGCATGTTCTATGTCTGTCTGTCTGTCTGCCTGACTGTCTGTCTCTTATCCTCACTCAGAGGTGGCCTTTACTTCACCCCCAATAAATCTCTCCCCCAATAAATCTGTTGTGTGATGTGATCTCTGAGGCCCCATCGACCAACGTACTCTTCCAGCTTCTAAACTCTAACCATTTCAGACACAGAATAACAATCAATTTTGATTTATAGCCTTTTCTGTTATTTTATTTCATGCTTAGTTTGTATGAACATGAATTGCTTTGGCTAATGCATCTGGACCATGGTTAGGGCTATGGAAATCCCAAATGTGTTGCCAAAGTAGGCATGGCTGTTGCAGGTAGAAGGCAGGAAAGTATCTAGGCAAATACAAAATGGAATTCGGATAAGACAGCACCTTATGTGAGAGCCAAAGTTATGTTTTTAAGTTACTGTGTCTAAGAGATCTGTAATACAAATATACCTCTAACCTGTTAGCTTCTTGCCCAAGGGCAGATACTTCCTAAGATGCTGGAGGTTGCTATTCATATAACAAGCTACATATTTCTACTTTCCTAAACAAGTTTGGTCTACCAAACGGCACCAGATGCCTTTGGTTACATGTAGGCGGGAGTTATGTAGACAGGGAGTACATTAGGATGTATGCTTGCCCTCAGTTGGAGAAGGTGGGAAATATACAGTCTTGTGGGTTTGCCTTTATAAACACCTGGTCAGTGTAGCTTGTGGTCATTCTCTGGGAATCCCAGGTATCCAGCCAGGGTCCATCTGCCTGGCCAGAATTTAACAAAGCTTGCTTTAAATTTGGCTCAAAAGTTGTTATGGTGGGTTTTCTTGCCTGGTGGGACTAACATTTAGTCATTTCTCTCTAAAACTTAATTTCACATGTTCAGGTCTCTGGATAGTCCCGTTGGATCATTCTTGTTTATGAAAAATGTCCTCCCACTCAATGTTGCTCGTGTCACTAAAGGTCTTGCTGAGATGTGAATGTCTCTCTCAGGCCCAATGGGGCCATAAGAAAGTTACAAAAGATATAAATGTGAAGTGATAACATAAAACAGAGTCTCTGGCACAGGGCCAGACATGTCTACCTAGTAAAAGTGTTCAGCTATTGTAGAGAGGATAAATTTGATAAAGATGGTGACAAGACCATAAAAGATTGAAGCCAAGTCAGAGAAGGTCTGAATATGTCACATGCAAAGATGATATACTTAATGCTGAAATTTTTTTTTAAAAAAATGTTCCTGTGGATAGAGACTGACTTAAAGTTGTATGTTGAGTCATTTATGTCTTTGCTAACTTTGTTAAGCTTTTGCTATTTGGAGAAACTGAGTCACATAAGAATTGTGGTAAAAATGCACCTTTTATTCTCACAGACATTTCTGTATGAGAATCAGTCTTACTGTTCTGTCCTTTAATCGTGTCCTCTGTGCTAAAATGAGCTATAAGCAGATCTGTTAAATTGATTTAGTCTTTGCTAAGGTATACTATAAAGGGGTCAGGAGACTGAGGTGCCCAGATTTCCATGAACTATGTGTATGGTTTAAAACCCATTTTAGTACTAAAAAAGCTTCCATTCAAAAATTATAGTTTTTAAGGCTCCAAGTTTTTGTAATTTAATTTTTTTATTTATTCACTTTGCATCCTGTACACTGTCCCCCTTCAGGTCACCCACATACACAGTTCTTCCCCCACCTCCTCCCTTTCTCCTCTGAGTGGGTGGGGGCTCCCTTGGGTATCCCCCATCCTGGCACTTCAAGTCTCTGTGAGGCTAGGCACTTCCTCTCCCACTGAGGCCAGACAAGGAAGCCCAGCTAGAAGAATCCCATGTACAAGCAACAGCTTTTGGAATAAAGCTCACAATCTTAATGGGGATAAATTTCTACAGTTTATAAATTCTAATTTTATGAGAATTGCTAATATACTGTCAACTGTTGAAACAAAGGCAATCAAGCCATAAACGCAACTAATCAGTAGTTACTTCTGCCCTCAATGCCCCAGAGTTCTGTTTGTAGCCATGTTTAGTGCAAATGGAACTTACTTACTCGGACAAGATGGAGATCAAGATATATCTCCCATTATATAGTCATTCGGGATATGTTGTTAAAGTTAGGCCTAACACAGGTTAACTGAAAACAAGTTTAAATGTAAAATTAAAGTTTGTTCGATATAAAGGAATATTTGAAGTCAGTTTTAAATATATAAAAACTAGTTATAGAGAATTCAATATTCAAGTAAAATGGGTTGTGTTTACAGTACATTTACATGGCAGGGCATCTCCAGGCTTAAGTAGTACCTTTTCCCTTGGATGGGACACAGACCCCATCAGAGTAAATTTGCATACATGATAAGGATGTACATAAGACTGGCCAGAGCCTGCTGCTCTGTTTTCTGCTGTGTATACCTGATCAGGAAAACTTCCTCTCTATCTATAAGGAAGATAAATTATTCCTCATGTCTCACATGGTAGGTGGATAAATTCTCTATCACAGTACTCATATCTTAAATGTCTCAAGCAATGGAGGCAAATAACGATTACATTGCCCTCAGTGTTTCTCAGACTCATACATGACCATATCGTGAACAGGGAAATCTTGTCTAAGCCTGCCACACAACTAGTATGGGACCTTCATGTAGCAGAATTTCCCCCCCCAATTAATTTAAACGTTAATACAACAGGAAGCCTGTGATTGGACAGGGAAAAGGAAAGTGAAGCTAAGAGTTTCAGGGACAGAGACAGAGAGGACGGGGAGAAGGAAAGAGGATGTAGGAAGAGGAAGATGATGCAGATTCCCGTGGCTTTAAATAGCCACAGGTAGCTATGAATATCTTATAAGGGATGGATAATTCCAGGGCAATTTGTCTTATCTAGGTGGACTGTTTATATCAATATTAATTGGCTCAGTTCATTGTGTGGGCAATTTGTGAGGTGGGAATTTACTGATACAAATCTGACTTCTAAATCACAAGCCTCTGAAGTTTTGATTTTACTGGGTTACTGGGATTTGGGACTGCTGACCACAGAGGGTGGATGGCTGGGAATGTGAGTGGAATCCCCAGCAAGAGAACCGTGAGATGGGAGGTCACTGCTTGGAGCTAGCCATGGAGGCAGCGGGGTCGCTGGGGCGGGGCCGAGAGTAGCTGGCAATAGCACAGGATGGTGTTATTTTTCCCTCAACACCTGTGTACTGGTTCACTCAAGCCATACCCTTTCCCCAGCTTTCCATTCTCCTCCTCTTAACAAAGCCAGTCCAGGTCTGAGACTGATACCTGATTCTGCATGAAGTCCTCAGGAGAGTTTTAGAGCCGCTTCCTCAGGGCCAGTCAGCACACCAGAATGAACTATGGGCTCTCATTTAAACACTAAGTTGCAGGTGCCATCCTGTGGACCCACCTTGCCTAGGTAAAGGAAGCAACGCCATCTGTGCAGGAGATCTGGACTATGAAAGGTCACCCAGATCCGTCCTTTCAGAGACAGGAAGACTGGTTCTTCATCTCCGATCAAGTTGTAAATCTGGATGTCAGCAGGTCTATGTACTGCAGAAAGTTGAGAATTCAGCAGGGACATTTGGAGATGGGGATAATGGTGGCCCTTTCTCTTTTTGGTCTTGTGATAATATTGTCCATTATGCTTTTTATAGGGATAGCCACGATAGCTCCTCAGGATTGGACTCTGACAAAAATTTTTACTAGTTCTGGTATATTTGGAAATATATAGGTTTGCAAAAAAATATTATCTGATTTCTTTATAGTGCCTATGAATCCAAATGTAAAAAAAATATATATATAATAAAAAGTGATATATATATATTCTTCTTGAAATTGAATAGAGCCTTCCAAACCTGTAAAGGGCTAATTCTATCAAGTGACAAGAAAGGGGGTTATGGTTATGTGCCTACTTGAAAGAAGGGTGTTGTTACTATCTAACAAGCCAGGAATGGTTCAAAACATGGTGGAACTGCTAAGGGAAAGTGTAGCCCACAGAAGAGAAGCCCTAGAGCTCTGGTTATTTTGGAATGGCTGTTGGATTTAAAACTTGTCTAATGTCTATAATAGAGCCCTTCCTTCAGGTTGTACTAGGACTGTGACTCTAGCAATGCCTTCTGAGCTGTTTACTGGTTTAACAGCTCCTGAATGAAGCCTCAGAGCCAGTTGATGATAAATCGGAGTCAGTTCCCTATGGCATATGATTTTAAATTGAGCTTTATAAAAGATGTTTAATGCCTTTAACAGGTGGGAAGATGTAGAAGAAACTCCAAGTGATTGATGCATTCACCAATGATGAATTTACCAATAGGTTTGCATAGGAGACATTAAGTCACACAATGTAGGATTCAGCTAAGGGAGAGCTGCCTGGTGCCCAGGAAGGTCAGAGGAGGGAGACGGCTCCCCTGGAAGGAAAATCCAGTGAAACACCTTGTTAGAAAATTCCATCGTGATATCTAATACCTAGCATGTTAATTTAAATGAAAACTGTCAAGGTGCTTTTGAGCCACTCATTTTTATAAGTGACTCCAACAAAGTCACAGGTCCACTGAGCTAGACTTGAGTGGAATTGTTTCTTTGATTTATCATTGTTGCCTTACCTTGGGTGAATAAAAGTCCCAGAACAGTCTCCCAAGTCTACTGCTATTGCTGCTGTTAGTGTGTTGGGGGTGCCATGCCATGCACCCATCTTGCTCCACCCCCTACCCCAGACTGCCATTCTTATTATGCCCTTATTCGGAGTCCAGGCACCTGAGTGGCCAAGGAGGCAAAGCTTGATGCACTGACTGAGGTGAGAGGTTATGTTTCTCCACATACATACACCCTGAACAAACAACCAGTCTTTAACTTGTTCTTTGGTAATTTCTTACAAATATACATTGTATTTAGATCATATTCATACTTCTATTCCTCTGCCAACCCTTCCTGAACACTCATTTTCCTCTGAATTTTATCTCCTCCTGTCCTTTTTATAACCCACTGACAGTTGAAGTTGACTAGATGACTGGGTGTGGCCCCGTAATATCAGTGCTGAGTAAAACTGAAGATAGGAGGATGGTTGGGCATCCCTGGATGCCAGTCTAGCTCACAAAAAGAGCTAGTCTATGTTCAGTCAGAGGAGACTTTGGTTCAAAGGCATAAAGCAGGTAGTGGTAGAGGAGGGCACTCGACTCTTCTCCTGGCCTCACGTACATGTGCATGGACATGTGCACATGCGCACACAGAAACCATAGTGAGCCTCCTTCATAGTTCAAAAATGTTACCAGCATTCTCCTTGAAATCGGGAAGAGGAATAAAGAGAAACTCACAGATGGGAGAAAACGCTTACACATCATGAATTCTGTAACGACCCATATCCTCAGGCTAGGACATTGCTTAGCTGGTAAAGTGTTTGCCACGTGAGCATGAGGAGTCAAGTCCACTCCTCAGAACTCATGTGAAAAGCCGGGCATGCTTATAACCCAACACCTGGGAAGGCAGGCAGAAGGATCCCTAGGACCGGCAGGCCAGCCAGCCTAGTAACAAGCTCCAGGTTCCTAAAAGATGCTGGGTCTTCATTAAATTTCCTGTTGCTGTGATAAACTACTCAAACAAAAACATTTCCGGGAAACAGAATCTATTTAGGTTACAATTTCATGTTACAGTCCATTATTGTAGAAACTTGAAACTGATCATAGACCAGAACAGAGAGCATATCTATGCCTCTCCACTCACATACAGATCAGAATCCTCTTACTTCAAAAAATACCCTCACAGATGTGCTCCGTAGGCCTGTCTCTTAGTTGACAACCAAACATAACCATCACACATACAATGGAATATTTTCCCCATTAATTAATTTATTTATTCATCTTACGTCGATTGCAGTCCCCTCCTCCCAATATTCCCTTCATACATTCCCTCCCCCTATGCTTTCTCTTCTCCTCTGAGAAGGGGGAGACCCTCCTGGGTACAAACCTTCCCTGGCACATCAAGTCACGGCAGGACTGGGCATATCCTCTCCCTCGGTGGCCGTATATGGTAGCCCAGTTAGGAGAACAGGATCCACAAACAGGTGATAGAGTCAGGGACACTCTCCCCACAAACACACACACTTCCATGTTCCAGTTGTTAGGGATTCGCATGAAGACCAAACTACATATCTGCTACATATGTGCATGGCAGGGGGTTGTTCCAGCCCATGGTGGAATATTATTTAGGGGTGAATAAGAGAAAAGTATGATAGATTCCACACTGTGGGCCTTAGGGATACTATGGCAAGCAAAACAAGCTAGCTGTGGAAAGAAAGGTGTTGCAGAATTTTGTTTGCAGGAGGAATGACCCTAAAATGGTCATTTTAACAGAGACATGAAAGGGAATGGAGATTTCCGGGGCACTGTATGGCCTCTTGCTTAATGAGTCCAGCCTTAATTTTGTTCTGATGATGATAAAGAAGTATATAGGGCAGGGACCCCCAATGTAACAGTTTCTAGAATGTCCTTGCTGGGGCCCAGGAATAACAGAAGGGAATTCTGTGTACTGGTTCCTTCTTGTCCTTCACCCCTGTCTGGAAGCTGTGAGGGCCTGGCTGAGACTCAGAGGTGCCTAATGCCTCGTGGGTGGCCTGGACTGACCAGCTCACCCTCTCTTACGCCCCACTGCAGCTTCTGCTGTATGTCCTTCAAAAGGCAGTTTAACAGTATCCCTATTTCCGGGGATCCCTCCTGCTACACAGTAGCCCCATCATCACTGTCTCTTAAGCTCCAGTCTGTGACTCAAACGCACATCTTAAAAGGCCTAGAATGGTGGCAATCCAAACGCTGAGGAGGCAGAGACAGGAGGCAGATTACTGGGCTGCCAGTCATTCCAAGCAAAATTGGTCAGTATCAAAAAGGTGAAAATGCAAAATACAAGATAAATACAGAGAGAGAGAGAGAGAGAGAGAGAGAGAGAGAGAGAGAGAGAGAGAGAGAGAGAGAAGAGAAGAGAGAGAGAGAAGAGAGAGAGAGAAGAGAGAGAGAGAGAGAGAGAGAAAGGAAGGAATGGAGGAAGGGAGGGAGGGTGAAGAGGACAAGTCAAGAGACAGCTGCAGTTAAGATCCTTCACAGAGGAAGGAACTGTCACACATAGATCGAAGGTTAAGTTCAGCCACCCTGCAGGTCATTTTGGCAACAGGTGTTACAGACAGATGACATATCATTTTTCAGGGCAAGACATAGCAGATTTCTTGCAGATCCAGTATTTCTTATTTGTACATGGGGCATCATTCCAGCCTCGCCTCTGAACTCTGCACAGTCTTCTTCGTATTCATTGTTGGGCTCGCCTTTGTTCCAGTATTTCATGAAACTGCAAAACCAATTGTGATGGTTTGAATGACAATGGCTCCCACAGGCTCATAGTGCTTGGCCCGGTAGCTGCAACTGTTTGAAGGATTAGGAGGTGTGGAATTATTGGAGTAGGTGTGTCACCGGGGGTGGCCTCTGCAGTTTTAAAAGGCCACACCATTCCTAGCAAGGTCTTTGTCTTGTGCTTATGGATTAAAATGTGAACTCTTAGCTCATAGCAGCACTATGCCTGCTTTCCTGCTGCCATGCTCCCTGCCATGATGGTCATGAGCTCTAACCCCCTAAGACCATAAGTGCAGTTAAATGCAATTTACTACACTGACTTTCTAGTGAGCATCAGATCCACCATTTCCGCCTTCCCAGTGCTGAGAATACAAGTATATGCCAAAAACACTTGGCTTTCTTATGTGGGTTTAGGGAAGGAATCAGGTCCTCATGCTTGCACCACGTGAGGTTAGCTTTCACTGTCAACCTAACGCAACTTAGGGTCAACTGGAGAGACAGTCTTAGGGATTGCCTATGTTGGGTTGGCCTGTGGGTGAGTCTGTGGAGGATTTTCTTAGTTATATTTAAGAGATGTGGGAAAGCCGAGTACCGTGGGCAGCACCCACTGCCTAAGCAAGGGGCCCTGAATTGTGTAAGAGTGGAGAAATCCAGCATGGACCACCCAGAACCCTATGGATACTCCATAATGGCCAGTCCTAAGCCTGGAATGCAGCTATAGTCATTCATTCCCACGGACACCAGAATAAGAGTTCTTGCCCTCAACCTCCCCCACTCCTACCCCGACCCCACAGCTTTTGACAAGACCAGGTACTTCCTTCTGTGATGCCTATGACATGACGTCTGTCCCTGCATTTGGGAATCTGTGATTATAACAAGTAATGTTTCCCATGGTGAAAGAAATTTTACTACCAGTGATGGTTTATACTAATCATCAACTTGATAGAATCTAGGATCATCTAGGAGACAAGACTGCACATGTCTGTGAGAGAGTTTCTAGATTGGGTTATAGAGGTAGGAAGATCCAGCCTAAATGTTGACAACATTTTTCCATGGGCTGGGGCCTAAGTTTATAAAAAGGATAAAGTAGTGATCTGGAAGGATTGCTTAATACATAAAGTGCTTGCTGCATAGGCATGAGGGCCTGGGTTTGGACCCCCACACCCATCTAGCAGCTGTGTGCTTATAACCCCGCACTGTAGGGTGGGGTACAGAGATAGGAGGGTCCCTGAGCTTACTGATCAGTCAGCCTATCTCAGTAGCAAACTCCAGGTTCCATGAGAAACTCTGTCTCAAACTATAAGGTAGAACATAATCCGCAAAGATAAGAGAGGTTGGCTTCTGCTCCTATTCTCACACATGTGCACATATACCAACTCCACACATGTACACATGTATCCACCCCCACATGCACATTCAACTGCCCCCCACACATGTACACATGCACCCACCCTACACTTTGTGCAATGACTCACCCACACATGTGCATGGACTATCCCCACATATGTGTACACCCCACATGTACACACATACAACAGAGGAAGTAGGCTGTGTCTGTTTCATTCTGCTTATTTGTTTTTAAAGCATCATTTCTCTTCCTCTGCTTCCTGACTATGGATGCAGTGTAACCAGTTTCCTCAAGCTCTTGCCAGCATGCCTTTGCCATCATGGATTGTACCCTCAAACTGTGAGCCAAGTTAATCATTCCTTACATTGATTTTTATCAGCTATTTAGTTACAGCAACGAGAATGCACGATCACATAAGATTTTCTGTTAATATACTACATTTAAATGACTCCTGGAGGCTGCAATCCTCCTCCATCTCTGACTCTGGATTTCCATGCACTTGGCATCTTATCAGCATATGGTTATGAAGAGCTCCTTCCTTATGAGTAAATGTCTTTTATGGCTAGAGGCCAGGGTATGGAGACACATCTAAGGAAGAATTCTAGCCAGCATTTGCTAATGCCACCTATTGTGGTTTGAGTGTGATGTCTTCCCTAGGCTCAGTGTTTGAACATCTGGTTCCTGGTGGCACCATTTGAGAAGGCTGTGGAACCTTTAGGCACTGGAGGAAGCAGATCCCTGGGTGGGCCTTAGGCTTTATAGTCTGGCCTACTTGTTTATTCTCTACTTCCTGACTGCTGTTGCCATGTGACCCACTACCTCAGCTCCTGCTGCCATGCCATCCCCACCATAAGAACTATGTCCCCTGGATCTGTGAACCAGGTAAATAATTTCTTCCTTAAGTTATCATTATTATCATAACAGAAGTAAGTAACACACCACTCAGTGCCGTAAGCTGCTTCCTTCCCCTGGTTCTACCTGAACAGCAGATGTGAGCCATCCACCCAGTGCCATGCGCCTTCATGCTTCAGGTCTGACAGTCCCATCCAGGCATAGCCTTTCTCTTTAGAAGTCTGTTGCAGGAAGCTCTGGAGGGGCAGAGAAGCAGTCAGGTGGAGGCTACATACCTTGCTCTCCTGCCCTAACTCTTAGCAGGAAGTTCTGCTTGCAGTCTGATATTCAGCTTTCCAGGGTACCACAAGGTCTCATGGCTTCCACATCTGTATCCTGTTTGCTCTGAACCCCCTCTCATGACACACGTTAATATTGCCTATCTGTCTGCCTTGTATAAGAGGTGTGCTGAGCATGGCCAGATGGATTAATGCAGCACTGGGTACAAATGCTGAAGCCAGATTGTACCAGTTCTTCATTTTTGATCATACACTGGACCTTCTTTGAGCTCTGCATTGAGGGAGGTCCCATTGGTAACTTGAATTTCAGGATGGCAACATTTACATGAGGGGAATTGGCTTACGCTAGATACTAGACTTTTTAAAAAGCCCAATAAAGGAAGTCATTCAGTGCTTTCCAGTGTGCCAACAGAAACCATTTACATTTTGTGTGTTACCTAAGGCACCCACTCATGTTCAGATGCCATATAACAGTGGTGGTGGTGAAACGCTGTGCTTGGGATATTTTTATTTCTACTCTTCTTTTCCTCCCTTTTCATGTGGAGCAGTAGCACTCATCCACAATCCAACTAGCAAACTGCGTCTCCTCAGATGCCTGTGGCCGGGTATATGTACTAGAACAGTTTGGGTCCCTCCAGATGTACCTGCTCATCATCACTTTTGATGACCACGAGTTGGGCATCCAGTTTTTTGCAGGCGGTGACAGAGTCTTTCCAGCTCTGTTGGAACTTGGAGAAGAAGTAACAGTTTCCTTGGAAGAGTGTCCAGTCCCAGGAGCAGGGGCGGCACAGGCTGTCTGTTGGGGAAGGTGGGTCAGGATGGTCATGTACTTGGATGCCCATATTTCTGTGCCTGCCCAGCTTTCAACCCTAGCAGTGGTTCCTGAGACAGAGCATCCCAGAAAGTCATTCCTTTCTCTACTCCCTGAGAGGGTACCTCGCACCACGAGAATCTAAAGTCTTGGCCCACCTCCTCAAGACTGGAAGAAGTAAGAACTTAGAGTTCAAAACAGATCTTTGCAGTTTGGCTAACCGAGTGTCAACCATGTGCACAGTTCTCTATGAATACCAACTTCCGTTGGCCTTAATTTCAACCAACCGGTTAATTAATTAATTAATTGTCAGGGTCAGCACTGTTTATACACTAAAGGCCTAAAATCAGCCATAGGCCTAAAAATCAGCCATAGGCCTGACATACATGCCTGCTAACACAAAGTCTTGGGTCTCTGTGGAAAAACACTGAAACAGATGGCTTTGGTGGAAAACTGCCAGGCTGAGTAGTCATAGACCTTGTAGATAGGTAACTTGGTGGATTGTACCAACTTGGATAAGGACAAGTGAATCATAGGCGGAGTCATAGTGATCTGTCCCCTGAACCTTCACCCAGCTGACACTCTGTTCTGGAAGATATCTGTACTCCCCCTGAACACCTACACTCCTGCGTCATCCCCTTCCCCATATCCTGCCTTTTTGTGTATATAACCCCTGTGTAAAAAAAAAGTAAAATGGCAATTTGATCAGACTATAGACAGATCACCATTCTTTGCATTTGCTTGTTTTCCCCTATCTTTTCTTTCAGGTGACTTCCTTGGACCTGTTTAATGCCCTGTCGACAGGACAATTAATTAGCTAATTAATTAATGTGTGTGTGTATGTGTGTGTGTGTGTGTGTGTGTGTGTGTAGTTATGCCCATGCCATAGCACATATGTGGAGGCCAGATAATAACTTGAGAGACTAGGTTCTCTCCTTCCATCTTGGGAGTCACAAGAAGCTAATTTAGATCTTAAGGCTTGATGGCAAGTGGTTGTAACTGCCGAACCATCCTGCCACCCTCTCACTGTTACCTTTACATAAAGTTATCAAATCAAATGAGGAAAAAATGGAGGCTCAGGCTGGGTAGTAGCTGAAGCCAACCCATGTAACATGGAGATGCTCTGTTGAGTCCCTGGGGGCTCCTGCCTACTAGTCACTCACATATTTGAGGCTTTAGCTGGGCCATCTCCTGGTATATCTTCTCTTTCTTTGCCTGTTCTTGTCCTTGGGAGTAGGCAACATTAGAGACTGTAATAAGAAAAGCAATCTGTAATTATTAAACATTTTTTATATGCCATGGCCTGAACTTGTCCACCAGGGGCATTAAAAAAACAAAAACAACAAGTATCATGTTTAATACCTCTATTTAAAAACTGTAGGTGGGTGTGCATCACATGCATGTTTGTGACTGTGTCACATACTGGAGGAGCCAGGGGATAGACACTTTGGGTGTCAGTCCTCACCTTTCACTTTGTTTGATATAGGGCTTCTTGTCCACCACTGCATATACCAGATTAGCTGGTCTGAAAGTTTCCAGGATTCTCTCATCTCTGCTGCCCATCTCACAATAGCTAGGGTTACAGAAACATGCCTACCATTTCCTGCTTCACATACGTTCTGGGATCCAAACTTAGGTCCTCATGTTTCTTTGACAAATGATTATCCAGTGAACCATCTTTCTAGATGCTGGTTCAATATCTCTTGAAGATGAAGAAATTTGATATTCAGAGAAAACTGAAATGGCCAAGGTAAGAAGAGCCAGGACCCTCCTCTACACCAGAGGTGGGAAGGGCTCTAAGAATTTTCTAAAAGTTCCTAAGCTTTAGCCTACCTTTTCTCATGGGCCTTGGTACCTAGCTGAAGGGTCTTATCAGGGAGCCCCCACCCTCAGACCTGCCTGACCTTTGACAAGGATAGCCAGCAGGAGAATAGCAGAGAGTATGAGGCAGATCAGCTGCAGCACAAAGGGGCCAAGACCATGGCACAGATAACCTGCAGAAGAGAAGGTGGAAGTTTATCATAGCAGTGTCCCTGACCAACTATGATCCATAGACACCAGCATTCTCTTTTCAGATCTGAAGCTCCCATCTCCTTGGCGTCCATTTTATCTGTATTCCAACCTTCACTTCTCTAGGACTCAAGATTCTTTCCTGACTTAACAATCAAATAGTTTTATAGTCCAGTCTTTATTTTTTTATTCTTCCTAGGACCCAAGCTTCCAAAACCTCAGTGTCTATGTCTCTCAAACCCTAGTACTTACACTCCTTTCCACTGTCTCTGAGGAACATTTCAGCATGTCCTTCAGGACCCAGAACCTGACCATTCTAGGTTTTTAGCCTTAACCACCCCAGGACCCAGGAGTCCAGAGCCTCATATTTCACCTTTCCCGGATCCAGGATGATGAATGTTTCCAGAATAGAGTTCAGTCCTTCCAGACTCAATCACCCTAAGACTTAAGATTCCAGTTTTTCACCTTGAACATTTCAGGACCCAGTTTAAACCTCTGTCTCCCTACAACTCAGGAGTTCAGTCTCCTAGATGTGGCCACCCAAGGACCCAGGACTCTAAACACTCAGCTCTACTTGCAGAATATCTGGAATATAAACACACAATCTCTGCTTAGTAGAGATGAGGAGTCTAACTTTAGCATTACTTCTATGGGACCCGGGAGAGTAGCTCTCAAGCTACATATCCTCAGGATCCAAGATCCTGTTGTCAGTTTCCACCTCTGTGACTGTGGACTGTGAAGCCAGTTTTCAGTCTGCAACTCCACAGCACCCCTAGCGTTCTCTTCCTTAAGACTTCAGTGCAATCCTCAGCCTCTACCGACAGGACCGAGGAGTCCAGGGCTTAGTGTCCATCCTCCACAGGACCCAGAGTTCTAGTCTCCATCCTCCTCTTCCCTCACTCTTCTAGATCCAGACTTTTATTTTCCCCCTCCCCAGGACAGAGACAACCGAGGAAATCTGTCCTTTCCCGCTCCTTTTACCTGTAGCTTTCTTGAGGACATAGGGTGATTGAAATCTGAAGCCTTTGAAGGAGTATCTGGGCCGCTGGTTATCAGGTGTTCCTCATCTGAATGGACAGAATGTCAGCCAGATCCTTGGCAAACTGAGATGCAAGCTGGCCCCACTGAAACCTCTCCCCGAGTCCCTAGAAACCAAGCCCAGCCTTACCCAGGGAGCCCAGTTGCTGTACTCTGCCGTCCTCGGAGTCATTCATCTTTCACTGCTGTCCCACTGTGCCAGAGACCACTGGAGACAATGGCATCTATTACCATCCTCTTGTTCAATCTATTCTGAGTCAGGAAGCAAAACAAGGAACTATAAGATGTCAAAGGAAGATGATAGAGGGAAGTGGTAGAGCCACTGACACACCATTTCACACAACCAGCGTTCCTGGAATGAATGGGCATGTAATGGCTCTATCGTTCCCAGAAACGTGGTCCTCTCTGAGCTGGTAATTTTGCTGTCTTGATCTGAAGGTGTCATTACTTTTAGTCCATTTCTACTGACTTGGGAGAGGCTGTTTGTGATGCTTAGTTCCAACTATGAACTTAACACAATCTAGAATCCCTGGAAAGAGAGTCTCAGTGAAGGATTGTCTATACAGGGTTGTCCTGTGGGTATGTCCATCCGTGACTGTCTTAAGTTAACTAATGTGGGAAGACCCAGCTCATTATGAGACACACCATTCCCTAGACATAGTGGTCCTGCACTATGTAAATGTGGAAAACAGAGTTGAGTGCGAGCAAGCATGAATTCATTTCTTCCTGCTCTTGACTGTGCATGTGACTGGCTCTCAAGCTCTTGTTGCCATGACTCCCCACAATGATGGACTGATACCTGGAACTGTGAGTGATGTAAGTGATTCCCATATGTACACAGCCTGATACTCTGCAAGAATACTGTTTCTTATGGGAATAAATGGGTACTGAAGAAGGGCTCTGTTCTTCCTGGCTTGCCCACTGGTGGTGTGCTGGGGGACCATATTCAGACAGGTGTTACAATCAAACCCCTTGACTGAGAAGAACAGAAGCCCCTACATTTGATTTCTCTTAATATCCTTAGAATCTACTCCCCAAAGTCTCCCATGCTGGCTAAGCAAGGGACCACCCCAAAGATCAAGAAGTGTGAGTCCCAGGGCTGAGGAGAAAGCACAGAGGGCACAGTGTTTGCCTTGCAAATGTGACAACCTGAATTTGTGCTCCAAAACCCATGTCAAAAAAGTCACGAATGGTGGCATGTGCTTGTAATTTCAGGAGGGAGGGCAGAACCCGGCAGATGCCTGGTCTTTACTGGCTAGCCACTCTAGTGCCATTTTGAGCTATTGAGAGATCCTGTCTTAAAAAGCAAGGTGGTGGTACTTGTAAAACAACAGTGGAGGTTGTCCTCTGACCTCTATATACATGCACACACACAAGCACGCATTCAAACACCAACACACACACACACACACACACACACGAACATGCATACTGCATATACATGCATGCATTCACAGTCTTAATTAGATTTGCTATATCTGTGTTAAAGCACTATGACTAAAAGCAATGTAGGGAGGAAAGGAATTATTTCACCTTAGTCCATTACAGAAGGAAGCCAGTGCAGGAATATCAGGAACATCTGTCTAAGGATGGCATCACCCACAGTGAGGTGGGTCCTCCCACATCAATCACCAATCAAGAAAATGCTCCACTGACTTGCCTATAGGCCAGCCCTGTAGCGGCATTTTCTTAATTGAGATTCCCTCTTTCAAAATGACTGCAGTTTGTGTCAATCTGAAATAAAACTAGCTCAAGAAGAGAGAGAGAGAGAGAGAGAGAGAGAGAGAGAGAGAGAGAGAGAGAGAGAGAGAGAAACACGAGAGACAGAGAAAGACACAGAAGAGAAATAGAGGCGGGGTGGGGGGACGTGGCTCTCGGGAGCTGGCCTTCACAGGCTCCCCTCTTCAAGCTTTCAGAGTCACACAGTCTCCAGACTTGGTCTGCTACTGCTGAATTCAACACAACCGCGGCCGTAGGAGCAAGAGAGCCCCAGCCTCCAAACAGCCATTCATTTGGTCACTGCCCCCTCTGCTGCCCATTTAGGAAACTGCAACATGATAAGCCCAGGGAAAACCAGCTCCATCTGGGTTGTTATTGATTCATTCTCTCTCTCTCTCTCTCTCTCTCTCTCTCTCTCTCTCTCTCTCTCTCTCTCTCTCTCTCTCTCTCTCTCTCTCTCTCTCTCTCTCTCTCTCTCTCTCTCTCTCCTTCCCCCTCCCTCTCCCCCTCCCTCCTTCCCCCTCCTTCCCTCCTCCTTCCTCCTTCCCTCTCCTCCCCTCTTCCTCCCCCCTCCTTCCCCTCCCTCTTCCTCCCCCTGTCTCCCTCCCTACCCCCCCTCTCTCACATATAGGTGACGGAACCGAGGCTTCATGAACGCCACATGAGCATTCCATCACTGGCTTCCACCTTTCCTCAATCTTTTTACTTCTGATTTTCAAACAGTTTCATCAAACTCCCCAGGCTGGCTTTGAACTTGCCATACTTCTGTCTCAAAATCCACGTAGCTGAGAGTACAAGTTTGTGCCTCCAGGCCTGGCTTCAGCAATTTGCCTTTTGTTCTCAGAGTGGCAGTGGTGACTGAGCTCTCAGGATAAAATTGTTCACCAAATACAGTGTTAAATGGGACTCTATATATCACTTCTCCTTCCTTCAGGGAGAAGAAGGAAACACCTGAGATTCAAGGCAAGGTCTAGGGTGTTGGTGGGGGGCAACAAGGCAAGATTCTACAACTAACACATCCAGTGCTTGTAAGCAGTCTGACTGTGCTGTCAGAGCCTGCAAAGGTCCAGGCAAGAGACAGAGCCCAACGCTGCCACCGGCAGTAACCTGAGAAATTCTCAAAGACCTGCATTCAGCGGGACTTGGTTGCAGATGAAGCAATATGAAGTAGAGTAGAGGTAATTAGGAAGAGGTGTGCATGTGTGCATGCATGTCTGTGTGTGTGTTTACATTCATGTCCGTGTATGTGAGTGTGTTTGTGTGCGCGTGCGCGCGTGCATGCGCGCACATTCATAATGCTTATCTTTAATCATCATTTTGACACAACCTGGAATCACCTAGAGAATTTCAGTGAAGAACTGTCCACATTGAGTTGATACTGGGCATGTTTGTGGCAGTTGTTTTAATTAAGTTACTTGATCTGAGAAGCCCAAGTGGATTGTGGGAGGCAGTGTTCTCTAGGCAGGTAATCCAGGCCGCAGACTGCTCAGTAGTTAGCAACACTTGCTGCCTTTGCATGGGTCCCAGATTTCGTTCCCAGCATCCACATGGTGACTAACAAATATCCTAAATTTCAGTTACAGGGGTTTTGATGCCCTTTGTTGGCCTCAGAGGGTACCAGGCACTCACATGTAAGCCAAAAGCTCATATACGTAAAATAACAAAGCTTTTCTTTTTCCTGGTAATGCTTTTTATTTGTTTGCTTTTTATTTACTTTTTACTTACTCGCTTTTATATCTTGCTTATTTCCTCACTCTTGTTCACCCCTTTCCACAATCCTTCCCCAACCCCCTCCTCTTCTCCTCAGAACAGGTGGGGACCCCCTGGGTATCCCCTTACTCTGGCCTTTCAAGCACCTGTGAAGCTAGGCCCATTTTCTTACACTGAGGTTGACAAGGTGGTTCAGCTTGATGGGGGAGCCTCCCAGGCTTGTATCTCCAGTACTATGAGTCACAATTAAGGACACACCCATTGTTTCTTGGGCACCTCCCCTATTCCAAGTCTCTGTCTCTTCTTGAAGATACCCCTTACCTCACTCTGTCAGTTGCAGGTTTCCATTCATTCTCATGGCCATCCCGCCCTTTCTCCTGCCCCTCCCCACACTCAATCCTGAACATCCCCACCCCTCTACCAATCACTTCTCCCATCTACTGGATGTTACCTCAGCAATAACAGTAGAACTTCGGGAGCCTCTCCCTATTCCAAGATGAGATTTTATCTGCCTTGATTTTGTGTAGGCAGTTGCTGCCATTGCAAGTTTTTATCTGCAACAGCCCTATAATGTCCAGAAAACATTCTAGTTATTGAAATATTGCTGCCCCCTCTTTCATGATCATCCCTGAGTCTTGGGGGGAGGGGCATGATACAGATGTCCCATTTAAAACTGATCACCCTGCAGTCTCTTATTCTGTGTACATTAACCAGTTGTGTAAATTCCTCATATATATTATGTATGCTACATATACTAATACATACATACATATATATTAATTAAAATAAAATTATATTCCTTCCCTAACTTTCCACCCTACAGCCTCTTCCAGGTACCCTTCCTGTAACCCCTCCGTGTCTCCCCTACTGCCAAATCAATAGCCTCTTTTAACTATTATTGTTGCATGTATAAATATGTATATATGCACAAATACATAAGTACATTTTGTTGTGTGTATGTGGTTTCATGGCTAACTACTCTGCACTGGACAATAAATAAGGGTGATAGATCGTGCTGGGTGAGGTCTTTGTCTCCCAGCAGTTCATATTTGCCTGTAGGTCTTTTTCTAGACATGAGACCTGGTAAAATTTTGTCCCCTCCTATGTTAGCATGTGTATGATATTGCCATTGTTCTAGTCTTGTGTATGCAGCCATTTCTAGAAGAGACTCTTTCACAGTAGAATTCCTGATATTCTGGCTTTTACAATCCTTTTTTTTTTTTTCTCTCCTGAGATGGTCCCTGAGCCATAGGTTCAGGAGCTGTAATATAATGTATCTATTGGCTGGGTTCTCTGTGATCCATTGGTCTCTGCACTGTGTCTAGTTGTGGTTTTCTGTGAAGGTCTCCATTTGTTATAAATAGAGAATTCTTTGATGAGGAATGACAGCTACGCTTATCTGTGGGTATAAAGATACGATTTAGAATGTAGCCAAGTAGTGCAGTAGTAGATTATTTTTAAAAGTAGATTCTTAAAAAAAAATTAAACTTTCCACATTAATGATTGAAGGGATGCATAACAGGCAAAGGAGGGCCGGGCGTGGTCACATTTAACTCCATTAGATTTTTTCCAAGCTGGTGATGGAACTCATGTGTGGTGGTTAATCTTGGTTGTGAACTTGGTTGCCTCTGGGTGTGTCTGTGAGGATGTTCCTTAGAAGGCTCACTTGAGGGGAAACACTTTGCCTTAGACTGAGTAGCAGCCTAGACATAAGGAGGTAGGAGGGTGCAAACTGTGGCTTTCTGTGCCCTTCCCAGCCTTGAGCAGGCTGAATAGACCATGATCGCTTGCCACAACGAACCTTAATGACCTAGCTGGAGCCATCCTCCTGGCTACAAGTGCATGTAACTAGGACACTGCCTTTGCTTCTGCTGTTAAGTACACCCATGTTTTTTTGTTTTTTGTTCTTTTGGTTTTTTTTTTTTTTGCCGTCACTGCTACTGGTATCCTTCACTGACATCAGAACTCATTTATTTAGCTTTGTCACATAAACCAAAGACCAGCAACCCTTCAGAAATCCACCAGATTGGAATATCTGAAGCATCCAATCTTATAGACTAGATTCTCTGCCTCCCTGGGGGCATGGACTGAAATTATTGGACTGCCTAGCTCATATAGTATTAACCAATAAATAAATCTCCTTTGTAATATCTATTTACCCTATTGGTTGAACTGAAGATGATAGCATGACTATGTGTTGAGTTATTTTGTTCTTGTTGTTTTTCACTGTTCAGGTAAGGAATGGTTGGAAACAGGCAGCCTAGTGACACATTAAGCACTAATATCCTCCATCACAGGGCACAGGACAATATGATGGGTGCCATGATATAGGTGTCAAAGACACAAGAAACAATTAGAGAATTTTCCTCATAATGCCCCCCTTCTATCACTGTCTGAATGAAAATTAAATGTGAATAAGAATTTCAGAGGTGACAAACCTTTTCCAAACCATAGAATTTCCTCCTCTCCCTGCCCTCTTACCAAAATCTCATGACTTTTCAACAATTCACATATTCAATTATCTAATCTCAAGGAACCTTAAAATATTAAGTTGTTAGTGCCTAATTCAAAGCCCAAAGTCTAATGCTGATCAAGTGAGATTAAAAACTCCTTCTGACCTGTGCCTTCCACTGGGGCAGATCATCAGCTTGTCGGCCCCTTTGAGGACCCCACATTCTGAAGGTACCCAGGGCCACAAGTCTCCCAGGAGACCTGCAGCAACCCAGGGACACAGGAAGCAGGCTCTAGACAGAGACACTGGGGCCCATTAACACCAGAGATAACCAGATGGTAAGAGGCAAACACAAGGCCATAAGCAATAGAAGCCAATATGCTTTGGAAGCATCAGAACCCAGTTCTCCCACCACAGTAAGCCCTGGATACCTCAACACACCTAAAAAGTAGGATGCTGGCATAAAATCCTATCTTATGAAGATATTAGAGTTCTTTAAGGAGGATATAAATAACTCACTGAAAGAAATACAAGTGTGATGGTTTGTATATGCTCAGCCCAGGGAGTGGCACTATTAGAAGGCACTATTAGAACTCCCTGTTGGAGTAGGTGTGACCTTGTAGAAGTAGGTGTGTAACTGTAGGTGTGGGCTTTAAGACTCATCCTAGCTGCCTGGAAGTCAGTCTTCTGCTGGCTGCCTTCAGATGAAGATGTGGAATTCTCAGCTCCTCTTGTACCATGCCTGCATGGATGTTGCCATGTTCTTGCCTTGGCGATAATGGACTGAGCCTCTGGACCTGCAAGCCAGCCTCTATTAAATGTTGCCCTTTATAAAATTTGCCTTGGTCATGGTATCTGTTCACAGCAGTAAAACCCTAACTAAGACAACAGAAAAACACAGGTAAACAGGTAGAAGCCCTTAAGGAGGAAATATATGAATCCCTTAAAGAAATACAAGAAAACACAATCAAACAGGTGAAGGAATTGAACAAAGTGGCCCAAGACCTAAAAATGGAAGTAGAGACAATAAATAAAACACAAAGGGAGGCAACCCTGGAAATAGAAACCTAGGGAAGAGTTTAGGAGCTACAGATGCAAGCATTGACAACAAAATACAAGAGATAGAAGAGAGAATCTCAGGCATGGAAAATACCTTAGAAGATGCTGTCATAACAGTCAAAGAAAAACACAAACCATAAAAAACTCCTAACACAAAACATCCAGGAAATCCAGGACACAATGAAAAGACCAAACTGAATAATAATAGGCATAGAAAAAGCAAAGATTCCCAGATTAAAGGACCAGAAGACATCTTCAACAAAATCATAGAAGAAAATTTCCTCAACCTAAAGAAAGAGATGGCCATAAATGTACAAGAAGCCTGTAGACCACTAAATAGATTGGGGCAGAAAAGAAAATTCTCTTGTCACATAATAATCAAAACACTAAATGCACAGAACAAAGAAAGAATATTAAAAGGTGTAAGGGAGAAAGGCCAAGTAACATATAAAGGCAGACCTATTAGAATTACACCAGACTTTTCAACATAGACCCTAACAGTCAGAAGATCCTGGAAAGAGGTCATGCAGACCCTAAGAGAACATAGGCTACTATTCCCTAAAAAACTCTCAATCACTGATGGAGAAACCAAAACATTCCATGACAAAACCAAATTTAAACAATATCTTTCCACAAATCCAGCCTACAGGGGATTCTAGAAAGAAAATTCCAACACAGGGAGGGTACCTACACCAAAGAAAAAACAAGAAATTAATCATCTCACAACAAAACCAAAGAGAGACTCACATACACATAATGCCACCTACAACAACAAATATGCAAGAACTAACAATCATCCATCTTTAATACCTCTCAATATCAATGGATCCAATTCCCCAGTAAAAAACATAAGCTAACAGATTGGATATGCAAGAAGTTCCTAGCATTTTGCGGCATATAAAAAAACACCCCAACAACAAAAAGATAGACAGAGTAAAAAGGTCTCAGAGTAAAAGCTGGAAAAAAGACTTCCAAGAATATGGCACCAAGAAACAAGCGGGAGTTACTATTCTAATATCCAATAAAACAGACTTTCAACCAAAAGTTAACAAGCAAGATGGGAAAGACACTTCATATTCATCAAAGGAAAAGATGTACCAAGAGAAAGTCTCAATTCTGAACATCTATGCCCCAAATGCAAGAGCACCTACATTCATAAAAGAAACTCTACTAAAGCTCAAAACACACATTGAACCCCATACAAGACTTCAACACCCACTCTCACCAATAGACAGGTCCTGGAAACAGAAACTAAACAGAGACACGGTGAAACTAATTGAAGTTATAAACGAATGGATTTAACAGATATCTACAAAACATTTCACCCTAAAACAAAGGAATATACCTTCTTCTCAGCACCTCACGGTACCTTCTCCAAAATTGACCATATAATCAGTCAGAAAACAAGCCTCAATAGATACAAGAAGATTGAAATTATCCCATGTATCCTATCAGATCACTAAGGACTAAGGCTAGACTTCAATAACAACAAAAACAACAGTAAACCTATGTACTCATGGAAACTGAATCACTCTCTACTCAAGGATAACTTAGTCAGGGAAATAATAAAGAAAGAATTAAAGACTTCCTAGAATTTAATGAAAATGATGACACAGCATGTCCAAACTTATGGGACACAATGAAAGCAGTGCTAAGAGGAAAATTCATAGCACTAAATGCCCTGGTAACAAAATTGAAGAGATCCTACACTAGCAATTAAAAGCACATCTGAAAGGCCTAGAACAAAAAGAGGAGTAGACCACACCCAAGAGGAGTAGATCACACGAAATAGTCAAACTCAGGGATGAAATAAACCAAATAGAAACAAACAGAACAATACAAAGAATCAACAAAACCTCAAGCTGGTCATTTGAGAAAATCATCAAGATAGATAAACCAGTAGCCAAACTAACTAAAGGGCACAGAGACAGTATCCAAATTAACAAAATCAGAAATGAAAAGGGAGACATAACAACAGAAACTGAGAAAATTCAAAAAACTCATCAGATCTTACTACAAAAGGCTATACTCAACAAAACTGGAAAATCTAGATGAAATGGATGATTTTCTAGACAGATACCACATACCAAAGTTAAATCAACTAACTATATCAACTATCTAGGCAGGTAAACTATCTAAAAAGGTCCATATCCCTCAAGGAAATAGAAGAAGTCATTAAAAACCTCCAAAGTTAAAAAAAAAAAAAAAAAAAAAAAAAGCAAAAGCACATGGCCATATGACTTTAGTTCAGAATTCTAACAGACTTCAAAGAAGAGCTAACACCAACAGTCCCCAAACTATTCCATAAAATAGAAACAGAAGGGACACTACCTAAATCATTCTGTGAAGTCACAATTACTCTGATACCTAAACCACACAAAGACCCAACAAAGAAAGAACTTCAGACCAATTTTGCTTATAAATATTGATGCAAATATACTCAATAAAATTCTATCAGACCAAATCCAAGAATATATCAAAACCATCATTCACCATAATCAAGTAGACTTTATCTCAAGAATACAAGGTTGGTTCAATAAATGAAAATCTATTAACATAATCCACTATATAGACAAACTCAAAAAAAAATCACATGATCATCTCATTAGAGTGAAAAAGCCTTTGACAAAATATAACACCCCTTCATGCTAAAAGTATTGGAGAGATCAGGAACTCAAGGCCCATACCTAACCATAATAAAGCAATATATAGCAAATTAACAGCCAACATCAAATTAAATGGAGAGGTACTTGAAGCAACCCCACTAAAATCAGGGACAAGGCAAGGCTTCCCACTCTCTCCCAATCTATTCAATATAGTACTCAAAGTTCTAGCTAGAGCAATTGGACAACAAAAGGAGATCAAGGGGATACAAATTTGCAAAGAAAGTCAAGCTATCACTATTTGCAGATGATATGATAGTATACATAAGTGATCCCCAGTAACCCCCCAAAATTCTACCAGAGAGCTTCTACAGCTGATAAACAACTTCAGCAAAGTGGATGGATATAAAATTAACTGAAACAAATCAGTAGTCTTCACTTCCTAGATAAAATACACACAACTTTTATTACTTACAATAAGCCTTAAACAGCTAGGCTTTAAAGAGCTAGGCTGACATCTGCCCTCTATGCTATTAGAATCTACTTTCCTATTGACATCCCTGAGTTATTACTTACTTTGTTTTATCTGGGCTGCAATTTGGCCAACTTAACTCCAATTGGCCAATTCTCAGGGTCACATTTTCTTGACTTCTAACACATGGTGTCTTTTCTTCCTCTTCACTTTCTCTTCCGCATGATCTTCTCTGACCCTAAGCCTGGGAACCCTAAACCCTGCCTATATCACTTCTGTCTTGCTATTGGCTGTTGGCATCTTTACTTACTAAATAACTTCGGGACAAGGTCACATGGCATCACTTGGGTCTACATTAGGACTCTCTTGTCTCTGGAACAACCAGGTATTAGGGGCCTGTATGTCACATCACAATACATAGCAACAGAAAAAAATCTCAACAATGCTTTTCTTATGGTTTCTTGGGAGCTAAACTCAGGTCCTCATGATGTGAAGCACTTTACCAACCTAGCTCTCTCCCCAACTTGTCTCATTGCTGTGACAAAATAGTCTGACAAAGGCAAATTACAGAAAGTCTTAACCATTTTCCTCTTTTATAGAACAAGGTTAGCAAGCCTTCTGGCACTATGCTATCTGAGACCATCACAGGTAGATCGTCATATATAAACTGTCATATATAGACTTTCACATATAGATCATTACATACTCTGATCTTGGAACTCACCAGCATCGACCACATATTTTGAGCTCTACAAGCGAGAGAAGCTGATAAGGCATCATGGGACCAGTGTTACTTACTTTCCTTTTTCTGATATATTAGTAATAGTCAGTATGTCAATCATTCAAAGTGCTTTGCTTTCTTTTTTTTAAAGTTTTATTTATTTTATATATATTTGAGTACACTGTTGCAGTCTTCAGACACACCAGAAGAGAGCATAAGATCCCATTACAGATGGTTGTGAACCACCATGTGTAATTGAACTCAGGACTTCTAGAAGAGCAGTCAGTGCTCTTAACTGCTGAGCCGATCTCTCTAGCCCAGTGCTTTGCTTTCAAATTTGCAATGTTGCCAAAATAAAGAAAAACTTTTTAAAGTAGAACTGTTATAGACTGGATGGTTTGTGGTGATGGGAATGCCACACTATTATTGATTTTACAGTAAGATGGGCACAAATAGACACGCCTACTTCCAAATGAGAGATAGGTGGTTAGGGAGCTGCTTCTGGGATTAAGAATACTTACTCTCTACACCTAGAGGCCCACAAGTAGCTGGAACTCCAACTTCAGGAGATTATATGCCCTTTTCAGACTTTACAGACACTGTATTCATACACATGTGCATCTCTCATGACTTAAAATAATAATAATAATAATAATAATAATAATAAATGTTAAACATATATTGCATACATGTGTGAAGGTTCCAAATAGTTTTTTTTTTTTTTCAAAATTTATAGTCTGAAAGAAAGTCCAAGATGCAACATGTCAGAGTTAACTCTACAGTCACATATCATTGTAACTAGCTATTTGACTCCTGGCCCTAAGTTCCTAGAATAATCTCTGAGACTCAAATTATATTTACAGATACCTAGGCCATAAGCTTTGGCTGGTTCCCTGACTAGATCATAACTAGCATTCCATTTATTCTAATCTAAGTTCTTCCATGTGACAGATGGCCTCTGCTGAGGTTCCATGTGTGTCCTCCTTTCTGTTTCTTGGGGCCCAATTCTCTCCCACCTGGCTCTATCCCAGAATCTTTCCTTTTTTTTTTTTTCTTTTATTGGGCATTTTCTTTATTTACATTTCAAATGTTATCCCCTCTCCAGGTCTCCCCTCTGGAAAACCCCTATCCCATGCCCCCTCCCCTGCCTCTATGAGGGTGCTCCCCTATTCCCCGAACTCCTGCCTTCCCACCCTGACATTACCCTACACTGAGGCATCAAACCCCCATAGTACCAAGGGCCACTCCTCCCACTGATGTCCAGCAAGGCCAGCCTTTGCCAATATGAGGCCGGAGCCATAGGTCTTTCCATGTGTACTCTTTGGTTGGTAGTCCAGTCCCTGGAAGCTCTTGGGGAGGGGGGGTTCTGGCTGGATGACACTGTTGCTCCACCCACGGGGCTGCAAACACCTTCAGCTCCTTCCGTCCCTTCTCCAACTCCTCCATCGGGGACCCTGAGCTCAGTCCGATGGTTGGCTGTGAGCATCCACCTATGTATTTGTCAGACTCTGGCAGATTCTTTCAGGAGACAGCTGTATCAGATTCCTGTCACCAAGCACTTCCTGGCATCCACAATAGCATCCAGGTTTGATGACTATATACGGAGTGGATTCCCAGATGGGGCAGTTTCTGGATGGCCTTTCGTTTAGTATCTGTTCCAAACTTTGTCTCCATATTTCTTCCTGTGAGCATTTTGTTCCCTCTTCTAAGAAAGACTGAAGCATCCACATTGTGGTCTTCCTTCTTCTTGAGCTTCATATGGTCTGTGAATTGTATCTTGGGTATTCTGAGCTTTTGGGCTAATATCCACTTATCAGTGAGTGCGTATCACGTGTGTTCTTCTGGGACTCGGTTACCTTACTCAGGATGATATTTTCAAGGTCCATCCATTTATTTGCCTGTGAATTTCATGAAGTCATTGTTTTTAATAGCTGAGTAGTATTCCATTGTGTCAATGTACCACATTTTCTGTATCCATTCTTCTGTTGAGGGACATATGGATTGTTTCCAGCTTCTGGCTATTATAAATATGGTTTCTATTAACATAGTGGAGTATGTGTCCTTATTACATGTTGGACCATCTTCTGGGTGTATGCCCAGGAGTGGTATAGCTGGGTCTTCAGGTAGTACTATGTCCAATTTTCTGAGGAACTGCCAGACTGATTTCCAGAGTGGTTGTACCAACTTGCAATCCCATCAGCAATGGAGGAGTGTGCCTCTTTCTCCACATCCTCGCCAGCATCTACTATCACCTGAGTCTTTGATCTTAGCCATTCTGACTGGTGTGAGGTGGAATCTCAGGGTTGTTTTGATTTGCATTTCCCTAATGACTAAGGATGTTGAACATTTCTTTAGGTGCTTCTTGGCTATTTGATATTCCTCAGTTGAGAATTCTCTGTTTAGCTCTGTTCCCCATTTCTTAATAGGGTTATTTGGTTCTCTGGAGTCTAACTTCTTCAGTTCTTTGTATATATTGGATATTAGCCCTCTATCAGATGTAGGATTGGTAAAGATTTTTTTCTAATCTGTTGGTTGCTATTTTGTCCTATTGACAGTATCCTTTGCCTTACAGAAGCTTTGCAATTTTATGAGGTCCCATTTGTCAATTCTTGATCTTAGAGCATAAGCCACTGGTGTTCTGTTCAGGAAAATTTCCCCTGTGCCCATGTGTCTGAGGCTCTTCCCCACTTTCTCTTCCATTAGTTTCAGTGCATCTGGTTTTATGTGTAGGTCTTTCATCCACTTGGACTTGAGCTTTGTACAAGGAGATAAGAATGGATCAACGTGCATTCTTCTACACGTTGGCTGCCAGCTAAACCAGCACCATTTGTTGAAAATGCTGTCATTTTTTTTTAAACTGGATGGTTTTAGCTTCTTTGTCAAGGATCAAGTGACCATAGGTGTGTGGGTTCATTTCTGTGTCTTGAATTCTATACCACTGAGGCAGGACTTTGTGTGATGGCAGGTGTAGGAATCTGAGAGCACTCATTTTTAATGGCAAACAGGAAGCAGAGAGAGTTGGTCAACTGGGGACCAAGTGTTCAAATACCTGAGACTATGGGGAAAATTGATCATTCGAACCACTAAAAATGGGTTTTCCTTCAACCGAATCTATTAATTTTCTGGATTACAGTTCATTACTCTGGAGACGTCTGTAACCATGACTTTCCACTCACGCTTAAGATCCCTAAAATAACAACCCTGAGGTTGGATTGTTATGAATAAATGCCTAGGCCAAAAGGGAAAGCTTGTTCCCCAACTAGCTCATAACTCAGTTATCTCATTTACTCTATTCTAAGTCCTGCCATGTGGGCATCACCTCTCCTCAGATTCATGCGACTGTTTCCATCATCGTTCAGGGTGAGTCTCTTCCCATGCCTGACTCTCTACCAGAATTCTCCACACTCTTTCTGATGTCTCACCTTCTAATTCCACCTAAGCTCACTGGCTATAGGTTTTCAAATTGACAGGTGAATGCTTCCACACATTGCATACAAGATTCCCTTTAAACTTCCCCCTTTAATCCAATAAAAGGCTCTTTCTCTTATAATAATTAATTTATACAATAATAACAATTATAAAGATTTACACTGACAATGTCCAGTCCATATGTATCTGGCGACCTTGTAGAAAGCATTCTATCATATAACCTATCTTGGTGAGTTCAGAGTTCTGTACTTAATCTCTATCATAACTTGCATTACCAACATAAAGCATCTTAGACTTAAGAACATTTTCTTAAATCTTAAATGATCTAAGTTTAATCGTGAGACTAGCCCATGTAACAAGCAAGATTATGACCTTAAACCCGACCTTATAAAGATTATAGAGACCTTTAAAGAGGAAATAAACAAATGCCTAAAGATATAATGGAAAATACAATCAAACAGGTAGAAACCTTTAAAGAGGAAACAAATAAATCTCTTAAAGAAATACAGAAAAATACAATCAAACATGTGAAGGAAACGAATTAAATTGTTCAAGACCTGAAAAATGGAAATAGAAGTAGTAATAATAAAAAAGAAAAACACCTACAAATGGAGGTAACCCTGGAGATGGAAAATGTAGGAAAGAGAACAGGAACTACAGATGAAAGGATCATCAACAGAAAACAAGAGATTGAAGAGAGAATCTCAGGGGTAGAATAAATTGATATATCTGTCAAGGAAAATGCCAAATGTAAAAAGTTTCTAACAGAAAACATCCAGGAAATTTAAGACACTATGAATGACCAAATGTAAAAACAATATGCATAGAAGAGGAAAAACATTCCAAGTTCAAAGGTCCAGAATGTATTTTTAACAAAATTATACAAGAAAACTTCCATAACCTCAAGAAAGAGATGACTATAAACATACAAGACGCCTACAAACCACCAAATAGATTTGACCAGAAAAGAAAATCATCCTGCCACATAATAATCAAAACACTAAATGTACAGAACAAAGAAAGAATTTTAAAAGCTGCAAGGGAAATAGGCCAAGTAACATATAAAGGCAGACCTATCAGAATTACACCTGACTTCTCAACAGAGACTCTAAAAGCCAGAAGATCTAAGACAGATGTGCCCTTCTCAGCCTTGAGCAGGCCGAATAGACCTTGTTTACCACAGGACCTTAGCGACACAGGTGGGGTCATCCCCAGGGCTGCATGGACAACTTCCTACAGGAACTTAGAAGAACAGACTGCCCTCTGAGCTTGCTTTGCAACACAATACAGCTGAAACAAAGGATGGGTTCTGTGGGCTTCCCTCTATAAATGCAGTGCAGAATATTAAACTTTGAGCCTTGATTAGAAACTTGTCTTGGCTTCATGCTTCTCTCGCTCCCCCTGTCCTTTACATTTCCAGCCTCGCTTTCAAGTGAACCCAGTTCATCCATGGCTGCTGGATGGCTACAGGTGGTGCCCGTATACCCCTGTATATGTGCCAGGGGGCCTTGGACCAGCCTGTGTATGCTGCCTGGTTGGTGGCTCAGTCTCTGGGAGCTCCCAGGGGTCCAGGTTAGTTGAGATTGCTGGTCTTCCTATGGGGTCACTCTCCCCTTCAGCTTTTTCAAGCATTCCCCCAATTCAACAATAGGGGTCACCAACTTCAGTACAATGGTTGGGTGTTAAGTATCTGTCTGTGTCTCAGTCAGATGCTGGTAGAGCCTCTCAGAGGACACCATGCTAGGCTCCTGTCTGTAAGCACATAATAGCAACAGTAATAGTGTCAGGCCTTGGTGCTGCCCCCACCCCCCATGAGGTGGATCCCAAGTTGGGCCAGTCACTAGACCACATTTTCTTCAGTCTCTTCTCCATTTTTGCCCTGCAGTTATTTTAGACAGGAACAATTCTCAGTCAGAGTTTTTGACTGTGGGGTGGCAACCCCATCCCTCCACTTGATGCCCTGTCTTTCTTCTGGAGGTGGACTCTTTGAGTTTCTATTCCTCAAATGGTGGGCATTTTGGTTAAGGTTACCTGCATTGAGTCCTGAGAATCTCTCATCTCCCAGGTCTCTGGTGTTGGTCAACATCTGCCCTGCTGCAGGGCAAGGCTGCTTGCGGTGGCAGAGTGCAGGGCGTTTGATTGTGCTGGGCTGTTGGGAGCCCTGAGAAACTGCTCTGGGAGTGGGAAAGCTGGAGCTGGTTTCAGGGATCCCTAGACTTGCGACAAGGCTGGAGCCATAGGCTTCTCAGACTCTTGGACATCTAGGCACCGCTGAGAGTTGTGGAAGAGCAGATAATGGAATCTGGGGCTTGTGGGATGGGGACAGCATCTAGCCTGGGCCCCAGGGGAGCGCCAAGGGGCTCTCTGGCTTGTCCCAGCACGGTGGTTGTCCTTAGCTTGACAGAGACAGGCTTGGTGGTGGTTGTGGCTGGAAGTTCAGAGAGGCCTTCTACAGGAGATTAGGTTGTGGCTCTGTAGGCAAAGGCCTTCTTCATTGCTCCCCACTGTGGATCTTGATGAAAAGCGACAGTCCATGGTTCTAAACAGTTTGTTGCCGTGGCGGAAAATGGATGTGTAAAACTATACCCCACTTCTCAGGGTGGGCCTGAGATTAAATACCTTTTGCAGAGAGAAATGTCTGGAAAGGGGAGTTTATTAGCTAAGCCCTCAGGGCCTCTAGGTACCTCATTAGCATGGAGAACTCTTGTTTTGAGCTTATATGAACCTAGGACACATTTCTTTTATGTGAGAAACATGGCATGTGTTCCAACTTAGAAGTCTGGCAGGGATCCGGGAGTCGCCTAAGCCTCAGGTGTGTGCCCCACCCCTCTCCCCTGGTATCTGGCTCTTGACTGCTCTACCTTCCAAACTTCCTGGCATGGTTTTATGTCCCCCACTCTGGTGCTTTCTAGAGGGCTTCCCCCTCACCTTCAATCCCCAGAGGCTTCATATTACCATTCATTTTCCTGACCCTCTGGCCTTCTCTCCTGTTCCCCTTTTTCCTCCCCCACCCCTCCCACCCAGATACCTCCCTCCCTCTGCCACCTGTGATTATTTAGTTCCCCAATCTAAGTGGAATTGAATAATCCTCACTTGGTCATTCTTGCTTGTTAAACTTCTTACAGTATATGGGTTGTATCCTAAGGTATTCTGTACTTTTTGGTTAATATCCACTTATAAGTGAGTACATACCATGCATGTCCTTTTGGGTCTGGGTTACCTCACTCAGGATGATATTTCTAGTTCCATCTATTTGCCTGAAAAATTCATAATCTCATTTTTAATAGCTGAATAGTATTCCATTGTGTAAATGAACCACATTTTCTGTATCCATTCTTAGGTTGAGGACATCTGGGTTGTTTCAGCTACTATTACAAAGGAATCTGCAGCTGAGCCCATAATGTCTGGACTTCCAAGGTAGTGATGACTCACTTCTTGGATCTTCCTTCTGAGGTAGTCTTCCCATCTCCATTCAAAGTCACTCTACTAGCTGGCTTGTCTGCAATATGTCAGATATCTATCTGTGAGTTCTCAAACAGTCAGCTGTCTCCTGTTGCAATGCAGATTCATTATATTCAGCTTGTGCCTGTATCTATCTACTAGAAAACTGCTGTGTTTCCAGGGAGTGCTTGTTTGTGCCTTCCACCTCGAACTTTCAGGTGCTAAGCCCAGTCCTTTCTAAGTTTAGACTCTATGCCCCAACATTGGGCACCATCTGTAACTGTGAACTTTGCATGCATGTCCAAGTTCTCCAAATAATGACTCTGGCTGAATTATTATGAATAAATGCCTAGGCCAAAAGCTAAGGTTTGTTTCCTGACTAACTTGTAACTCAGTTACCACATATATTTCATTCTAAGTCCTGAAACATGAGGGTTACTTTTTCTCTATCATTGTTCAGGGTGAATGCCTTCCTGCACTTCTCTCTCACTTGGATGTCTCACTACCCCCCTCCTTTGTGTTATTTTTCTTTTCTTTCTTTTTTTTTTTCATTTATTTATTTATTTACTTGACATCCTGATCACAGCCCCCTTCTCCTCATAGTGCCCCCTCCAACAACCCTTCTCTCATTTCCTACCCCTTCTTTTCCAAGAAAAGGGAGCCCCCTCCCTTGGGACCAACCCAAACTGGCACATCAAGTCACTGCAGGGCTGGGCATATCATCTTCTACTGAGGTCAGACAAGTCAGCCAAGTTAGGGGAACAGGGTTCACAGTTAGAGTCTGGGACAGCTTCTGCTCCATTTGTGGGGGGCCCATATGAAGACTAAGCTTCACGTCTGCTACATATGTGAGGAGGTCTAGGTCCAACCCATGTATACTCTTTGGTTGGGGGGGGTTCAGTATCTGAGAGCCCACAAGGATCCAGGCTAGTTAACTCTGTTTGTCTTCTTGTGGAATTTCTATCCTTTCTGGGTCCTTCAGTCCTTCCCCCCAATTCTTCCACAAGAGTCTCTAAGCTCTATCTAATGCTTGGCTGTGGGTCTTTGCAATTATTTCTATTGACTGCTGGGTGGAGTGTCTCAGAGGACAGTTTCACTAGTCTCCTGTCTGCAGGCATAACAGAGTATCATTAATAGTGTCAGGGATTGGTTCTTGCCCATGGGATGGATCTCAAGGTGGGCTACTCATTGGTTGACCATCCCATCAGTCTCTGCTCCATCATTGTCCCTGTACTTCTTGTAGTCAGGGCACATTTTGGGTCAAGGCTTGTAGGTGAGTTGATGTCCTTTTACCTCCTCTGTGAGTCATGCCTGGCTACAGGAGGTGGCCACTTCAGGCTCAGTATCTCCAAGTGCTAGGAGTCTCATCTAGATTCCCCCTTATAGACTTTCTGAAACTTTACCTATCCCAGGTCTCTTGGACATCCTATAGATGCACCACCCCCATGCAAGCTCCAATTTCCATTCACTCCTCTGGCTCACTCTCCCCTCTCTTCTACCTCCTAATCCTGTCTAAACTCATTGGTCACAGATTTTTTTTATTGACGTGAATGATTCTACACATTGCACAAAAGATTTCCTCTGCAGAAGTCAAGTCACAGCATCAGAAGCCTGAAAAAACTGGTTACTCACAGTCAAGAACACAGCCATGAATGGACACTGAGCTCAAGTTTCTACTTTTATATAGTTCAAGTACTAAAAGGAAGAAATGGTGCCATTTAGAGTAGATTGAGTATTTCCAACATCAAGTGACTATCAAGACAATCACCCATAGACATACCCATAGGCCAGCCTGATTTAGAGAGCCCTTCATTGAGACACTCTTCCTAATTGATTCCATGTTGTTGTAAGTTGACAGTGAGAATTGATCATGTCAACGCTTAAATATATTTATAATGAGTAGTGAGTGATCAGGTGAAAATCAACCTTTTCTTGAACTTTCTGAGGAATCATAATTACAGAGATAACAGCCAAAATTTCCAGATATATTAGCTTCAACAGGCATAAGCTGACGTCCTGATTCCTTAATCATTACATTGATGAGTTAAACTGAAATAACCTGACATAAAATAATTGGTCATTTATTTATTATTCTGCTTCCCTGCCTTTGCTTTACCAGAATAATTACTTTAAGAATTGATCTTTTTTCCTGTCTTTTGAGTTCTTTCTTCAATCCTTCCCTGGGTCTACAGCCAAAGACCTTTGCTCCCAGGAGTTGGAAAACTTCAATTTTATACAAAGAACTATTGTCCCATTCTATAATCAACTACAAAACCACTTGAAGGCAAAGTTATAATGTCCTTTGGTGGAGAACAAACCGCAAATCAGAAAATAAATGATAGTGATTGGAAAGATGTCACAGCAATTACAAAATCTTGTTGATTCTGAAGAACCATGGAGAATGACTACTAGCACCATGTCAGGCAGCTCACAGCTACCTGTAATTCCAGCTCCAGGAAACACAGTGCTCTCTTCTGGTCTCCATAGGCAGATGCATACACATATACATATGGGCACCTGACACACACCTATGTGCACATATGAAAATTAAAAAATAAAACCTTTAAGGGCAAAAAAAAAAAAAAGAAAGAAAGAAAGAAAAAAAAGAAAAGAAAACAAATGACAGGAAAGCCAAATTGTTCCAAAGCAAATATGAAAAATTAGAAAAGGTACGAGCAGACAGTAGAACTGAAAATGGAAAACAATGGGAAAACAATGCAACAAGATCTTACTGCAGATCAACTCATGGTGGGATTGAATTTACATGCAAGTTGTTCATGGATGGATGTGGTAAGATGGAAGGAAGCTTGTGGGATGTCCCCCAATGGAGGAATCCTCCACTTATGACATTACACATAGAGATGTAGCATCAGATTCACCCACCTAAATTTCCCAGTCTCACAGGAGGACCCCACTTCTTTTTTGTTGTTGTTGTTGTTTTGTTTTTTTTGAGACAGGGTTTCTCTGAGTAACCCTGGCTGTCCTGGAACTCACTCTGTAGACCAGGCTGGCCTTGAACTCAGAAATCTGCCTGCCTCTGCCTCCCAAGTGCTGGGATTAAAGGTATGTGCCACCACTGCCCGGCTAGGACCGCCACTTCAGATGTCAGCTACAAAGGATTACTTAGAATATCTGTGTTTCTGCTAGACTAACCACCAATTGAGAGTGTCCACAACCTCTTTCACATTTTATAATTTCTTAGATGGATGGAAGAAACTAAAACAGAACAAATCAGTCCCATTTATGGGTTTTTTTTTTTTTTTTTTTTTTTTTTTTTTTTGTAAAGGATACAACTCAGAGGCAGTAAGCAGAATCACATCTCTGTAATTGCACATGTGATACACTAAGGCAGGACAATGAACACAAGACCAGCCTGGAGACTGTGTGATATCCAGCCCAATGTGATAATGGTGATTGATAATAATGGTAAAGATTGTGATAGAACTACGACATAATGATAATAGTGATATAGGGACTGGAATGGTGATTTAGTTAACAATTTGACTGAAACTGATAATACATGTATGTAGTACAAGTATGTGGACCTGTGTTCTGATCACCAGCACCCATTATATGTGTGTATATATATATATATATATATATATATATATATATATAATATATATAAAATCGGCACATGCCTGCTATCCCAGGGCTAGAGGTAGAGACAGGATATCTGGGAATTGCTAGCCATCCAGTCAGTCTACTCTAAATTCAGAGAGAGATCCTGTCTCAAAAAGTAAGGTAGATTAGCAGGCAATTTGACAACATTATCATTTATCAAAATAACCTGAGTAGATTCCCCTGCAGGGAATCTACTGTGATGTCTGGGATCTTCTATCAGGGTTATTGTCAACGATGGCCAGAGTAGGATATTTTGTGGGCAGAAGCAGATATAACTTGCCAAAGTGCTGAGAATAAGTGACTCTGAGTGCTCAGCTTTAAACTGGAAACCTATGTCAATCCCCTCCCTCAGGACTTAGGGGACATCATACAAAATTGCATGGAAAAATACAAAAGCCAGGGGATAGGGAGGAGTGCTGTGAAATACTGTCTTCTGGACATGACATGGCTGTTGCACTTATGAGCTCAGAGCCTCTCAACAGCTGTGGTTACCTGTACAAGATCAAGTCAGTGAACATTCAAATATGGATGGGCTCATGGGTGTCATGAACTAGTGGCAATTGATGATCTGGGAAAGGAACAGTTGTTTTGCTTAGTGTTGTGGCCCCTGATAGGTTACCCATGTTCCAGTGGGTGGTCCAGAGTCACTGCATATTGGCTGCACTAATTGAATACAATGATATTTAGAAAAAGAAAGAAGAGAACATGAAGTTAGAGGGGAATGGGTTAGGCTTCTAGGAGTAAATGGAGGTAGGCAGTGGGAGGTAGATCTGATCATAATGCATTGCATACATGTGCGAATTCTCAAAGAATTTAAAAATCCTTAAGAAATAGGACAGCAATTTAAAAAGATGTCTGACACTGACCTCCAGTCTCTACATTAATATAAACAAACGAATAGCCCCTCAACATAGAGTTCGAGAAGGTGCATCCAGCAAAAGGAAGAGTGGGGGCACCCTGCAGAGCTCTCCTCCTCTCTCTACTTGTGACATTATTGAGCGTCTCCTTATGTGTAGCAATTCTTGAACCTAGCAGATTTTTCAGTATTTAAAGAACTTGGTCTCTAATCAATTTTCCTTTCTGAAGACTGATTAACGGGCAGAAATTTTTGCCATGAAATTGCCTATGTAGTCTTCCTGCTGATAAACCTTTTACAGTTTCCCAGTCCTCACCTTAAGCCATTCCATGTGCATAAACTCAAGTCGAAAGAGCTACTTAGCTTTAATCAACTTGATACAGCCTTGGTCACCAGAGCATGGGTGAGGGGGACTCTCATTTGAATTAGTCTGCAAAGGGCTGCCTTGATTGGTAATTCACTTAGGAGAGACCAGCCCATTGTGGGAGGCATCCTTTCTGTCTCTCATGTCTTTGTTTCATTTTGAGTCACAGAGTTTAACCAGGGTTGTCTGTGTGACTTGGGTTTGGAACCACCCTTTGGAGTCTTGTAAGGTCATCAGTGCATACCCAGATGAAGATAATGACTGGACTCCTAAGATCCACAGTATCTTGAAGTCCAGTGGGCTCTGGAAGAGGGTGGTTATAAGGTATTTTGAGCAGATTCACTCTTATTACCTCTCTTTGTACACTCTTCCACTCCTGTTTATATCTTGATTCATGAAAACTTGTTCTCATTCTCTCTCTCTCTCTCTCTCTCTCTCTCTCTCTCTCTCTCTCTCTCTCTCAGAACCAGTGAATTTGGTTAATATTATTTTCAGGAGCATGTTTACCTTGCTAGTGTTTACCCCACTGAAGAAAATTATTCCACCAGTTACAAGTAACTGCCTATAAATCCTCAAGGATGAGTGTGGGGCCTCATGAGTCTTCCCAAGGGGCTTCCTAAGTGTGCATACCGAATATGGGGGTACATAGACATATGTGCTGCAAACTTAGCCAGATCCAGCTCTTTATTTTTCTGTACCCCTGTGAGCTAAGCCAGGAGAAGCATGGCCTTGAAGAAGGCAATTTTCTGGGGCAATCCAGTAATAGAAATACTGAGAGGTGACTGATATCTTCAACTGAAGTCTCAATAGTTGGGATGACATAGACTTATTTTAAAAGAAAAAAAACCATAAGGTGTTTTAGTGGATAAAGATACTCACTGCTAAGCCTTGAGTTTGATCCCTAGAACTCATATGATAGAAGGAGAGGCCAACTCCAGTAATCTGTTCTCTGACCTCCATACAAGTGTTATGATACACATACCTACACACTTGTGCACACACAATAAATTTAATAAAAGTTTTAAATTTTTATAGGTATATATTCCTTGTTGAGTGTATCCCACCTATCCTGTTTCATCCTTCCCTCCTTCCCATCTTTTTCCCTTTGCTCTCCTAGGCAACTTTATTTCTACTTTCATCTAACATATGCATACATGATTTTATGTGACTATGTAGGAACCACAAGTGGGATAACATACATGGTATTTGTCTTGCTGAAACTGCCTAGATTCACCCAATGTGATTATCTCTACTTACATCCATTATCCTGGAGATGATGTTGAATTTATACTTCTTTATGATTGAGAAAAAGAATCTATTCTGTTGTGCTGGCCAGTTTATGTCAACTTGACACAAGCTGGGTAATTTAGAAAAAAGAATCTTAATTGAGAATTTTTTTTCATAGGATTGGTCTGTAGGCAAGTCTGTGGAGCATTTCTTTATTGGTGGTTGATGTAGAAAGTTCAATATCACTATGAGGGATGCCATATCTGGGCTGCAATCTTGGAATGTATGAGAAAGCAAGCTGAGCAAGCCATGGGGAGAAAGCTAGTTAAAAGAATCCCTCCATAACCTTTGTATCAGTTTGTGCATTGAGTTTTTGCACTGACTTCCTTTGATGGTATAATATGAGGTGTAATATGAAATAAACCCTGACCTCCCAAGTTGCCTTTGGTCACGGTGTTTATCACAGTAATAGAAACTTTTCTTTATTCTTCCATTGTTGGCTACCAAGGTGGGTCCCCTAACTTAACTATTATGAACAGTGGGGCAATAAACTCATTTAAGTAACTCCATGACAGCAACATGTCTTTCCTTAAAGAGAGATGTGGGAGACCCATCTGCCACACCACCAACAATGGAAGAGAGAATCTATACCCAAAACATCAGTTGATTGGTGGATTGATTCCATGATATCTCAGGCTGCAGACAAAACTGAAATAATTGGGGAAAATCATTAGAAAATTTGAACAGGGGGAGATGGATGGAAGATGAATGAACAAAAGGAAAATATGCAGGTATGGGATAGTTTAGAGATTCTGATATTATAGAGCAAAGTATGGCAATATAGACCCTCTAATCTCAGCAAGGAAAATAGCATTTTTATTTTAAATACATAGTCCCTGAGGATACATCACAGTTAGACATTGTATTAAATTGGAAAAAAAAAAAAAAGGCCAGAACAAAAACTACTAAGCCAAGTGGAGTCTGGAGATATTTGAGGAAAGGTAGCAATGAATCAGCACCTGAGAAGATGAGGGACATGACAGAAGACAACAGCAGAGCTATTGTTAAGAGCTCCTTGCCTGCAAATAGGGAAAAGTGATCAGCACAAGTGTAGGTAAAGTCTGGTCACTTGCTAGGGAGGTTGGAGTGGCAAGGACTGAGGGAAGAACCTGAACATCGTCGTTGGAGCAGGATACTGGTGACTTCTTGCAGATCCAGAAATTCTCCAAAGAACAGTTGTTGTCATTCCAGCCAGCATCTGTCAATTCTACACAGTCTTTCTCTGCAGCATCTTCGGTTTTCCATGAAGTCCAATACTTGCTTTGAAAGCTGCAAAGCCCATGTAAACTGTTAACCCGTGTCTCTCCCCTCATTTATGAATGGCTTCTGAAAATTAGATGTTTCATATCTTTGTCCTAGCCCCAATAACTTGCTTAATGAATCTTCTGCCTATTGTTGGAGAGAGAACTCTTCTTGCTGAAGGTATATTTATACATAGATTAGTTAGTTGAGATTTCATATCCCAACAGCATTATTGGGCTTTTGTATTCTGGTTGCTATGTACCCACTTTAACCAAACCAGGCAGAAGGAGATAGCTATGAATAGAATTCACTGAAATGATTCAAATTGGCTAATCCAAACCTTGTTAACTGTGTTAATTTAATCCTATCTATAGAAACAATGATGAAGGCTCTTGTCCATATTTCCCCTCTCTCTAGCCATGTTGTGGTTGAGCCTGGCACTTATGCATATGGTTACTCAAGGTGTAGTGTATACCTTCTCCTTTGGGAAATCGAGAGTCTAATCTTTTCAGTAGCAAACATGTCCAGAAGTATTGGCTTAATCATAGAGCAGATTCTTATTTTAGGATTTATTTTAAGTGTGTGTGTATATTATTTGAATCCCTGAACTTGGAGTAACAGCTGAGGTGAACTGCCTAACACGAGAACTGGAACCCTAATTCAGGTCTTTTGCAAAAACCATACATACATTTAAGTACTAAACCAACAACTTAGATTTTTAGATTCTTTATACCATGCTATATTTGTTTCTCAGACTCCAAGCTCTTCCTGAATCTCCACTACTAGGGTTTCAAATCATCTGCCATCTTACCTAAACATGAGCACGAGCCCCCTTTCTGCTCAGTTAGTGACATATTTTTATGTCTAAGGGATAAAATCGCCAGGTAAAAATATATCACATTAGCGTTTCAGACACCAGTCTCACAACCCCATTCTACCCTTGTTTTGTAACCTACCTTGGTGACAGAGGTGAACATCCACCCACTGCCATGAGCCTTCCTGTTTTATGTCTGACAGCCCAATCCAGAGATTGTCTTTGATCAAATACATCTTATGTAGAAAGGCCTAAAAGGGGAGAAGAGTAATTGAGATAGAGCTGAGTATTTGAATTTCCATCCAGTCGAGTTTCTGGAAACTCTAAAGGGGAAGGAAGTTCTGATTGCAGTCAGACCTTCTAGGCCTGATTATGATTTCCAACATGTGTTCAGGAGAGCTGAGTCCTCCCATGTCTGTGCCCAATAGGCAAATGACTTGCACAGAGAAGTGCACAGCTGCCATCTTGTCACATATACTTGCTTTTACTGCATGTTTCTCTGGCTTGTGAGTTTTAGGAATATCTATTTGGATTTTCCCACAACTGACTTAATGTGTATGAGCCATATTCTCGTAATTGACCAATGGCACACAACAGAATTTTCCCTCTACTAAGCAATTTATTAAGCACTAGCCAATCTATCATAGGCATTCTTTATATTTTCAAGTCTTCCTTCAAATCTTGCACACATAGTCAAGACTTGTTTGGAACAACAGATTGATGCTCTTTATCCTATTCAAATTATTGGAAGGAGGTTCAGTCTTTAAGAGTAAGGAGCCATCTCGAGTGTCATGCCAAATACCATTGGATTCATGTTAGTTCTAAAATTTACAGTGGTAGTCATTATAATTAAGAAAAAGTTTAAAGATACTTGTAGGGTATTTGGCATAATTCTAACACCTCTCTGGATGTTTTAACTTTGAATTTGAGCTTATGAATTTAAAGAATGTTGCTCTGCTGAGCATTGATGGGCAGATAATGCTGATAAAATTACCCATGGCCTGAGGTCAGTATTTCTATTTTGGTCAAGTTTCAAGAATGGCATATATAGCTTGATCATGCTAGTCCCTTTTGTCCTGGGAATACTGTTTTTCCTGCCCATTGTGTTAAAGCTTGTCTTTAACAACATCAACATGTTGACTGCCAAAGTACATGGCTTGAAACTGAAAATGAACGCCCAGACAGAGTTATTAAATTAACAGGCTGGCAAGTCAAGGATGGGTAATTCTGCACAGAACCTTATCAATCTAAGTGCATTGCTTTTGGTAATGCATATTTCATGATGGAAAAGGAAGGTATTCTTGGCAGAGCAACCTAAGACAGGCTCAGTTTTGTTTGTGAAATAAAAAAGGGGAGAGG
Source organism: Mastomys natalensis (assembly GCA_021653895.1). Taxonomy (NCBI): domain Eukaryota; kingdom Metazoa; phylum Chordata; class Mammalia; order Rodentia; family Muridae; genus Mastomys; species Mastomys natalensis. The sequence continues at coordinate 224,607 of JAJTUV010001621.1, read as the reverse complement.
CGGAGAGCTTTTGGGGCTGCTTGTCAAGAATCTGGCATGGGCCCGGGAGAGGGAAATGGGCAGCTTAGCAGGAATATGACATTGGCTAAGGACAAGGAAGTGGACTTCAGGCAGGAATCTGACATTAGGCTAGAACAAAGAAGTAATTTCAGGCAGGAATCTAAATCTTAGGCTAGAACAAAGAAGTAATTTCAGGCAGGAATCTAAATATGAGGGTAGAACAAGGAAGTAGGCTTCAGACATGAAAATGACTTTGGGCTAAGACAGGAAAGTTGGCTCAGATATTTTAGTTATCCTGATAAGCCCCTAGAAACAGTGATCACGGGAGTGTTCATGGAATTTTGTTATTTGCTTGCTTGTTCTTTGACTATTTGTGTTTATTGTCATGCTTGTTCCTTGACTATTTGCATCTATTGTATTGTTAGTTCTTCAACCTAGAACTGACCTTAATAGTTGCGTGTAATAAAAATGATAAAAAAAGCAAAAAGAAGGAGGGGGGATGCGATAGGGGTTTTTAGGGAGGGGAAATGGGGAAAGAGGATGGGATCTGAATGTAAATAAATAAAATACCCAAGAAAAAAAAAAGAAGAAATTAACAAATTTTTTTAAAAAAGAGGTGAATTGAAGGAAATGTTTATCCAAGGGGATGTCATTCTAAAGACTCATGGTTTTCAGATGTTCAGTCCATGATCACTTGGGCCCATTTCTTCAGGGCTCTAGTAAAGCAGAATATCAAGGCAGACACATGCTATACCCTCACGGGGATCCAGAATAAAGAATATATTCATCAGGCCTTGCTAGAGGAACAGAATCAACACAATGGTTTTTTAGATTGGCTAATATGGTAGGGGTTGGGTAGCCCAACACTGGCCATCCCACGCTAGAGAAACAGACAACCCAGTAGATCCTCAGTTTACAAGGCTGGGTGTCTTACCTTTCTGTTTGGCATCAGCCAGGATGTTAATGATGAAAGAAACATTTGTCATTAAGATTCTGAGTTTATCCTTTCTTCTGCTGGAGCATCCTTGAAAATAACAGCCACCTTCATCTATTAAGTCAGGCCCAGTAACTTCTCAATCAAACTCATTATTTCTCTAAAAGTTAAATACTAGTCCACACACTGGTTAGTTTTTATCAGGTTGATATAAACTAGAGTACTGATATCACAGTTTGGGCTTCTGTTGCAGTAATAAAACACTGTGACTAAAAAAACTCAGAGAGGATGGGCTTAATTTAGCCTGAAGCTTGTAATTGTCACCCAGGGAAGTCAGGAAAGGAATTCAAGGTAGAAACATAGAGGCACAAACTGATATTTATTCTTTGAGTTGCCTTAAATGGTGGCCAACAAAATCAGGTGAGGTTTTCCTTTCAGTTTTGGGGTGAAAAGGTTTGTAAAGTCTAGCAGCACTCATATAGAAACGGTTCTGCTGGTGAACAGGATTCCAAAACTCTGGAGACAGTCCTCCATTGCAGTTTCAGTTGACACTGCAGATAACTCAAGAGCCCGGAAAGAAACTTCTCACCAACAAAATTCTGCTGCAAAGTTCCCACTAATGTTGCTAGATTTAGGGTCAGAGCTTAGGCCCTAACTAGCACCCAACAACAGGCTCAGCCACCATCCTTAACAGTGCAATTAAAGACTATTAATAATGAAAAGCAGAAAAAGAGATGTATTGACATGGCTATATTGGGAAGAGGAACTGTTAGGAGTCATGTAGAATGGGTTAAGTCTAGCAGGTGTCTTCTTGGAGGTGGTCCATTGTTTTGGCATGGTCGGAGATGTGTGAGCTCTATGAGGCAAGGTCCCAAAAAGACTTTATCTCAGGATTGCTTCTTGAAGTTGATATTCCTTTCCTGTCATTATTAAATTAATATAACAATCCCACCCTATTGATCAAATTTCTTGCAGATCATAATAAAGATGATCTTTCATGAATTAATGCTGTGTAGATTAATTAATGATTCTATAGAATTCCTGACTTATTCAAATAATGTTAGAATAAGAGTTTTAAGAGATGGTCTTAGTTAATTTGCTAGAAAGATGTAATAAAGTTAGAATCAAGAATAGAATATGCCCACTCTTCATACAGTAAATAATGGTTGCATAATAAGAAATAAAATGAGCTTTCATAAGCACACTAAAAATAGAAATGTAATTGGAACAAATCTGTGTTCAAGGAAAAACATTTACATACAAAACTAAAGCCACAGGTATGCACTATGATAAAGCAAGACCATGTAAAAAACTGTTGTTTTGAACTTATAATGAGCACATAAAATGAAACACTGCTTTGAACTTAATATCAGCATCCTTCTGTAACTCATTTTGTGTAACATTTTATCCCTGAGGTAATTTTCTAAGAACTTTTGTCTAAGAAGGTATTAAAAAGGCCAAGGAAAAGAAATAAGGTTATTGGCTTGAGGGGCTCTGCCCCATCCATCCATCCAAATGTATAGGTCTGTTTGTTTATATACCTGTATGAAGGTATATGTGTATGTATGCAAGCATGCATGAACACTTGTGGAGCTGATGAGACAGATGGCTAGGCCCAGCTGGAGTGTCTGTGTATGACTGTGTCTAAAAGCTATAAAAAGCTAAATAAATAATTAAAAGGTAATGTAGCCATTTTCTGCTTCATCTGGTTGTGTGTGTTTTCTGTGTGAGTGACTCCTTCTTCTTTTCTGGTTTACAAAGAGTTAACCAGCCAAGTTAGTAAGGGGCTTCTGGCTGCCTGGCCAGAGAAGGGAGTACTAGCAATAAATACTTTACCCAATCAGTCATTGAAAATTACTATGAGTGAAGTAAACAAAAGCAGAAAACCTTGGACACAGTGTTTTGTGGAGAGTGTCAACATAGATAGTTGCCTCCCTTTTTAGTGCAGGTGTAATGAAGAAGTTTCAGAGCAGGTTATTGTTTTGCTCACCACATGCCCACAGTTTTATCACACCACAAGTGACCAATTCTTTTGGCTGCTCACCCTAAATCTTCTGAGATGGCTAGTCCTAAATGTTAACTTGGTAGGATTTAAGATCAATCTAAAAATAAACCTCTGGACATGTCTGTGAAAGTAAATGGGGGGGGGGAGGCAATTCTAGGTGGTTACAATGTGCACAGCTTCCTCAAGTTCTGGTCACTCTAACTTCCACACCGGGATGGACTTTATCCTCAAGCTATGAGCAAAACCCCCAAAAAACTGTCTTGTTTCTTGTCAGATATTTGGTCACAGCAATGAAAGAATTAACTAACACACCTCAACAGCCCTCCCTTAACTTCATGGAAGGTCTGACAAATGTCATACTGTGTCAGATGCTCAAGGCCTCCTTCTAGCCTCTTCCGGCACTGATACTCACTTCCCCTTTTTCTCTTTATGAGTTCAGAGAGTAAAGAAAGTAAAAGCTGATGTTGCCAGCAGGTTCCAGCATTGAAGGACAGCACCAATGATGATTGTCTCCATGGAAGCGAATAAGGAGCAGCAGCTAGGCCCCCTTGGTAAGGCAGGAATGGAGCTTGGTGGTTTGGTGGGAGGTAGCTCCAGGTCTCAGCATATTCACCTATGGCCTCCACACACAGTTATGTATGCGTGCACACATAAACACAAACTTAAACATACATCGAAAACATACTCCCATGTGCACTTGCACATGTGCATGTAACACACACACACACACACACACACAGCTCATCACTGGCCTCCACATGCAATTATACATGTATGCACACATATATACTATACACACACACATTCATCTCTGGCCTCCACACACAGTTGTGTGTGTGTGTGTGTGTGTGTGTGTGTGTGTGTGTGTTGTGTGTATTTTGAGTTGCTTTGGAGACAAGCCTGGGTCAGGCGTCTTGTATCCTTGAGAATTAGAGATTTCTCTGGGTCCCTCTGGAACCTAAAGGTTCAGTCCTAGAGACTGGACACTGGTTTTCCATAGCACTAGAAAGGTGAGGCGGGACATGAACTACTGTTTTCTGGGGAAGAGGTGATTGACAGCCTTATTGTGAAATACCCCTCTTTCCTACAGGGTGTCTGAGGCACAGCCATGGCCTTGTGGTGTTGCATCTGTTCTCCATTGTGCTCCTGGCTGGGCTTCTTGTGGCTGTTCTTGTTCAAGGTCAGGCAGAAATGGGGTTTTGCACCTTGGGCTGGCTAACTCTCTGTGAGAGCTGGATCTGGGCTATGTTTAGAGGATTAGGAGGAAAGTAATGAAAATGGGCCATACTATAGCCTCTAGGGGAGTGCCCGCTCTGGGCATAAGAGGGTAAGAGTAGGGACAAGTCCATGTCCATTCTTGTTCCATCATTTTTATTTTCTCTTTAAATGTTATTAGAGAAGATTTCTGCTGCAAGGATCCAGAGCAGGTTATGACACACAGTGAGCATTTTAAGATTATAGTTTCTGGATTCTTCATGCAGGTTTTAAGGACCCCAGCTCCTCAGGGTATGAGAAAATCTACAAGCAACTGATACAATTGAGGGCTGGAGTGGGTAAGTGAGCAGAAATCAGGCGTTAAGGAACTGAGAAGGTCTCCTTCTGAAGGCACTATGCTTGAGATATTGACCCTCTCCAGACCTCAGTTTCCACTCCTGTGGGGACTTGATGTCTCAGTTGGTAAAGTGCTTACCGTACAGAATCTGAGTTTGAGTCACAGAACCTACTTTTTAAACGCATGGGGATGTATGTTTTTAATCCCAGCATTGTAGAAATGCAGAAAGATGGGTCCCTGAGACTCACTGGCCATCCAGATTAGTGCATAAATACACCTTCACACACACAAATGCATGCATGCACACATGATAAGTAAACAAATTAATAGAAACACAGGACAACAACCAGGGTATCATCTTATGGTCTCAGGGGGGTGACTACAAAAGTAGGCACTCAGTATTCCCAGGGGTCATGGGGATGTACATACAGTAGGCATGCAGTTTTCACATTGGCCATGCACCCAGTAGTCAAGATACACTCCTGGTCTCTGGTTTGATCTCTTAAGTGCCTGTTTTCCCCCAGGATGTAGTGTCAAGTGAGGGAGGGCCCTAAGTCTGGAGGACTTGAGAACTCGCAAGATCATGGGCATCTAAGTATGCATCTATCCTGATCCACCTCCCCCAGTAGACAGCCTTTGCCGTCCTTGCCCCTGGGAATGGACATTCTTCCATAGAAAATGTTATTACTCTTCCAAGTCCCAGCGTAACTGGAATGATTCTGTCGCTGCTTGCCAGGAAGTGGAGGCTCATCTAGTCATTGTTGAGAGTGACAAAGAACAGGTATGCCTTATGGGGTTCTTTATCCTGGGATAAATCATGATCATTAGCTGAAGGCAATAGTTGGCCAGGAAGTGTTTCTGATTAAGGAATGCTTACTCCATTTAGAAAGGGGGGGGGCAGATATGAGAATGAGGGGATCCCTCGCACCCTCTAAGTAGATGCACCAAGTTCTGAACATACATGAATGCTTCAGAAAACTTGTAAAGCCATCTGTCTTACTGTAACTCCAGCTCCAAGGGATCTGATGCCTTCTTCTGGCCTCTATGGCACCTGCACTCACATGTGAACCTATCCACAGAGAGGCACATACACATAATACGAATAATAAAATAAAATGTTTTAAGAGCAATTTAAGAAAAAGATGCTTCCTTTGCTCACCGTTCTGGGTTACAGTCCATCCTGGCCAGGAAGTCACGCCACAGGAGCTTGAGAGAGCCAGCCACATGGCATTCACAGTGGCAGAATGTGATGAACGCTGGTGCTCAGCTACTTTCTCTGTTTTCCAAGGCTGAGGGCCTGTGCTCAGGGAATGATTCTGCCCACAGTTAAAATGGCTCTTCTCACATCAATTAATATAGATAACACCTGGTAGGTGTGCCAAAAAGCCTATCTCCGATGTGATTCTTGGTTCTGTCAAGTTGACATTTAAAAGTATCACATTATCCCAGCTAGCATGCTGGCTAAAAGATAGAAAATTTTTCTGGTAGGGGAAAAATATACAAGTGTATACTTTTAACCATCTTCTCTGGTGTAAATTATGTCATTGTGTTGCTAATGGGATATCGCTCAATGCAGAGGTAAAAAGATCCTGGGCATTGCTAGCACCCTGAACCATCTGGCTCTGACACATTAAAGCTCATCGGTGAGTTTGTGTGAGCATGCTCAGCACAAACACTGGCAACACTTCCAGGAACATGTGTGGAGACTTCATCTGTGGACACTCTGTAAGTCAGACCTCATTTGGCCACAGGATACAGATGTAAAAGGGACTCAGACACTGGAGCATGTATCATCAGGGGCTCCTCTCAGATATAAGAGTAAAACTGGCGAGACACTAGGTAGAAGATATGGGAAATGAGGTAGAAACCCTACTGACTTCTCTCTTTCCCTTCCAGACATTCCTGAGTGCGATTTCTAAGGATAAAGGATCGGCCTGGATGGGTCTCTCAGACCCGACACGGGAAGGCATGTGGCAGTGGGTGGATGGCTCGCCTCTGTCAGACAGGTAGCCCTGGGAGCAGGGAATATCACAGAGAGTGGGATGGGGTTGTAAAACTCTGACTTGAGCTGTCCTCCAAGTTCCTTGCCACTCCCTAGCTGCCTTAGGCTTAAGTGTCCATGATCATCATTGGAGCGGGGGTCAGTTTTCACGTCCATGCTCAGATAGGATGGTAGGACTTTTAAATTCTATAATCAGCCGGGCGGTGGTGGCACACACCTTTAATCCCAGCACTTGGGAGGCAGAGGCAGGCGGATCTCTGAGTTCGAGGCCAGCCTGGTCTACAGAGTGAGTTCCAGGACAGCCTGGGCTACACAGAGAAACCCTGTCTCGAAAAACCAAAAATAAATAAATAAATAAATAAATAAATAAATAAATAATAAATAAATTCTATAATCAGAGTGGCACTATCAATTTGCAGTTTGTTTGGGTTGTTTAAATATAGTGTGTTAAATAGCTGGGGAGGGAAACACTTTAGCCGGTAAAGTGCTGACTTTGCAAGAACCTGAATTTGATCCCCAGAACCCACTTGAAAAAAAAAAAGCTGGTATCTCGTAACACCATCAGAGTTACTTGAGAAGAAGTTGAAGGCTGATCATAAGACAAAAAGTAAACAAGATGTTATCAAGAGAGCGTTGTGGGGCCCAGAAGATGACTTAGTGGGAAAAGTGTTTATCATGAAAGAATGAAGATCTGAGTTCAGCTCCCCAACAGAAAAACACATTTAAGAAAATCTGGGTGTGGTGACATATACCTGTAGTACTGGTGCTGAGCATGGTGTCACATGCCCATGTGCTGAGGAGGCAAAGACAAGATCATTCCTAAAGACTACTGGCCAGCCAGCTTAGCTTCATTGGTTAACTTCATGTTCAGCAAAGACCCATTCTTTAAAAATATAAAGTTGAGGCTAGTGAGCTGATTCATTCAGTAAAGTGCCTAGTATGCAAGCATAAAGACTGAATTTAGATTTATAGCACCCACAAAGAAATGGGGTGGTAGCAAACACCTGCTATCCTAGCCCTAGAGAGCCGAGACAGACAGATCTCTGGTGCTCACTAGCCCAGGCAATCAGTGGTGTACAGGTTCAGCAAGGAACCCTGTTTCAAAATATGCTGGGGATTCAGTGTGGTGGCATACACCTTTAATCCCTGCACTCATGACTTGGGGACAGGCAGATCTGTGAATGTGAGGCCAGCCTGATCTACACAGAGTTTCAGGACATCCAGGGCTACAAAGAGAGATCCTATTTCAAAATAAAAGAGAAGAAAGATAGAAGAAAGAAAGAAAGAAAGAAAGAAAGAAAGAAAGAAAGAAAGAGAAAAATTGAGGAATAACCAAAGCAAACACTTTATGTCAACTTCCGGCCTCCACATGCAAGTGTTCAAACATTCACACAAACATACATACTACACACACACACACACACACACACACACACACACACACAAACACACTAAAATGAATAGCGACTGATGAAGACACTGACATTGACATGCAAACACAAGTCATGCACTCATGATCATGCTCATGGGTATCCATAAACAAACATGTACTCACACAATGTCACACACAACACAGAAGAGGACAGAGCGAGAGGAGGAAGAGAGATCTCATTGTTATCTCAGGAATAAGTGAAATGTGGGTAAGAAGCATTACCTCTTTCAAGTCATCTAGTAGGTTCTGTGTAAGGGAAGTCCACAATGTGGTTCACAAACTGCAACTTGATTTAGCTTGAATTATCATGGGTGTAAGTGCGTGTGTGAAGCATGTGGACATGTTCATGTGTATGAATGGGTGTGTGAAGCTGTGTGTACATGTGTGTGCATGCAGAAGGTCATAATTGATGTCTGGGCCTTCCTCTATTACTCGCCACATAATTCTTAATTACATTTTAAAATGTGTGTGTGTGTGTGTGTGTGTGTTTGTGTGGTGGGGGGGTGCATATGTGTCTATGTATGTATGCACAAGGGTTAGGTTCCTACGTTGGCTAGAAGAAGGAATTGGGCCACTAGAGCTGAAGTTACAGGCTGTAGTGAGTGCTCTTACATGAGTTCTGGAAAGCTAGCTTAGGTTATCTGGAAGAGCAGCAAGTGTTCTTAACTTCTAAGCCATCTCTTCAGACACATTTCACTATTTATACCGTGTGTGTGTGTGTGTGTGTGAGAGATGAGAGAGTAGAGAGAGAGAGAAGAGAGAGAGAGAGGAGAGACAGACAGACAGAGACAGAGAGAGAGACAGAAAGACATAGAGAGACAGAGACAAAGAGAGAGACAGAGAGACAGAGAAAGAGACAGAGACAGAAAGAGAGACAAAAAGAGACAGAGACAGGGAGAGACAGAGAGAGATACATCCATATGGGTTTATATAAAGCTGTACCATATAGGTGTACATAAGCATGCACATGTACATGTGTGAGTGCAGGCATCTGTGTAACATGCTGGTCAAAGAACAACCTCAGCTATTTGTCCTCGCCTTCCAGCTTATCTAAAGCAGTGTCTCTTGAGGTTTACTACTACATATTCCAGGCTAGCTGGCTCATAAGTTTCTACATATTCTCCTGTATCTGCCTCTAATCTCACAGTAGAAGCATTGGGATTAAAACGAACACTACCATACCAAGCTCTACGTAGGTGGCTGAGAATTGAACTCAGGTCCTCACACTTGGACAGTGAGCTCTTTACTCAGTGAGCTATCTCCCCTGCCTTTCTCATGGATTTTACAGCTTCAAGAAGATCAGAAGAAAAAGGAAAATGTCAAAGAGGAAGAAGTCTGTACAGAAGTTACAGATGGCCTCTGGACCGGGAGAAATGTGAACTTAAGAAATTTTGGATCTGTGAGAAACCTGAAGCCTCCTGTCCAGTAAGAAAAGTCTGATTTTCTGCAGTCCGTGATGTTGGACATCCCTGACAGACATCAGTAATTTACCCACATTAATGAGATTTCAACATTAGCTCTGGGACTCTTCCATGTCTTATCAACTTTATCAACTGTGAGATAGCAACTATGGTAGTGGTCCTGAACCTTTCTATATGTGTCTCTTTAATACAGTTCTTCATGTTGTGGTGATCTCCAAACATAAAATTATTTTGTTGCTATTTCTTAACTGTAATTTTATGAATCATAATGTAAACATTTGAAATATAGGATATCTGATATGCTACCCCAAAAGGGTTATGACACACAGGTTGATAAGCACAAGCCTATGGAATTGGATCATTTATATTCTTTCTCCAATGTCTCCATGCATTGTGCAGCATTTTCCTCCAACTTGAAGCATTCTGCCATAGAAGGTAGCTCATTAAGACTTTGGGAGTTTGGGGGTGGTGGTACTATATAGATGGTTCAGAAGTTAGGAGCATTTGCTAATTTGGCAGAAAACATGGGTTCACGGAGAGATGAGTTATTAGTTCATAGTTCTTGTTGCTTTTGCAGAGGACAGGGTTTTGGTTCCCTGCACCCATGTTGGATGGCTTACAGTCACCTGTAACTTAAGGGGATCTGACACCCTTTCCAGGGCTCTGTGGGCATGTGCACTGAGGTGCACATATCTACACACAAACACACAGATACACATAATTAAAATAAAATATTTTATAAAAAGAAGCAAGAAATTCTATAGATAGTCTCATTAAGACTCGGGAAGAAAACAGTGCACACATTTCAAGAAATCCCTGAAACTTAGCAGATTCGCAAGATATCTCCCTCACTAACGTAATGTATGTAAGCAGTAAGGAGTGATGAGGAGAATTCCTGATCTGTAGACCTGCCTACAAGTCACTGCTTTCATGAGTTATCATCTATGCTGTGGTGGGATGTGGACACATGGCTGCTGTCTTTGAGTCATTTCTGTTCACGTAAGTAACTCTTCAAAACTATTATTGTAAGTAACCCCAGTAAACTCAATGGTTCACAAATTAGACTTTGTAGGTATTAGACATCTTTCCATGTCTCGCCAGCCATAGCAATACACAATATCAGACTTTCTCCTTGACTTTGAGGTTGTGGTTGAGACATCCTTGCATTTTATCTGGACACACTCATATATTGTAATATCTTCTCCTTAAGATGTCAGAGGGTTTGCAAGGCCATTGTATCTAAATTTTCCTCATTGATCTATCCCACCCCCATATACTTTCTGTATTAACTACTTGCCATATTGCTGCAAATAAGACAACACTGAAAGTGCATGACACCTGACAAAAGGAACTAAAGGGTTGAAGGCTGATCTTTGGCTCACAGTGTGAGGGTACCATGACAGGTGGGGTACGCAACAGGCATGTGCCTGTAAATTCAGCTCCAAGGGATTTGATAAACTTCTATGGCCTGTGTGGGCATGTGTACACACACAGACACACACACACAGACACACACACACAGACACACATACACACACACACATTAATAAAACATTTTTTTATGATGGAAAGGAACCTGCTTGAGATCCAGCCAGCCTGACTCTCCTTGTGCTCTGGCCCAGCCTGGTGATTCCTATCTTATCTCCGAAGTCTCTTGAACTCATCCTGGTCCTCAGACAGGCCAGACCCTAAGCCCTCAGCTCCTAACCTGTCTGAGGAGGCCTGTTCATGCCTTTTAACCTTCCAAGTTTGGACCAGGATGTACGTCCTGCGTGCCATTCAAACCCTTCTGGGTGCCACACTGTGTGCCACAAAATCTCAAACATTTGATTTTACCAATGAAGACTCAGGAGCCAGATGCTGTAGTAAAACCCTACTAGCTCAGACAGGCAGAAAAAGCACCTAACTGACCTTTTTCCTCAACCAACATCCATAAAGGGAACTCTCCTTCTTCCTGTCATCTCAAAAACCTTCACACTACCTTCCAGATAGTGTTTCTCTATCCATCCTCCTAACTTCCCCCTCACTCCCTACCATTTTTCTCTGCTCGCTTCCTTTCGACTGGTTGCTTGCTGCCCCTCTTGTTTACAATAACCAGTTATCTCTTGGATCTCTTGGATTAAATGTGTGTGGCAGGGATGATCTACATCAAACTAGAAAAGGTTTTTCCAGTAAATAACAATCTCTGGGTTCACACTGTGATCAAATATCCTGCAAGATTTCTCCCTTTCAGTCTAAAAAAAAAAAAAACGATTCTAACTAAAACACAGTAACACTATTCACAATAATAAAGCTATTTCTGCCAGGCTTTCCACAATGTCCAGCTTGATTGTACTTGGCAGTCTTAGGATTAACTATTTTTGAGTTTGAAGTTCTGTAAAATGCTCATGTCTGTCTCTTATGAATTCAGCAATTTGAATGCCCTGAGTTAGTAATATGAAACTAATCTTTGGGTGGTGTTTGTCAGCTTAGTGACAATCCTGGCTAGGTAGAACACAGCAGCTATCCCAAATGTGTTTATTGTTTTGCACAGAACCTGGCTGCAGAAGAGGCATGGGGCAGTTTTTCCCAGTGGTTAGTATTATCACAATCCAGGTGGATGTATCATTACAGGGCCCATCACCTTAGAGACCTCAAAGGTTACTGTTAGGAATGATAGAAAACTTACACATTTTAAATACCATATTCATCAGATCTCAAAAAGGTTTGAGAACCACAATCTATTAAGTACATCTTAGGTGCACAAACTTTGTTCCTAGTTACCTGCTTAGACACAAACCTGAAATATGTACAGGAAGCTAGATGGAGCTTACTTCTAGAGTTAGTTAGTATTCTGTATGACTACTAGCATCACAACAGAAAGAATATATATGCATATATATACATATATATTCTTATAGATTTTGAAAAATGTTTATACCTTAAGAAAAAGTTTTAAAGAGTTAAATGAAAATCAAAAGATCATGTCCTTTATATATTTTTTTTGTTTTGTTTTCCTCTGTCCCATAGCAGGCAGCTTCTTTTTATTTTCCTTTAACAAGCATGTGTGAGTTTAGAGAAGAAGAGCCATTCTTCAACCAGAAAGTCAGCTTTAATTTCTAGTTGAATTGGGACCACATAAAGATCATTTGCTACTTACGTCTGTAGAGGGCAGCAGAGACAAGCTGGAGGCGGGTGATACCACTTAGCCAATTTACTTTTTGGAGGGACATAGTCTCTTGATAATCTGTTTTTCAATTGTTTTTGATTTTTCCATGCAGTCTCCAGATTAGTTTGGATAGCTTTATTTCCTGGAAAATTTTAAAGAAAAAAACCCTGACCCCAATCTTAATCTGAGCGTGTTTCCCTTTTTGGCAGGTTATAATCTTCCTAGGATTTACTGTTTTTGAAAACATAAAAGTATTTCTTCCCATTGAAAATCTTTAAATTCTTTTGAAATTTAAAACTAAACATACATATATTGTGATAATATCTGTATGTCCCTTTCTCATTTATATATAAAGGTCAAGTGTAAGTGTTGTTTTAGATCAAAAAAGGCATTCACTGAACCCGCACTTATGTAACTGATTCTATATAAATAATGTATTCTTATGTTCTGCATGTACGATTAAAGTGTGCATTCCAATTGTGAGATAAATGGTCAACACCACCTGACTTGGATTGATTCCTTAATAGTTATCCTATTTTCTCTAATTAATTATCTATCAATTTACATCCCATTTCACAGCACCTCTTCCTTCAATCCCTCCCAATACCCCATCCCCTCTAACCGTTCTACTCTGAGATGGAACCCCCCTCTTGTGGGTATCAACAACTGGCACGTCTGCTACATATGTGCTGAGGACCTAAGTCCACCCCATGCTTACTCTTTGGTTAATAGTTCAGTCTCTGGAGGCTTCAAGGCTCAGTTACTTGAATTTTTTGGTGTTTTATGTAGTCCCTATCTCCTTTGAATCCCTTAATTCTTCCACAAGACTCCACAAGTTTTATGGAATCCATCTAATGCTTGACTGTGGGTCACTGTATTAGTTTCCATCAGATGCTATGTAGAAATGCTCAGAGGACAGTTATGCTAGGGTCCTGTCTGCAGGAATAACAGAAGATCATTAATAGTGTCAGGAATTAGTCCTTGACCATGGGATGTGTCTCAAGTTGGGCCAGTCATTGGTTGGCCATCCCCTCTTTCTCTACCCTCTTTATCTATGCACTACTTGTAGGCAGGACAGTTTCAGGTTGAAGGTTTAGTGGGTAGATTGCTGTCCTTATCTCTCCACTGGGAATCTTGCCTGGCTATAGGTGGTGGCCACTTCAGATCCCATATCCCCCACTGATAGGTGTCTCAGCTAGAGTCACCCCTGTAGAATCACTAGAGTCTCTCTCATCCCATGTCTCTGGCACATCCTAAGCTGCCCCCAACTCCAGCCTGCCCATGGCCAATTATCTCAGAGTAAATGGCAGGGGAAAAAGATTTTCCAAGCAAATGGACCCAAGAAGCAAGCTGGAGTAGGTATTCTAACATCTAATAAAATAGTTTAATTGATCTGAATTTAATTTTAGTAAGTAGTATCTGTCTAGAAAATCATCCATTGCATTTAGATTTTCCAATTTTGTGGAGTACTGACTTTTGAAGTAATACCTAATAATTCTTTGGATTTCCTCAATAAACGTTGTTATATCTCCCTTTCTATTTCTGATTTTGTTAATTTGGGCACTGTTTCTCTGCCTTTTAGTTATTTGGCTAAGGGTTTGTCTATCTTGTTAATTTTCTCAAAGAACAGCTCTTGATTTCATTGCTTCTTTGTACATTTCTCTTTGTTTCTTATTGGTTGATTTCAGCCCCGAGTTTGATTATTTCCTGCCATTTACTCCTCTTGTGTGTGTCTTCTCCTCCTCCTCCTCCTCTCCTCCTCCTCCTCCTCCTCTCCTCCTCTCTTCTTCTTCTTCTTCTTCTTCTTCTCTTTCTCTTCCTCCTCCTCTTCCTCCTTCTCCTCCTCCTTCATATAGCTTTCAGTTGTTTCAAATTGCTAGCATGAGCACTCTCCAATTGCTTTACTTAGTACAATGGACTCTCCTCTTAGCACTGCTTTCATTGTGTCCCATAAGTATGGTTATGTCATTGAATTCTAGAATTTCTTTTTTTATTTCTTCCCAGACCCAGTGATTAGAGAGTGTTCAGTTTTCATGAGTATGTAGGTGTTCTGCTGTTTCTGTTGTTGTTTTCAACAGCAGGCATTAAATCTTTTAGTTGCTCTGCAGATGAGTTTTTCTGATTTTGACAAGAAATGATTGAATTGAAATTGATATTGAGGTCTAAGCGAGGCCTATTAGGGCATTTTTCCTGTAGCAAAGAGTTGCCTTTCCTGTACCTTGTAGAACTGCATTCATTAGTCCAATACCCACAATTCCCTCCGCTTCTGCATACTCCAGAAGCTGAGACCTTCTTTTTGGATTATCTCTGGAAAAAAAAAAATGTTCCTGGAAATGCCTTACCTACCATCCCTTTTCAAATGACCTTGCTTATCACAATGAAAACATCTGACATTTTAATTTTTCTCAAAACTTTTAGAAATCACTTCTCCTATCTGATAGTATCATAAATGTTGGGGTTCAGGAATCACCACTCAAACCAAAAGTACAACAAGAACTGTTTATTGAGTACACACCATACATAATACTGGATGTCCAGGTTCACAAGAAGGAAAAACCTAATTGTGGCCCTAGTCTGCTCTCAGAGTAGACTTTTTATAGGAAAAAATAGGTTCAAAAGTTTAAAGGGCTCTAAGTATAGAAGGGTCTTGGCGATTCTATTCTTGTGAAGGCGGGGATAGAGGCCTGATCTCCAATAATTGAAGGGGACCTTGTAATGGCTCCGGTCCTCCTGTCGTTGTCCAGTGAGGCATGAGGGCCATACCCATCCTGATGTCTTTTTCCTGGAGAGGGGATACTTTTGACATCAACCCCTATGCAGTCAGGCTTGTCCCTCAGGGAACCTAGATAGATATTTTAAACTTTTATTTATATTCCCTTGCAGTGCTTAGCCTCTCAGCCTAAGCAAGAATTCAGATCACCAGTCAGAGAGGGTTCTGGGTAGCCTCTCTCTGCTTGGCCTAGGGGCAGAAGTCCCCTCTTTTAGGTTGGGTGGAGATGGGTTTGAGGAACACCCTGGATAAAGTAACAACCTCATCTTGATCTCATGGTCCTCCATAGCTAACTTATGATATGTATCTGGAATAGGTTTTGCTACCAAATTATCTATCTGTTGTACCACAAAGTTAATCAGCCTATTTAAGGCCTGGGACCAAAAGAATCAGCAAAAATAACCCAATTAATGGTCCCAAGATGGAGGAAGTGGGGTTGACAACCATGGATAGGTTGAAAAACATTCCTTGTACCAGCTCTCATCTTTCTCTTTCTCTTCTCTCTGTCTTTTCTCTGGGCCTTCTCTGAGGAGCAGCCCTGCATATACACTAAAGGCCTAAAATCAGCCATAGGCCTAAAGTCAGCAATAGGCCTGACATACATACATACTAACACAAAGTCTTGGGTCTTTGTGGAAAAACACTGAAAACAGAAGGCTATAAGTTATTGTAAACAGGCAGCTTCTGTGGAAATTTACCAGCCCGAGTAGTCATAGGTCTTATAAATAGGCAGCCTCGGTGGACAGTACCAACTTAGATAAGGACAAGTGAATCATAGGCAGAGCCATAGTGACCTGTCCCCTGAACCTACACCCAGCGATACCCTGTTCTGAAAGGTATCTGTACTCCCCCTGAACACCTATGCTCCGGTGCCATTCCCTTCCCCACATCCTGCCTTTTTGTGTTTATAACCTCTGTGTAAATAAGTAAATTATGATGTGATTTAAATAACTAAATAAATAAAATTTAAAAAAAAAAGTTTAAAGGGCAAGTGGGGAGCAGTTGGCTTACTAGTATTATCAGCTATGTTTAAGCTGATTGGTCTTGAGTAAGGTAAGGTGGGGTGGTGGATGGGTGGTAAATGGGAATTTCAGAACATTGGGATAACAGAGTATGAGTATTATAATCATAATTTTTGGCTTATTAGTGGCTTCTTCAGTGTTAGCCCAGAAAACACCCACAGTAATCTCATATGTAGATACAGGAAGGGCTGCCCAGTGGTCAGCTCCGACTCCAGCCATTTTAGACATATTTTAGACATAACAGTTCCTATTGACATTTGATTTGATGGGTCCTACATAAAGTTTTGTGGAATTTCTTAAGACTGGCAAACCTCTTACAGAACATTCATAACAGAAACAAAACAGTGTGGTCAGCATGTCCTTGTCCCAAGTCACTTCTCTGTGTCAATGACTGACAGGCATGTTATAGCAACAATATAAAATAGCATGGAACAAAATGGCTACGGCTATTTTGGGGAGTGGGGTGTCAGACCATAACAATAAACATGAGCTCCAATATCAGCAATATTGCTTTTTGTTTGTTTGAGACAAGGTTTCTCTGTATAGCCCTGGCTGTCCTGGAACTCACTCTGTAGACCAGGCTGGCCTCGAACTCACAAATCCGCCTGCCTCTGCCTCCCAAGTGCTGGGATTAAAGGCGTGCACTATCACTGCCCATGGGTTTTTTTTTTTTTTTTTTTTCCTGTGAGCAAGCACAGGCGGGATTCGAGCCCGGGAGATACAGACAGATGGTCTCCTTGAACTCCAGAAGGCGGCGACTGCGGCCGCTGGCCGGCTGCCATATTGCTTTTTTAAACTTCATTAATTTATTTTTATCCACCTTACAACCCTATTGCAACCCTCCTGCCTGCTCTCCTCCCAGTCCCACCCTTACAAATTCCTTCCTCCATTACCCCCTTTCCTTCTGCTCAGAGAAGGGGAACCCCCCTCCCCCTGGGTACCACCACACTTGTGACATCTACTCCCAGCAGAAGTAAGAATAATCTCTCTCTACTCTCTCTCTTTGAGACCCAACCAGGCAACCCTGTTAGGGGAAGGGGATCCAATGGCAGGCAACAAGATTAGAGACAGCTTCTGCTCAAATTGTTAAGGGACCCACATGAACACCAAGCTGCACATTAGCTACAAATTGTAGGTGCCCTGGGTCCAATTCTATTCCCCATCTTCCACAAGACTCCCAACCTGATGTTTGGTTGTGGAGATCTTCCTTCCTAGTGCCTAAGGATGCCCAGTCTGTTACTGGCTTCCTTTGGATGAAGATGTAGAACCCTCAGCATCTCCTGCACCATGCCTACCTGGATGCTGCCATGCTTCCACCTTGATGGCAAGGGACTGAACCTCTGAACCTGTAAGCCAGCCCCAATTTAATGTTGTCATTTATAAGACTTACCTTGGTCATAGTATCTGTTCACAGCAGTAAAACCCAACTAAGACACTATCTGTCTGTCTATCTATCATTCTATCTATCTATCTATCTATCTATCTATCTATCTATCTATCATATCTGAACTGTTAAACCTTGACTACTCTTAGCTATTTACTATTTGAATAATATTAAAAACACTTCATTATGGTTAAATCAGAATCTAATATTACCGTGTGTTTACTATCTGACCATTTACTTGCATTACTTAATCATCTTAAACCATTTGTAATAGCAGCTACTAAAAAGACTGTGTCTAAGCCTTGTGTTATCAAATGAGTTGCATAGGAACAATGCCTATCTAAGAGTAACAAAATTAACTTTAAATTTTCTATCAATATACAAAAATTTATACCAGTGAAAATCTTAAACATGTAACAATATGTAAGTTTTATATATAACGTAAAAATATATATAACTTCAATTCTGCATCAAAATTTAGAGACTTCTACCAATGTAAGATTATGGCTATAAAATGTTTCATTTAAGAGTAAATTCAGTCATCTATTTCCATATAGTTCGTTTCTTATAATATTACTCTATCCCTTTTTGTTTCTTTTCAATTCCCTTCCCTTTACCTAAGAAAGAGGAGAAAAGGAGGATTGGAAGATGGTGGGGAGGGGAGGGGAGAGGGAGGGACAACATACTATAGACAATATACAACAGACCCACAATAAACATAATCCTAAATAGATAAAAACTGAAGAGTTTCCAACAAAATCAGAAACAAGGCTGAGATTCCAGTCTCTCTATTCCTGTTCAAGACAGTGTTTCAATTCTCAGCTAGAGTAATAAGACAAGAGGAGGCAAAAATGGGAAACAAATAAAAGAGAAAGAAGCAAAAGTATCCTTATTGGAAGATGATATGATTCTATACATAAAAAAGCCTGAAGACTCCACAGAAAACCCTGCAACTGATAAACACATTTATTACATAGCAACATTCAGAATTAACACAAAACTGGTGCCTTCTTATATACAAACATACAGAGAAACAAATCAAGAAACCATGTTTATTGACAAACACCTCAGAAAGATCTTAAAATAAATCTAATTAAGGGAGCAAAACACATGCACAATGAAAACTACGACACTGAAGAAAGAAATTTAAAAAGATACCAGACAATGGAGATCTTCTGCTCTTGGACTCATAGAATTAATAGTGTAAAAATGGCCATCTCAAATTCTGATGACAGTCTTCTTAGAATGTAAATATACTACTGTAAAAACTTTCTAAAATATATACATATGCACATATGAAAAGAGTTTAAATGGAGTTGTTCTATAAGGGGGCAACAAAGACCTACTGTACATCACATGCTAAGAAATAAAAGGCCAAGTGCCAGGAACAGGTTACCTTTCTTGAGTTGTTTGCCAGTGAATCTCACAAAGCTCCTAGATATCACAGGATATTATGTGTTCTTGCTTACCTCCAAGACTTGATAATAAGACCCTATTATTGAAGACACCACATACTTGAGACATAGAACTTGCTTCATCTGTACAGGCCAGCAATCACAGTGTTTGAAGATGCTATGAATGCTACCAGGAGAGAAAAGTAGTCATTAATCTCACCCAGCCATAAATTCTGAGAGCTTCAGTTATGGATGGCCTGGAAAGACACGCCCACTGGTATGAATGCCATAATAATAACCAACCACTTTGTGACTGGATTTCAGGCCCATTTCACAAGAGGGCATCATTATCTGGACCAAACCTGGTGCCATTATCAGGACCTCTGGCTAGATATGTCATAGGCCTAAAAGAGAACCTAATAGTATTATTCTGCTAAGCGGACATAGTATTAACCTGGTACTTAAGTTCTTACCTTTATGTTCAAAGATTAGTGGATCTCACAATGCTCATCAGAAAAACCACTTTTATGAGTAGATGATACTAATACAGAGACATGCAACAGACAAGCATGCAGAGAATATGAGTCTGATGTTCTCAGCTCTAAATGGGACATCTATATCACATCCCTACCCAAGGCTCAGAGATCATCATCTAGGAAAGGGCAGAAAAATTGTAATAGTCATCGATTGTGAATGTTCTCAACAAAATATCATTTGCTCTACATAAAAGAGCTATTATACACATGAACTCAAATAAGTGTGGCTGCATGCACAATGTCAAGTCAGACTAAATCCCATCTTGGACAAGGAAGGATATCATGAAACCCTAACACTAGCTAAGAATCTATAGGCAATCAATGGCCCCAGGAGAAGGGAAAGTTTGTTTTCTTCAGGGATTTTTGTCCCTAAGAAAACAACCCACGCTATTGTAGATGGCTCTAAATCCATGCACATAGAGCCAAGCACTAAGTGCTGTCACTGTGTGTTTTTTTAAAGAGAAGAGAGCACATGAAGTTGGGAGGGGAAAGTGGTGGTAGGGATAGAAGGGTTTTGGAGTGGAAGGAATGGAGTGGACTTGATTAAAATACAGTGTGTGCAGGTGTGAAGCCCTGAAACAATAAAACATTTCATTAAAAGATGAAGAAGAGAATACAGAGGATAAACTGAGGAAGATGAAAAGAAGAAAGAGGAGACAAATTAAAAGGAAAAGGAATGACAAAATATAACTTTGTATGTCTCCACTGGCCTACTTCATTCAACTATGTCCCACCTTAGAACAGCTCACTCAGCAATAAATTAATCAATACATTAATATATTTATAAAATTGAAGTTCTTATTATTTAATAACCTCTTAAAGAAGCATCTCTGGTCACTCTTGCTGCATTAGGTACCAGCCTTTAAAATATGCTTCCTTGGAGGGTGTTTGATATCTGGAAAAAAAAAACCAACCAAACAAAAACTGTCTAAAAGAACAAATGTGGAAAGATGAGGCTTAAAGGAAGAAATGGGGCTTCAGGGGACAGTGAGCAGAATAGCCGTATGCTGCTTGATATCTTTATCATCTTTGCTTTATACTTCTACTTGAATATTTTTAAGACAACTTATCCTAGTTTGGCTTCCTGTTGCATTAATAAAATACCTCACAAAAACAACTTCATTGAAAAATGGGATCTTTTTATATCACAGTTCCATGTTCCAGTCCACCAAAGCAGGGGAATCAGTGTTGTGAGCTTTCAGAGACTAGACATTCTACATCCATAGTCAGGACCAGAATATTGAACATGTGAATGGTGGTAGTCAGCATTTTTGTCTACTTTTACATAGTCCTCTGCTTAGGGAATGTTGCCACTCACAGTGGGTGGGTATTCCCACATCAGGAAATCAAGACAATCCCAGACTTAGACACAGGTCAACTTGATCTAAACACTTGCTCATTGATACTATTCCCTGGTTTGTATCAAGTTGACAACTAAAATTAACCATCATAGGATTGATCTTCATCTTCTAGGTCAGTCTCTACAGTTCTTCAGACTAATTAATTATTCTCCGTAAGTTAAACATTATTCTAGTCTCTGCGTGTGTGCAATACAGTATATGCATGCATGTACCAGTGTACACTCAGGTTGATAAAAAGAAGATGTTAGTTATACTTTTCTGTCACTTTCTACCTTATTGCCTTGAAAATGGGTTTCTAACTGGAACTAAAGCTGAGCTGGCCGCCAACAAGCTCAGAAATTCTATTAAAACACACACACAGACACACACACAGTTCCATCATTACAGATGTGGTCCCATCCTGCCTTCTTAATGAAAATTCAGACATTCATGCCTGTGTAACAAGCACATTTACTGGTCAGACATCTCCTCAACTCCTAATATACCACTCTAAAAGATTGATATTAGCATGTCGCTGGCATGTTCTCTGATGTGATCTGAAGACCATTACAGGTTCTGAATCTAGAGTACTATGACTGATAAAGTAATCTGGTGACCAAGACTTATCTATTTCCTTTTCCTGTAATACTCCACCACATCTGTTCCTCAAAGGCAAATTTCTTTAGAATTTGCAGTCTTGATGAGATGGAGTATCTATGGAAAGCAATCTGGACAGTTGTCCGTTAACTACCCTCAACTATTTCTAATTAAAATATCTGAAAACATCCTAATGCTAACGGTTATCAGTGAACTGTAGAACTAGTGACAGAAATGCCTAATGTAAACATATGTAAATGTTTCTTATTCAATTTATGATTTGAATTTATATTTGAACTCTTAGTGAGCTTTTGTAAAAAAAAAAAAAGAAAGAAAGAAAGAAAGAAAAAAAATGATGCCAAAAAAAAGATGATCTATTATCCTAAAAATGTACCAAAAAAATAGGAATATTAGGCAAAGACCAGAAGGAGGCAGCAATATGCAGAACGCAGAGAGAGAGTGCGAGCCCATGAAGAAGCTGCAGAGGAAGCAGGAAGAGCAGGCTGGCTTCTCCAGCCATGGGTTGGAACAGGTTTTTTCCTAAGTGCAAGGCAGACTTAGTCTTCCTAAAGAGGACAAAGCTGTTTCTTACAGACTTTAGTTTAATTCATTTAGCAGTGAAAGGGTAGAAGTTTTTCTTTCTCTGTGCAATAAAGATTGGAGCTGGCACTTGCTGGCACTAAGGTGTTTGCTCCATAGGCATATGTAAATAAATAGAGGTGTGTCTGTGTAAGAATGTAAGTTGATTAGACAAATTGTTGGACCCAACAAATAAGTATGTGATAATGAATGTGTAGTTACAAAATTATGTGTGTTTATGCATATTTGCTTGTATAAAAGAATTTTTCCTTCTGTCAGTGTGACTCTCTTCTTCTGGCTCAATACAAGTTTATTCCTCCAAACCTCCATCCTGCCTGACAAGCAAAAGGTGAGGCTTCTGGGCAAGAGAGAAAAGAGCCCTAGCAATTAATCCTTTACTTCATCCCCCACTGTTAATTAGCAGGTGTTAATCTCCCAAGCCAGCAGTTCTTAACCACAGAACAAGAAAGAAAGCTTTGAGGATTTTCTTAGACGCAAGCATTCACTATAGTAAGAGAGCTAGAAGGCCAAGACCATGAGCCTTTAAAACTACATCCAGAGACCATCAGTCTTTTTTTTTTTTTAATTTTATTTAATCATTTTTTTTACACTCCAGATTTTATCCCCCTCCCAGTCCACCCTCTGACTCTTCCATATCCCATACCTCCCCCAAACCCCTGTCTGAACGAGGATGTCCCCACCCCCCACTGCCTACCCCATCCCCAGACCTCCCCACTCCTGGGGCTTCCAGTCTCTTGAGGATTCTGTGCATCTTCTCTGGCTGAACCCAGACCTAGCAGTCCTCTCCTGTATATGTGTTGGAGGCCTCACACCTGCTAGTGTATGCTGCCTGGTTGGTGGTCCAGTGTCTGAGAGATCTTGGGGGGTCCAGATAAATTGAGACTGCTGGTCCTCCTATAGGGTCGCCCTCCTCCTCAGTTTCTTCCAGTCTTTCCCCAATTCAACCACATGGGCCAGCATCTTCTGTCCTTTGGTTGGGTGTAAGTATCTGTATCTGACTCTTCCAGCTATTTGTTGGGTCTTTTGGAGGGCAATCATGATAGGACCCTTTTTTTGTGAGCATTCCATAGCCTCAATAATAGTGTCAGGCCTTGGGGCCTCCCCTTGAGCTGGATCCTACTTTGGGCCTGTCACTGGACCTTCTTTTACCCAAGCTCTTCTCCATTTCCATCCATGTAGTTCTTTCAGACAGGAACAATTATGGGTCAGAGTTTTTGACTGTGGGATGGCAACCCCATCCCTCACTTGATACCCCCTGTCTCTCTGCTGGAGGTGGACTCTACAAGTTCCCTCTCCCAGATGTAGGGCATTTCATCTAAGGTACTTCCCTTTGAGTCCTGAGAGTCTTTCACCTCCCAGGTCTCTGAAACATTCTGGAGGGTCCCCCACCTCCTACCTCCCGAGGTTGCCTGTTTCCATTCTTTCTGCTAGCACTCAGGGCTTCAGTCCTTTTCCCCCACCCAATATCTGATCATATTCCCCTCTTTCCCTCCCTGTCCGCTTTCCCAGCCTGGTTCCTCCCTCCCTGCCCCCTCCTGTTGCTTTCTTCTCCCTCCCAAGTGGGATTGAGGGATCCTCACTTGGGCCATTCTGCTTGTTAACCTTTTTGAATTCTGTGGACTGTATCCTGAGTATTTTATACTTTTTGGGCTAATATCCACTTATTAATAAGTATATACCATGCATGTCCTTTTGAGTCTGAGTTACCTCACTCGGGTTGATATTTTCCAGTTCCATCCATTTGCCTGCAAAACTCAAGATATCCTTGTTCTTAATAGCTGAGTAGTATTCCATTGTGTAAATGAACCACATTTTCTGTATCCATTCTTCTGCTGTAGGACATCTGGGTTGTTCCAGCTTCTGGCTATCACAAACAAGGCCACTATGAACACAGTAGAACATATGCCCCTGTGGCATGGTGGGGCATCTTTTGGGTATATGCCCAAGAGTGATAAAGCTGAATCTTCAGGTAGGTCTATTTCCAATTTTCTGAGGAGTCTACAGATTGGTTTCCAGAGTGGTTGTACCAGTTTGCAATCCCACCAGCAATAGAGGAGTATTCCTCTGTCTCCATATCCTCACCAACATGTGCTGTTATCTGAGGTTTTGATCTTAGCCATTCCGATTGGTGTAAGGTGCAACCTCAGGGTTGTTTTGATTTGCATTTCCCTGATCACTAAGGATGTTGAACATTTCTTTAAGTGCTTCTCAGACGTTCGAGATTCCTCTGTTGTGAAGTCTCTGTTTAGTTCTGTACCCCGTTTTTTTGATTGGGTTGTTTTGTTTTGTTTTGGTGGTTAGCTTCTTGAGTTCTTTATATATTTTGAATATTAGCCCTCTATTGGATGTGGGATTAGTAAAGATTTTTTCCCCAATCTGTAGGTTGCTGATTTGTCCTATTGACTATGTCTTTTGCCTTACAGAAGCTTTCCAGTTTCATGAGGTCCCATTTATCAGTTATTGATTTTAGAGCATGAGCCATTAGACTTCTGTTTAGGAAATTTCCTCCTGTGCCAAGGAGTTCAAAGCTCTTTCTAACTTTCTCTTCTATTAGATCCAATGTATTTGGTTCTGTGTTGAGGTCCTTGACCCACTTGGACTTGAACTCTATGCAAATATAGATCTATTTTCATTTTTATACATATAGACTACCAGTTAGACCAGCACCATTTATTGAAGATGCTTTCTTTGTTCCATTGTATATTTTTGTCTTTTTTTATCAAAGATCAAGTGTCCATAAGTGTATGGTTTTATTTCTGGATCTTCAATTCTATTCCATTGATCAGCGTATTTGTCTCTGTACTAATACCATGAAGTTTTTATCACTATTGCTCTGTAGTACAGCTTGAGGTCAGGGATTGTAATTCCCCCAGCAGTTCTTTTATTGTTAAAAATTGTTTTCTCTATTCTGAGTTTTTTGCCTTTCCAGATGAATTTGAGAATTGCGGTTTCCATGTCTTTGAAAATTTGTTTTGGGATTTTGATGGGGATTGCATTGAATCTGTAGATTGCCTTTGGTAGCATGGCCATTTTCACTATGTTAATTTTGCCAATCCATGAGCCGGGAAGATCTCTCCATTTTCTGAGATCTTCTTCAGTTTCTTTCTTGAGAGAATTGAGGTTATTGTTATGCAGATCTTTCACTTGTTTGGCTAGAGTTGTCCCAAGATATTTTATATTATTCGTGGTTCTCAGTCTTTAAAGCTACCTTTACATCAACACTGTGTCCTGCTTCAGCCCATTCCAGGCTGGGCTGGCTCCCACATAGTTGGGCTGGTGAGCAGTAACATTTATTGGCCCTAGGGAAACTGTTCTTGAGACTCCTTTCCTCCTTTTGGGTTGACTTGTCCAGCCTCAATATGAGGGGTTCTGCTTTGTCTTATTGTATCTTGTATGTCCTGTTTGACTGTTGTCTCTTGAAGGCCTGTTCTTTCCTGAAGAGGAAATGGAAGTGCAGTGGATCTGGGGAAGAGGGGAAGTTGGAGGATATGGGAGGAATTGAGGGAGGATAAACTGTGGCCAGGATGTATTGTATAAGAGAAGAAAAGGATTTCTTTTCAATAAAAGTGTATGTGTATATGTGTGTGTGTGTGTGTGTGTGTGTGTGTACTGTGTCGTGTGTGCGTGTGTGTGGTGTGTGTGTGTGTGTGTGTGCGTGTGTGCGTCTGTGTAGCATTTGTCTATAGACCATAACAATGAACAGCATGGCACAAATACACTAAGAAAGCAGCAGTGGCATGAATACCTTGGCAATGACCAACAGTTCTCTAATTGACTTTGGAGCCCCTGAACAAGAGAGAACTATGTGTGGTAAGATAAATCTATCCAACTACCCATGGCTAGTGAATGCATGGATCTAGGAGGAAAAAATAAAATCAAAATTACTAACCATCATAATCCCTAAACTACAATCTAAATATTTGTCCTTATACACACACATAAATGTAGTCCTCACCCCATATCAAGGAAACTTCTCAGTGCAATAGACAGAGACCATTACAGAAATCACAACCAATCAAAGTGCAGAGTTGGAGCCCAGTCTCAATGACTACATCTAAAACACTACTCTGTCACCTAATGCTCCAGGATCATTGTGGAGCGGGCATAAATAGTGTAAGAGACCACAGGAACAGGGAGTTTGCTGTGAGGTTGCATCTCCTAGTAATGTCAGAAGTTACATGCATAAAGTCTCATCAACATGACAGCCTAAATATTAAGTAAATAAGTACAACAACAATTGACATGTCAAAGACGATGGGAGAAAGACCATGAGATCTCAACCTTGAACAAAAAACTACTGGCAACTAATGAATGCTGAAACTAGAAGTAGTCTTCATAAGCAACATTATACAGACTTAGAAGATTATATTAGTGTATTTATGTATTTGTGTGTGTGTATGAAAAGGGGCCATTAATTTGAAATTTTCTAGCCAACTTGCTCTAGGCAGGCACTGTCTCCAACTTTCCAAATCTGTAATTCCACACATGCTTCCACAAACACACAAAAGACATTAAAATAAAAATAAAATTCAATGGGAATAATTACATATATAGGAAATGTGCAAAAACATCATTATCAATTCATTAGTCAATAAACGCCTCAGGTCCTTCTAATTCTGGGCTATTATGAGTACTCCAGGAATGAACATGGATGAGCAGATACCTCTGTAGTAGAATATAAAGAACTTTGTGTAGATTCCGGGGATACTTTAGCTGTATTCAGATATTTTCTGTTAAAGACATCAAAAAGATTGTTCAGCTAAGAACGAACCAATACTCTGGACTTTTAAACTTTCCCGTCGCTCCCTGAAAACCCTAAAATTAATCCATATCATCTATGGTTAATCCTCACCCTCTTTCCTGTAGCTCATGTGGTGACAGTCACCAGTTCTCTTTTTCTCTTCCTGGTTGAGAATAGGTTTGAGGAGTGAGAAAAGGTTGTGGCAAAGAAAAATGGTGGTTACCAGAATTCTGCACACTTGTGGACAGCAGTGGCCATGAGAGTCTTCAACCGAGAGAGGGAGAAACGTCTGCACTCCTTGGGTGAGGTTGAGCTCAGAGATGAGTCAAAAGGGACAGTTCAGGTCTGAGCCTGCCAGGCTCTGCTTCATGCTCTAAACGTTCACTGGAGGAGCTTGTGAACAGGAACGGTAGCCTTTCTAAGAAACTTTGGACTTCAACCTGGTCATGGCTTTAAGAATTAGTATACAAAGGTTTAGACAGTACTGAAGAGACAACAAAAGAGGTAGTTCTCAATCCTGGGGGCAGAGAAACTATTTTACTGCATCCTTGGGACCTGGCATGATTCTTATATCTAGGGAATGGAGGATGTGAAGTTAGAATGTTGGGTCTTACAAAGATAAATGCTTGAGGACGTGCCTCCTGGGAACTAAAGAGGTGACAGAGTCTGGAGTCTTAAGAACATTGATTTTTGTAAGCCTGGAATCCTGGGACCTGTGAAAGTGGAGCTGGTGGTCTCTAGAGACGTGTTTCCTGAAGAAGGGACGACCAGGGATTGTATTCCTTGCCCCTAAAGAGAGGTGTGAAAACTTGATTCCTGGGTCTTAACAAGGTGAAAAGTGAATATGCCTTACGGTGTTGGGGAAGTGAGATCTAATAAGTGGAGCATGAATTGGGAGAGGTTCATACTGGGGAACAGGAATCCTTAGTCCTTTGGGGCAAGGGTAGATACAGAATGCCTGAGACTTAAAGAAGTAGAGCTGGGGTCTGAAGTCTGGATGCTGTGGACATGGAATCTGGGAACTGAACTTCTGTATCACGGAGTAGTAGGAACTGAGGATCTGAATTATTGGGTTCCAAAGAGTTGAATACTGGAGGATTAAAATGCAGAGTCTGAGCCAGCTGAAGCTGGAAACAGACTTCTGATGCTCATGGGGTGGATTATGGACAGGACAACCTAAACAATTGGAGAATGATGATTGAGCATCTGTAATCCTGTGTTTAGAAATTCCGGGAAAGAAGACACTAGGCTATCCCTGGTTTGGAGTGTAGTAGGAAACTTGGCTGTATGAACCACTCAACTTTCCTTCCTCAGGGTGTCAAGACTGTGAGCGTTTTATAACTATACTGCAGTTCATCTCCATTGTGCTCGTGGCTGCTCTCCTCACGGCTATCCTTGTCAAAGCTCAGGAAACTATAATGCTACAACTTCCTGCTCTTGCCTCCCTTCATGTGGGTGGAGGTGATTCTGAAGCTGGGATGTGGTCTTACATGCCTTCTAGGAACTAGCCAAGCATCCTCTCAAGACTTCTGTGTGGGAGAAAGGAAGAGTTTCAAGGACATGGTCTGTCTCCATTTACCCTTGTGGTTATAGTTTCCTGGACATCAGGATTCCTTATCTTCAAATGAGATAAATTCAAATAAGATTTTTAGACTTGGACATAATGTTCCTGGGAACCCAATGCATGTTAGTTAGATCATGGTCTGCCCTATCTTTAAATTTTATTATTTGAGAATTTTACACAGGAATAAAATGTTTTGACCAAGTCCATTACCTCCTTTCTGTCTTCTAGTTCCTCTACTCTTTTCTACCACTTTTCCCTCCAAACTTCATGTTTGTTCATTTTTATAATCCAATGAATACACTTAGGGTTTTCTGTGTACATGGATGTAAGACCATCTTCTAGAGCCTCCCTCCTTCCCTCCCTCCCTCCCACAGCAGCCTTCTGTTGCTGTTACTTAGCTAGAGTTGGGGCTTCCTGTGCCCACTCTCTATCTATCTGTGTTGGGAATTTGTCTAGCTTGAGCTTGTACAGGTTTGAACTGCAATCACAACACTGAGAGTCCATATAAACAACAGGACTGTGGGGTCCAGAAAACATGGTTTTGCAGCAGTCCTCCACTGCCTATGGCTCTTAAGAGTCTTTCTACCCTCACTCCTATGATGATACATCAACTCCTGGAAGTACTTGTATTAGAGATGCCCTATCTGTGACTGAGCTTTTCACAGGATCTTATTCTGTGCACACTGAAAAGTTGTGACTCTTTATGTCCATCACAACTTAATACAAAAAAAATTTTTTGCGATAAGGATTGAGAGCTTCTGGTTACCTAAAGGTCAGATCCCACAACTGAGGAAATCAGATCTACCATCATCTAGTCTCTCTCCTCTCTCTCTCTTCTCTCTCTGAGTCAGAGTTAAGAAGCATCTGTGTGTGGCTTCACAGCCTCCCATGTATGGTGCCCGTCTCCTCTACACTCTTTGTCACCCATGCTATGTTGAGTAAATCATGTGATGTGAAACTTTCTGTGCCTCTCTGAAAGTATAAGAAAGTCAGATATTTCCTTTGGGGAACCTCTTTGAAGGCTCCTGTGGCTTTACCCCACTGTCCTGTCATGACAGCTATATCATTGACTCTTACATGAAGTTCGTTAGGAATCTAAATATTAGGCTAGAAGAAAGAAGTAATTTCAGACAGGAATCTAAATTCTAGGCTAGAACAAGGAAGTAGGCTTCAGACATGAAAATGACTTTGAGCTAGGACAGGGAAGTAGGCTCAGATACTTTGCTCATCCTGATAAGCCCTTAGAAACAGTGATGACGGGAGTGTTCACGTAATTGGGATTAATACCTTGCTTGTTCTTTGACTATTTGCATCTATTGTATTGCTAGACCCTCAATCTAGAACTGACCTAAATACATGCATATAATTAAAATGGTATAAAAGCAAAAAGGAGGAGAGGGGATGGGAGAGAGGTTTTCTAGCGAGGGGAAATGGGGAAAGGGGATGACATCTGAAATGTAAATAAATAAAATACCATATAAAAAAGAGCCTGTTTTTGTTGTTTTTTATCATAATTATGTTTTTATAAAGGCTTTCAAAAGTAGAGGCCTGGTCATAGTCTGGAAGCCCTTTCAACAAAGCTAACCCTGAAGGATGATTATGTGTCAGGTTCTTTCCTGGACCAATGCTTCCTCTCTTCATAGATTTATCAACATTTAATGTTTTCATCATCTTTTCTTGACATAGGCTCTGAGGTTCCTAGTTCCCAAGAGCATGATCAGGAAAAGCAACACATCCACCAGCAACTGGACCAGCTGAAGGCTGGACTAGGTAAGTGACCAGAAAGTGGATCTCCAAGAGCATAGAAGGGTTTCCACAGGGGATGAGATGACTGAAGAGACTGGGCCTCCAGTTCCTCGGTTTCTATATCTGTTGAATGAGAACACAGATTAACATTTAAAATGGCACTTACTAGACACACTGGGGCATGCACACAGAAGACATTCAGTGAACCCAGACTCCTAATGTCTGTTCTGACATATAAAATCCCTGCTATTATCTGTATCTAGAAGTTGTGTTGTGACCAAGGATTATCTTGGATGGAACAGAGTCAGGAAGTTAAAAGGGGAATGGCTGCCCCTGGGGAGATAGCCAAGTGAATAAATTACTTACTGCACAAGCATGAGGACCTGAGTTTGTATGTGTCTCGCCACAGAGAACCTGAGCATAGGCACACATACCTAAACACAGCACTCGTGAGGTATGGGCAGCCCCCCCCCGGGGGGGCTCACTTGCTAGTCCAGCCAAAACAGGGAATTCTTGGTTCAGTGTAATAAC
Source organism: Mastomys natalensis (assembly GCA_021653895.1). Classification (NCBI taxonomy): domain Eukaryota; kingdom Metazoa; phylum Chordata; class Mammalia; order Rodentia; family Muridae; genus Mastomys; species Mastomys natalensis. The sequence continues at coordinate 193,888 of JAJTUV010001621.1, read as the reverse complement.
CAGTCTCAAAGGTAAGGAAAAAGTAAACACACACATGTGCACACACACACACACACAAAGGGAGGGGAGAAACCAGGCATGGCCACACAGACTGGCACTAACTGGGCTCAGTACCCTAAAACAGCAGTGCAGGAAGTTGTCAGGCATGTGTGATAGGACGGTTCTGATAGAAATCTGAAGAGAGGGAGTGGAGTGTATTTGCTCAAAAGATATTGACTGAATACAGATATGCAAGCAGTAGAAGTCTTTAGCGGGAGGTATTAGAAAAAGCATGATCCTGCTCCTGGCCTCCGCCATATTCCTGCTCTAAGTTCCTGAACTATCTATCGGTGGCAGAGGCACCAGCCCAAGACCCACGAGATGTTGATGTGGCTGCTGCCTCCACCAATCAGCTTTGTGGCTTTCAGCACCCAAAACCCAGGGAATATCCACCACTCCCGTAGTGCTCAGCTCAACCCCAGACGATAACCGCCATTCTCATGGTACCCAGTAGAAAGAAGACTCTTGATGCTTAAAGATTAGCCAATGGATTTATATATTAGCAAATAATACACAAGATGTCCACACAATTAGAATTGTTAACCCAATTACCTAACCTTGAATGAATAACTACCTTAGACTGCTAGAGCCACGCAGACATCCTTGAACATCTTCTCTCCTCTCTCCTCCTTCTCTCTCCTCATTCCTTCCTCCTCCCAACTCCTAGTTCCACCTACTTCTTCTCTACCCAACGGCAGAGTTCCACTGCAAATACAATGGGCAGGAAAGGTCCTGCAACATTTCTTCCTTTCTGTCCAATTAAAAGACTCTTTTATCTCAGATATAAATTGAGCACAACTATTACCATGTTGTATTTATAAGGTACAAGATAGATCTAATACCCAGTCCAACATTATTGTCAATAAAAAGACCCTTGTCATCTATCCTAGTTTAAAAGACTACAGTTCTGTACCTGGCTTATGTCCTGGCTTTAGAATGAATGTCATCTGAAAACCATCCTCTCAAATCTGTTCTCTCAAAGTAAATAGCCTGGGCTGGCTATGAGACTATAAGTCTTCCACCCTGTCAGAAATCCAGAATGACTGAATTAACTGAAATTATGGAAAGCACAGAGCATAGCTTCCAAAACTTAGCCAGTTTATATAGACCGCCGATCACCTAGACAGTCCCTTATATTACAAAACATTAGAGCATCCAATCTTCAGCCTTCTAGCCCAGGATCATCTGACAGATCTAGTAAGGTAGAATTTTTCAGGGCTGACCACTCTGTCTTGGCAGAGATTATCAGTTGACTATTCCTCATAATGTGTCATTTTTCTGGACAGTATTTTCTCTGTAGATGAAAAGAGGCAATTCTTGCCTAGTGGCTGTCTCACCACTACTGGAGTAGCTCCAAAGACGGTCAATTTCTTCTTAGAATCCAAGACAGGGAAGCTGTCAGGAGCAGACAGGTCTCTAGTCAAATGATCTTTAATAAAGAAATATCTGTAACATCAATTCTGTGGACTTCTGACGTTTTTGAAAACCAACTATGTATGTAAGGTAATCTGGACTGTTGTCTGTTAATTACTCTCAGCTATTTCTAATTAAAATCTAGAAAACGGGGGGTACATCCAGATCCATCCACCATCCGCCATGCCAATAAACCCTTTGGAACCAAGGACTTCCTCGTATCATTGGGGCCTGCCAGGCCTGCCGCTGCCGAAGCCTCCAGCCACTGGAACCTGGGACCTTCCTCCGATTGAAGTCATGGCCATTCTTTTTGCTGTTGTTGCCAGGGGAACCACTATCCTTGCCAAACATGCTTGGTGTGGAGGAAACTTCCTGGAGGTGACAGAGCAGATTCTGGCCAAGATACCTTCTGAAAATAATAAACTAACTTACTCACATGGCAATTATTTGTTTCACTACATCTGCCAAGACAGGATTGTGTATCTTTGTATCACTGATGATGATTTTGAGCGTTCTCGAGCCTTCAGTTTTTTGAATGAAGTAAAGAAGAGGTTCCAGACTACTTATGGTTCAAGAGCACAGACTGCACTTCCATATGCCATGAATAGTGAGTTTTCGAGTGTATTGGCTGCACAATTGAAGCATCACTCCGAGAATAAGAGCCTAGACAGAGTGATGGAGACTCAAGCACAAGTGGATGAACTGAAAGGAATAATGGTCAGAAACATAGATTTGGTTGCTCAACGTGGAGAAAGGTTGGAATTGCTGATAGATAAAACAGAAAACCTTGTGGATTCATCTGTCACTTTCAAAACTACCAGCAGAAATCTTGCTCGAGCCATGTGTATGAAGAATATCAAGCTCACTATCATCATCATCATTGTATCAATTGTGTTCATCTATATCATTGTGTCACCTCTCTGTGGTGGGTTTACATGGCCAAGCTGTGTGAAGAAAATAAGAAAGAAAAAATTACCATTAACCAAGGATATGAGAGTGAAAGGATATAAAGGCAATTCATATGACAATGGCCTTTCACTACTCTCAGAAAATACCAGTTTCTTTAATCTTCTTTTCTCTTTTTCTTGTTTTAATCTTTGCCTATCATATGTTTTATGTTAATGAATTTCACCCTGAATCCTTATTCACAGGAGAAAGGGCATTTATTTGTTTCTTTAGTTTGTTAAGTAGAACCTTATACTTAGAAAGATATTTTTGCTTTTAACATACAAAGCTTTTGCCAAGGTGGAAACCACCAAACTTATGACCTGTCTGCTAAAACTGTCTAGGAACTTAGTATGTTCATACAAAGTGATGGGAAATGGATTGTATTGCTAGCATCTCATTTTAGCCTCTTTTGTTATGGGAGAATTTTAGGTGCTTCAAAATAATAAATAGAGAATTTTGGGAATTGTAATCAATTGCTGGTGCTGCTTATATCCAGGAGCCCATACAAGTAATGTAGTTAACATTGAATTTTTATTTCAATAAGATGGGAAACATTTTGATAGCCCATTCGAAGCACAAGAATTATCCTTCTTTCTCCCAGCATTTACTTTCTGAAATAAAGTTTAGTGCATTATTTGTTCATACTGCACATAGTTTAATACCTTCTGTTTATCCATTACCAAGTTGAATTGAGATTAAGTTGATGATTATGGATTTTACATATTCTTTTTTTCTTCTGTACTATTTGGGACAAACATATTGTTAATAAAATTTGTAATAGAAGAGAAGGGAGGCAAATCCCTCTGTGTCACCAAAGAAAATGAATGGAGCCATACTAAAAGTGCACGCATTTTAACCTCACAAATGCGGTGATGTGGGGTGTTTTTTTTCCATTCTTGGAAAAGCTCAAACTGAATAGTCAGAAGTCAACTCCAGGATTTCGATTTGACTGTTTTTGAATAATGGTTTGATCTTTCTTTATGGTTTAACTAATTCTTCAATCTGGCTAATTTTGAATAACTTTAAAATCTGAAAGAGAATAGATCATATAATGATATAGAAATAATACAAAATAACAGACATGTATTGTAGTAAAAGAAAATTTGAGTGTAATGCTGCTTCATCTACTTTGACATCAGTCATTTAGTAGTTGTTATCTGAGAAGAAGAAATTTTTTTTGTCCTAGATATAATTGTGTTTATTTATCAACAAGTAAAACTAAATAGAAGTGATGTTACATTTTACTCTTTTTCTCAATGAAACAATAAATTAGTATTTTGAACTCAGCCAACTATTAGCCTAGTCATGTGCCTTGAATATCTATGTGTTCTGTAATCAGGAACATTCCACATTCATGCTACCTGCTTCATTTTTTTTTAACTAATCTAATACATATAGGAATATTTCTTTAGTTCATCAGGCATAAGACCATTGTTCTTTCTAGACATTTTTATGAGCACTATTCATTATAATTATATAATTATTTCCTACTAGGAAATACATTCATTCTCAAAAAATATTTGACCTTCCCAAATAATAATTAAAAATAAAGGCTTTATATTTTATTTCCCTTTCTTAAAAACCTGAATAAATTTTTGTGCATGCTTTAGCATTTAATTGCATAAGAGTTTCTTGTTCTATTTATGAGTAGGAATGCTACTGAAGACACGAGTCTCCTTGTAAATGATGCACAAACTAAAGACATTAATAAAAGTTAAGAGTACAAAAATAAAAAATAAAAAAATAAATAAAAATAAATAAATAAAATCTAGAAAACACCCTAACAATAAACTCAGAGCCATGCAATTGCTATTAGGCCCTTAACTCACAGGCTAATCATCTCAGATCAGTTTTTAAAAAGTTAAAGAAGGACTATGTCTAAGCCTTGTATCCACAAAATTTTGTATCAATAGAAGAAATTCTATACCAATGAAACTCTTGAATTTGCATCAAATAAATTTTGTACCATCTAAGAAATTATGACTTTAGCTTGGTAACAATTATACAGATTTCTACTAGTAGATTATTACTATGTAATCAATTCTAGCTATTCCTCCCTGTTCCAATAAAGACCATTACTAAATTTCCTAGAAAGACAACCAAATAATAACCACCTTAGCCCCCCTCGCCAAGCCCAGGGAATTGGGACACTGACTTAACTTCTTCAAGCTGAATATGGGCATTGAGATATTTTGAAGAGGAGTTGGGGGAAGGGTAAATAAGGGAATTAGTTCGCCTTAAGAAGGCTGCACCAACAATTGATTTAGTCTCTGATGTCTGTGTCTTAACTGAATCCAGCTGGAAGTCCAAGATGTCAGGAGTTCAAGCAGATCAGTTCAGCATGCCTGGTGAGGAGATTCATTCATCACAGCTGTATATTCTGTAATATACAAATCTCGAAACAAATTTTAGTATCATCAAGATAATTTTTGTTTAATTCTCTGGAATATAGTCTTCTGGAGGCCTACCTCTGTCATGTCTGATCCATATAATTCTAGGAGGTATTATTACCTTAGTACCTTAATTACCTTTTCTAAAAATACAAAGACAGAACCTTTTTCCCAGATCAGCATATCCTTGAGCCAGTAACCAGAAGAACCTTTATCGTGACCTTTTTTCCAGAGGAAAAATATAACCACAAAACTGAAAATCACACCCATCTTGAAAATTAAATCAATCTAAGACAAATGAAGTAACTAAAGTACTGTATGTGCCTATTCTTAGGCCTTTCCTATTTTACCAAGCAGGATAAAACCCACGATTCCCATGGGGCCCATGTTAACAGAATTTGAGTATCCTGTGAGGCGTATTAAAGCAATATATCTTCTACCATCTTCAACACAATTGATTTACACTTCTATCTATTCCTACTTATAAGCAGACAGCTAGTTAAAGCAGGATTTAAACCCAGAATTCCCATGGAGCCCACGTTAGAAAGAACCTGAGTATACTGTAAGACAAATTGGAGTAATCTATCTTTACATCATCTTTCTGTTCGCCTCTCTGCCTAGAGCAGCCTCTAGTTATACACTGCACTCTCTTCTCTGGAGTGAGTGACAATTTTCCCTATTCTATTTCCGAATTGCTGGCAAAGTTCCCCAAATGATTTGGACAAATCTGTGTATAAATCTTTCCCAAAAGCAAATAATCCCTATATTATAAATTCACCGTTAAATCAGTATCTGCCCCAAGATGGAGGTTATCTTACTCCGGCTCTCTGACTCAGAGCAGCCAACTAGTAAACCATCTGTCTGCAGGTCTCTGCCTAGAGGCACAGACAAATTTTCCCTATCTTTGTTCCAAACCACAGGCAAGATTCCCACGTGAATTGAACAAAACTGTTTCTAAATCTATCTTAAAAACAAATAATCTCAATTTTAATTCACATTACAAATCTCTCTGCCCTAAAAGTAGGCTACTTCATTCTTTTCTTAACAAAAAGCAGCCTGTGATTCTCCTGGTCAGGGACCTCTGCCTGTAAACAGTTTCTTTTGTTTCAAACTCTCTACCCCCCCATACACACACACACACACACACACACACACACACACACACACCCCACACTGGAGTCAAGTGACTTGTCCTAGTGCTACTCACTTTCTCACTCTTTTAAAAAAATTTTTAAAAATACAACTATAACTCTCAGGTAAATAATCTTAACTTTCTAGTGAATTTTTGCCTGATGTTGGTTTAAAATTTTCGCGAATTTGAAGGAGAGTAGAGAGGAGTACAAGTAAGCGTTTGAAAGCAGAAAAAAGGAGGAAGAAATGTGATAATTAAAGTATAAACTTGAAAATGAACACGTGAAAAGTGATACTGTTTGTATAGATCAAATGCTCAAAAAAATTAATAATATATATTTGAATTACAAATTTTAGTTAGAATATAATTACATAATTTTCTGCCCTCTCTGTCACCTCTTCCATGCCATCCCTCAACTCCTTCAAATTGATGGGCTTTTGTCTTTCATTTTTATTGTCTCATATATATGTGTGTGTATATATATATATATATATATGAATGACACTTTTTTAACATAAAAAGACTGATGGAGGGAGATCAACAACATTCACTTCTGTCCTCTACTTGCACACACAGAGCAGTGCGCAAACAGTCATGCACACACATGAATACAACACATACAGCAAAATATAGAGGAGCATGCTTCAACATGTGCAGTTTCAAGGCAGGGAAGGTATCAGCTCTCAAGGACTTGAAAGTCTTAACTGATACAAGTACATGGATAACTTTGTGTATCAACCTGGCCCACTCCCCCAACAGACCGCCTGTGCCGCCCCTGCCCCTGGGACTGGATACTCTTTCAAGGAAACTATTACTTTTTCTCCACATTCCAAAAGAATTGGAAGGAATCTGTCATTGCCTGCACAGATATGGGAGCCCAATTAGTGGTCATAAAAAGTTATGAGGAGCAGGTATGTTGAGTCAGGGCTTTGCTCTTCTGTGGGCATGACTCTAGATAGATAGAATTCTTCTTAGAAGGTTTTTTACTACACTTGAAGAGGGGAGATAACATGACTAGGAACAGAGAGGGGCCCGGCCACACTGTACTCAGGTGAATACAAAGTGGGAACATGGATGTATACATTAGAGAATATTTAATATGTAGGAGATGCATTTGAACTGCTGGCCAGAGTTTAATAAGCACTTTCATTGGTGTTAAATGTCCTGATCTGGGGCCCATAGGATGACTTGAGGGGAAAAAGTGCTTTCTACCAAGCCCAGGAATCTGAGACCTACATGATAGAAACAGAACCAATTCTTCGTAAATTGTCCTCTGACCTCCACACATACACCATCACACACACACACACCACACACACACACACACACACACACAGGCACACATGCACACATACACACACACGCACATGCACACAAAGTTTATTATTCTAAAGAGAGAATCCCTGGAGAAATTTCCAGAACCTAGGAATCACCAGACTCTTTAAGTGTGGGAAGCTGGCAGCAAATCTCACATTTCATTATTTTAGTTCATCAAAGCATATGAGACAAAGGAGAGCAGATGCCAAAAATAAGATCTGTCAACAGCACACACTGCTTCTAAATTCTCTGTCCCAGAGAGGCTTGTGTGAGGTCTGGTCTGGCCTCTTCTTATCTGTGCCTATGAGTGTACATATGTGTGTGTTGTGTGTGTGTGTGTGTGTGTGTGTGTGTTGATCCAATCTAAACGCACGTGTGCATTCATTGTTGCAGTAGAAAGCTAGGGTCTGACTGCAAGCAGAACTCTATGCCTAGAAGACAAAATGAGAAGATGACAGCAGAACTCCATCATGACTTCTGCTTTTCCCTTCCAGAGTTTCCTCCGGAGGACTTCTAAGAAGAAAGGCAATGCCTGGATGGGGCTGTCAGATGAAAAAGAGGAAGGCCAATGGCTGTGGGTGGATGGCTCACCTCTGCAATGGAGGTAATACAGTGTGTTGAGGGTGTCACTGTAACCCAAGAAATAGTTGTGGTTTTTACCTACTCCTTGGACTCCTAGGCATGAGAATCTGTTTATTGAGATGTATATTATAGTGAGTTTTGATATGGTTTTGCAATTCTACCACTTGATCTGAAGGAATAGTTTACAGCATGGTAGATATTTTCAGGAATTCCTTCCAGAGAGAGGTGTGAATAGTTCCTGTTCAATAGGAGTGGGGCTGGTGGTGGCTGGAAACTCAGGTGAGGATCTGATGACCCTTTCCAGCACCTCCTAGAAGCAAACTGAACATCCCACAAGTCTAGTCAAGACAGATTTTGCAAACAGAGCGAATTCAATAAAGCCTGTGATTGTTGTTCTCTGAGTTTTGGGTTTTTCAGCAAAGTGTGATTTAAATGCAGGGTATCCCTAGAGAATCTGAAGGATGGAAATTGTTGCCTTCAAAATACAGCTTGTCATACTTAAAGGTACTTAATATCATGGGAGCTACCAAGGAATTGCCCCATACCATGGATAAAATGGAAAGAAACATGTAGAAGTATGGAGGCCAAAGCTTTTCTTTAATGTCCATGGAAAGATATATATGTAAGACAGTATACTAGGCAAGATTAGCATTTCATTTCAGTGAGATCTGAAATACTATAATGTTCCATATTCAGTTATGGTTAGAGATCATTGAAGAATCACAGATACACAGGATTCAGTGGGCCCCTGATTTCCCCAACTGGCATCTGCTTGTCTTGGTGTTCTCAATTTATATGAGTTACAGAGAAGGGATGGAATCTCAGGCTTTGTGTCCTGAATCAAAGGAATGAGAAATTTGGGAAGAAGGCTATACTAGACACTGGGAAGATTGTACCATGCTGAAGAACATAGCAAATGAGGAATCACGAGGGTGAGGAAAACGTAGTAAGACATATAAAAACCACTGCTTTGCATCAAGTATGCATAACAGTCAATTTTCCCCCTTTTTCCAGGCTGCCCCTTGATTCTGCAAAACCTTCCTCAATTTCACAATTGAAGTCTCCTGAATTTTGTATTATAAACATAGGTTTCTCACACAAATATCTTAGGCATGTTGTTAGGTTCTGAATGAGGCATGGCTCCATATATACATGGGATAGATGAGAAAGGATCCTAGTGCTAAAAGGTAGAAAAGGTTGACATCATAGGCCTGGGACAAAACTTGTGTTCTTTGGGGGTTTTCAATTTCAGCAACTATTGATCCATCTTTGAGCCCAACAACAGGGATGATGAAGACTGTGTGGAATTTTCAGATTATGGATGAAATGATATCTCATGTTCCTCAGATAAATTCTGGATCTTACATCTTCTTGCTCTAGGTGAAATCTGTTCATCTCTGTAGCCCTTATATGTCCAACTTATTTATCATTTAGTTGAACTCTAAGTATACTCATTTCAGTTCCTCCTGCCTTTCTGTGGGCATTGTGACCTCAGGAATAGATTGAAGTACTTTTCTACACACCTTGTCCCCAAAGGCTTGGTCCACTGTTGTTCTCCATCCTGTGCCTACAGTTTTTTTTTTTTAAAAAATATATTGTGATTCCCCCACTTATTTTCAGCTTTCTTCCAGGATTAAGTTCTGAAACAAGTGTTCACCACTTGTGTAGGTTTGGCTGAGAATGTCTTCCACAGACTTGCATAGTTGTATAATTGACCCTAATAGGTGGAACTGTTTGAAGATGCTATGGAATCTTTAGCACGGTGGCTCTAACCTGAAGGTTGCAAACCCTTTGGGGTTGTTATGCCAGATGTTCTGCATATCAGATATTTATGTTACTATTCTTAACAGTAGCAAAAATACAGTTATGAAGTAGCTATGAAATAATTTTTGGGTGGGGTGATCACAACATGAGGAATTGTATTAATGGGTCAGAGCATTAGGAAGGTTAAGAACCACCTTTTTGCTGGAGAGAACAGATGACTGGGTGTGGGCTTTGGAGTTTTATACTCTCACCTCACTGCACTTCTCATTCTGACACCTGGCCTCCTGTGTGTGGATGAAAATATAATCAGCCAACTTCCTGCTCTGCTGCCATGCTTGCCCTTTCCCTGCTAGGCCTCTCCCACCACAGTGAACGCTCTCTCTCTGGCACCATAGCCAAAATAAATCCTTTCACTACGATGTTGTTTTTGTCTGATTATTTTATCATAGCAACAGAAAAGTACATCAATCAAATCCAATGTTTAAGAGATGACAGGTGTGACAAAGGAATCAGGTGTGTCAAGCATTCAGATTCCTGGAACAGGCAGGAGCTACCTCCATCTAAGTTTCATCTCAAATAGCTCAAGTATGCCAATGTCTTAATTAATTAAGAGAGGAACCTGACTGAACCATTTTTATCTATAGTATATGTCTCCGTTATCCTCCTAACTGGAACATTGAAGTTTATCATACCACTGTACCAAGTTCCTACAGTTTTCTTTAAACAGATATATTACTTTTCCTAAAGTTAAACCTAGCAGCCACTTACAGATTTACAGAGACAATGTCTAAGAATAGACTAGGGAAGACATTAAGAAAGTATGAACAGCAGTGAATTCAGAGCCTCATGGCTGCCCAAGATGCTAAGAATAAGTGATTATGAACTCATCACGAAACAAGATATATACACATCCCTCTCTAAGTCTTAGGCAATATTGGAGAGGAGGATACAGAAAGTATGTAAGAGGCATAAGATACAGTCAAGGGCTGCAAAATGCCATTCTCTAAATTCCATAAAACTATTGCAATCATTAACTCACAACAGCAGTTACCTGCACTGACCCATGCAAGAATGGCCCTAGCAGCCAAGTAATGGGCAGGTGCTAACAGTTCTCTACCTATTGCCTCTGAACAGCTATTAACAGATTCTGAGACAGGGAAATTATTCTCTAGTTGAGTACCAACAACTGAGTCCACTAGGTTCTAGTAAATAGCACCAGACCCATGGTAGCACAAACGACCCTGGTTAAATTCATCAAGTCACAAACAAAATAAACAGATATGGGCATTAGAGAGATTTATAGGAGGGTAGCAAGTGAATAGATATGCTTGAGCAATGGAAAAGAGTGAGGATAAGAGTGATCAGTATGGGGCTGGAGAGATGGCTCAGCGGTTAGGAGCACTGACTGCTCTTCCAGAGGTCTTGAGTTCAGTTCCCAGCAACCACATGGTGGCTCACAACCATCTGTAATGGAATCTGATGTCCTCTTCTGGTGTGTCTGAAGACAGTGATAGTGTACTTACATACATAAAATAAATAAATCTTTAAAAAAATTTTAAAGAAGAGTGATCAGTATGCACTTTATACATGTGTGAACTTGTTTAAAAACAATAATTTAATTTAATTTAATTTAATTTAATTAAGAAAGCCACCAGGACTGGAGAGATGGCCCTGTGGTTACGAGCGCTTATTGCTCTTGAAGAGGACCTAGGTTCAGTTCCATGAACCCACATTGAGTGGCCTACAATAATCTGTAACTCTGTAACTCCCTCTGCAGGCATTCATGTGCATGTGGTGCTCATAAACTCATTCAGGGACACTCATTTACACATAAATAGGAAGGGAGGGAGGGGGAGAAAGAAGGAGGGAAGGAAAGATGTTAGGAGGAATTCACCAGATGTTTTAGCCTGGAGAGCTACAGAAGATTATTTGGTAGTGAGGTTCTTAGCCCTTTAGGCCTCTTGAGTTATTTCAATCTGTCACATTATGAATAAAATTCCTGGGAGCTATTTTGTTTCCTCTTCCAAATTACTTGACTCTCCTTGGTTCAAGAAATCTGGTTCCTTGGAAGCAGGTTTCTTTTCATAATTCCCAGTCCATTCTTCTAATCCTACCCACCACCATGCCTTCTTTTTCCATTTTTCTTCAGAAAAGGGCAGGTCTTCAATGGATATTAAGGAAATATGGCATATTAAGTTGCAATAAAGCTAGACACCTCTCCTCATATTAAATCTAGACAAGGCAAGCCAGTAAGAGAAAAAAGGGGTCCCAAAAGCAGGCAGAAGAGTCAGAGACACCTCCCCACACACAGTATCAGGAGTCCCACAAGAAGACCAAGCTATAGACTGTAACATGTATGCAGAGAACCTAGGTCAGACCCATGAAGGCCCTTGGTTGTTGATGCAGTCTCCATGAGGAACCTATGAACACAAGATAGTTGATTCTGTGGTTTTACTGTGGTGTCCTTGGCCCCTCTGGCTCCTATAACCCTCATTTTCAGCAGGATTCCCTGAGTTCCTCCTAATGTTTGGCTGTGGGTCTCTGCATGTGTTTGCATTACTTGCTAGATAAAGCCTCTCTGGTGGCAATTGGGTTATGAGCCAATCTATGAGTATAGCAGAATATTATTAGGCATCATTTCATTAACACTTTTTTTGCCAGGCATGTTGGGTCCTATCCCAAGTCTCTGAGCCATCCAGCTTCTGGTTTCTGGTCCTTTAGGCAGTGTCAGGGGTGGACTTCCTCTTATAGCATGGATCAGTCATGGTTAGCCATCCACCATATCTGTTCCAACTTATCCCAGTACATTATACTGGCAGGACAAATTGTAGGAAAAATGGTTTGTGGCTGTGTTGGTGTCCTAATCTCTCCAATGGAAGTCTTCCTGATTATAGAAGATGGCCAGTTAAGGCTCTGTATCCCTGTTGCTATGAATCTTAGGTAGAGTCACCCTACATAGATTCCTGGAATTTAATAGGTTCCAGTTCAATAAATTTTAAAAAGAGAAGTATTCCCATCTAAGGAGACATGGACAGTTCACTCAGACACTGTTGCTGGGAATATAAATTAGTGCAGTCACAGTGAGTTCTTCCAAAGTCGAAAAGTAGAAGTACTATAAGATCCAGAACTATGACATGAAAGGATAAAACAGTGCATGCTGGAGATCTGCACATGCATACTTAATAAGGTACTCATAACAAGAGTCTGATTATATCCATCAAGAGGTTAAGGGACTTAGAAAACAGAAGAGTTGTGTGTATATATGTACATGTATATGTATATTTGTGCCCACACATCACTCCATCATCAAGAAGAAGGAAATCATGTCCTTTCCCGAAAAATAAGCTGTAGCTTTATATCATCATGTTAAAGAAAATAATCATTAATACTACTGGAGAAATAGAAAAAATAGAAGTTATATATTCTGCTGTAAAGAACAACAGGCTCTTATACATGTTACACAGAGAGAAATAGAGATTCCTCCCTATTATAGAATACATAGTTTCTATAGTATGATATATATATATATATTTAGGTCCACCCTTACAAATCCCTCCTCTCATTGCTTCCTTCTGTGAAAAGTGAAGCTTCCTCTTGGGTCCCACCCCACCCTGGGACATCTAGTCCCAGCAGGAACTGGACATATCCTCTCCCACTGAGGCCCAACCAGGCAGTCCAGGTAGAGGACAGGGGGTCCAATGGCAGGGAAAAAGAGACCTAGACAGCCTTACTCCTCTTGTCGGGGGACCCACATGAAGACCACGATGAACATCCCTGCAAATGTGTGGAGGATCTAGTTCCAGCTTCTGCATGCTCCCTTGTTGTTGGCCCAAGCTCCAGGAGCTGCCATGTTTCCAGGTTAGTTGACTCTGTGGGTCTTCTTGTGGTGTCCTTGATCCCTCAACTTGTTCACTTCTATCCCCCCCCCCGCTCTTCCACAAGACTCCCTGGGAAACACCTGATGTTTGGCTGTGGGTCTCTGCATTTGCCTTCTTCTACTGCCAAAGGAAGCTACTCAGGAGATGGTTGTAGCTGCCCAGCAGCCACAGACAAACTGGGTCCACCAGAAAGGGAGGCTGGAAATAAAAAAGAGATGGAGGGGGCAAGAGAAACATAGAGCCAAGACAAAGTTTCTGATCAAGGCTCAAAATTTAATATTTAGCACTTTGTATATATAGGGGAAGCCTGGAGAAACATCCTTTGTTCAGCTGGCAAGTTCAGCGGGCAGTCTATTCTTCTAAGTTCCTGTAGGAAGTTGTACATGCACCACGGCAGGGTACCTTGCTTCAATAGGGCCTCCACCTAGGTCCTATTGTAGCAAGGTCTATTGTGGTAAACAAGGTCTTATTCAGCCTCCTCAAGGTCGGTTAGGGCACAGAGAGTTATGCTAGGCTCCTGTCTGCAAACATAGCACAGTATCATTAATAGTGTCAGGGGTTGTTGCTTGCCCATGGAATAGATCTCAAGTAGGAGCAGTCATTGGTTGGCCATTTCCTTAGCCTCTGTTCCATTTTTATCCCTGCGTATCTGTAAACAAGACAAATTTAGGGTTAAAGGCTATGTGGGTGGATCGATGTCCCCTTCCCTCCTCTGAAGGTTCTTGCTGGTTACAGGAGGTGGCTACTGCAATTCTCTATATCTGCCTCTGATAGGAATCTCAGCTAAGGTCACCCTCCATAGACTCCCTGTATCTTCTCCCATCCCAGGCCTCCAGCTAGTCGCCAGAGATGCCCTCCATTTCCATTCTCACTCTCTCACATCCTCTCATGTCCCACCCTCTGCCTACACCTGATTCGCATCCCTGTTCTCCTCCTTGTCTCTTCTTCTACCATTTCCCTGTCTCCATCCACCTCTGATGACTACTTAGTTTACCTTTATGATGAAATTCAGGCATTCTCCTTTGGGACCCCTTATTATCCAGTGTCTTTGGGTCTTTGGATTGTAGCATGGTTATCCTGCAGTTTATGACTAATGTCTAGTTATGAGTACATATCATATGTGCCTTTCTGGCTCTGGGTTACTTCACCCAGACTAATGTTCTCAAGTTCCATCCATTTACATGCAAAATTCATAATGTCTTTGTTTTTAATAGCTGAATAGTATTCCATTGTATAGATGTACCACATTTTCTTTATCCATTCTTCAGTTGATGGATATTTAGGATGTTTCCAGTGTCTAGTTATTATGAATAAAGTAGCTATGAACATAATTGAGCAAGTGTCCTGTGGTATAATTGTCCATGTTTTTGGTATATGCCCAGGAGTGGTATAGCTGGGTCTTGGGATAGAATAGTTTTCTGAGAACAAATTGATTTCCAAAGTAGTTGTACAAGTTTGCATGCCCACCAGCAATTTAGAAGTGTTTCCACCCCTTTCTGCACATCCTTTCTAGCTTGTGCTGTAGAAATTAGATCTGGTTTTTCCTCCTGAACCCATGCTCCTAGAAATAAGTCTCAGGCTCAAATATATTTACAAGTGCCTTGGCCATATAGCTAGACTCTTCTCTGACTAGATCAGAACTTAAAATAATCCATTTATTTTAATCTACATTCTGCCACGTGGCTGGTTAGCTGTGCTCAGGTACCATACATCCATCTTGTCACACCTTCCTGAGCAAATCTCTTGTGCTTCATTCCATCCCAGAATTCTTTTTGTGACCGGATGCCTCACCTCCTATTTGCTATCTAAGCCATAGGTCATCAGATTTATTATTGACAGTTTCCACACCAACACAGACACAAGATATTCTCTCTACAGTTCTCCTTTTTAGTCCAATAAAGGCTCGTTTTCATTCAAATATAAACTAAATAAAATAACAACAATTATGAAACAATTTTGAAAACTATTAGATGAAATTTACATTCATAATGTCTAATCCATAGTATTTGGCAACTTCAGAAAAAAAATTTATTATCTGTTCTATTTTGGTGTGTTTAAAGTTTTGTACTTAACTCAATTTCTATCCTAAGTTGCATTACCAACCTAAAAACATCTTTTTGAGCCTACAACACCTTTTATATCCTAAACAACTTAAGTTTAATTGTGAGTCTATAACTATCTAATCCTTAAGTCCATCAGAGATCCGAGAAGAAAAGATTATTACCAGAGTAAACAGGAAGCCAAGACAAGCAGCTTCCAAGACTATATAGAAGACAGACATAGTTGGCTGCCTGAACAGTTTCCCAGAATTGTCTCTATAATTTTGGAGCATCCATCTTTAGCCTTCTGGCCCAGTATATCTGACATACCTCTTGTGAAGCAGGAATTATGAAGGACTTGCATACCCTGTCTTTGTCGAACTTGACAGTCAACTTTCCTGCATCCATCTTGTTAACCTGTCTGGGCAACATTTTTTGTCTATATTTAAAGCATGGGCATTTTCTTTGCCCAGTTGACAGAAGCCATCTAGGAAAGTTATGGCAAGAAAGTGAGTTTTCTGGAGATGGCCCGCTGTTTTGCATGGCTGTGATGGATACACTCTGAGAGGCACAGCCCCAGAGGATTTCATCCCAGGATTGCTTTTGCTGCTGATATGGCTTTCCTGCCACTACTATGTGCCTACCTAATGTTTCCTAGGCCTCAGCCCACCCTATTAAGCAAATTTCCTGCAATTCAACATGAAGATGAACTTTCATGAATTAATGCTGTTGAGATGAATTAATGACTTTAAAGAACTCCTGATTTGATTTAAATAATTTTAGGAAGAAAATTTAAGAGATGGTTTAGTTGTTTTGCCAGAAAGATGTAATAAAGTTAAAATCAAGAATAGAATGTGCCCCCTTCTCATAGAATAGTAAGAAAATGCTGTTTTATAAAAAAAAAATACAATGGACTTTCATTAATTGTGCTAAGAAATGAAATAGGTTAGGGACAAATTTGTGACCACAAGAAAAACATTCATTAGGTCCAAGGATGAGGCCACAGGTATATGCTATGATAAAGCAAGGCCATGTGAAACTGTTGCTTTGAACTTACATTGAGCTTATAGAATGAAACATAATAGACATCCTCCGCTAACTTCCATTTTGTGTAACATTTTATCTATGAAGTAATTTTTTTCTAACATAGACAACTTTTTGTCTAAAAAAGTATAAAAAGCTGAAAGCAAAATAAAGATTTGATGTAGCCCTTTTCTGCTTCATCCAGTGTGTGTATCTGTGTGTGCCTGACTTTCTTTCTTTTCCTTTCTCTGTGATTCAGGAAGAGTTAATCAACTATTAGCCTCTTGCCTGGCCAGGAGAGGCCCTTGAGTCAAAGAGTAAAGATCCAAGTAACTAAGTTTCTTTTCTTAATCCTGCTGCTATCAGCAGGTGTCAGGAGCCATAATGGGACAAGCTAATTATTAGCAGATGACCATCCTGAAATGCTTGCCTTGGATTATGATATAATTTGTGACAAAATGAGGCCTCATCCAGCAAGGCTGTGAGGGACTTATTTTAGGAAAGATTCTGCTATTAATATGCATTTCTATTTATTATTATTATTATTATTATTATTATTATTATCAAACATTTGTAACAATCACTAAGCAATAGCACACCCCTTTGGAGCAGATCTCTGCAGATTCATGAAGATATACTGTTTGTAGTGATGCTATATAGACAAATAGATGACTTCTTAAGACTTAATGATGATCCTATAAGAATTCCTAAAATTAGATCAATGATTATTAAGCTCTTTATAGTGGGACTGCTATTAGGTCCCTTTCTGATAGTCAAAACTGCAATGAGAACTCTGCCAGTCTCCCAAGTGTCATCAGTTAATTGCTCTTAGATAGTAACCAGACTTTCTCCTGCTCAGAGCACATTCCAATGAGGTTGTAAAACAATTAACCGAACATCACTAAAAGGGAACTCACGATTTATTATAGGTACTAGGACAGAAGAGAAAAATATTGCCTGGGTTTATCTACACAAAAAATTCACTAATTTCTTAGTTATAGTTTTAAACCTTCAGTGAACCTGTGGAGCTAGACAGGTGATAGATGTTTAGCTAGATAATTGCTCCTAATAGATATGCATGTAATCATCCTGTGTTGTAAACTTCTATTTCAATTTATGATTTAAATTTCAGTGTGAACTTGTGATGAACTTTGTAACATGTGACCATGTACTCTGAAAGATGCATAAGTACTGAAGACAAAGACAAAGAGAGTAGTAGTCATGGTAGTAGTAGAATAGAGTAGTCATAGATGTAGAGGTTCATTAGGAGCGTTCGTCCTTTATTATCCCCTGCTTAGAATTTTTTCACTTAGAATTTTTCCTTTGTTAGAATTTTTTCCTTTTCCCCACTTAAGGCCTTCCCACTTTTCCTCTTAGATAGCTTTCATAGGAAACTTTTTCTTCCTGTGACCTAAAACTAGCAGACATAAGTTAGAGCCTAGCAGCTCCTGCAGAGAGAGTACAAAGGCTATTTGCCTAATCCTCTGCTGTCCTTGGGCTGAGGTGTTAACTGCCAGAAACAGCAGTTTCTGGCCAGAGGATATAGAGGCAGGCCAGCTACAGTAGCATAGTAAGTGAAAATTTCTAGCATAGATAAATAAACTCTTGTTATACAGCAACCCTAAATATCTCATAAGACCAAAGTCTTATCCCGAATCTCATAAGGCCCAAGGCTTTACCCTGAATCTCGTAAGACCAAGTCTTACTCCCTGCTGACGCTCTTCCATATCCCATCCCCCCCACCCCCACCCCCAGGCTGCCTCAAGAAGAACCAACAATGAGGAGAAGAAAGAAGACTCTTCTCCTCCCACCAAGCCGGAGCTGGCTCCCAGCAATCAGGAGTCAATTGCTAGAAGCCATCAGCTTTTAGCCTCAGAATAGCAAGAAAGAGTTAAATTACCAGAAGCCATCAGCTTTTGTTCCTAGAACAATAAGAGTTAAAGGCCTGAGGTCATCAGCATTTGGCCTTCTTCTGATGCTGTGTCCTACCTCAGTACCTGACTGTTGGGTCAGGACCCTGGTACCCAGAGGCTAGCTTGCGACAAATGAAGCAATTACATATGGAGGGTATCTTTGAAGTGAAATGGGGTTACTGTCAGGTGCAAACCTGTCTCATAGTCAAAAAAGATGTTTCAATAATGAAACAACTTTAAATGCCATATTCTGTGGATCCCTGAGGTTTTTGAAGACCAACTACCTATAGTATATCTGAATTTTCAAATACCGTTTATCTTTAGCTATTTACTATCGGAAAAACACTGAAAAGATCTTATCATAACTAACTAAATAAATATCTAATATGACCATTAGTTTAACTATCTATTAATTTGTATTTTTTATTGGATATGTTATTTATTTACATTTCAGATGTTATTCCCTTTCCCCATTTCCCCTCCCTCCAGAAACACCTTATCCCATCTCCCCTCCTGCTACTTCTATGAGGATGTGCCCCCACCCATTCACCCACTCCCACCTCCCTGCCCTCAAATTCCCCCACACTGAGGCATCCAGCCTTCACAGGACCAAGGACCTCCTCTCCTACCAATGCCTGACAAGGCCATCCTCTACTACATATACAGCTGGAACCATGGGTCCCTCCAAGCATGTTCCCAGGCTGTCAGTTTAGACCCTGGGAGCTCTGGTTGGTTGGTATTGTCGCTCTTTCAATAGGGCTGCAAGCCCTTTAGCCCCTTCAGTTAATTTTTATTTTTTTTATTTATCCCTAACAATTAGATTGTACTTCACAGACCCAAAGAAGCTAAACAAGGAAGAAGGTCCAAGTGAGGATGCTTGAATCTCACTTAGAAGGGGGGAAAATAATCATAGGAGGCAGAGAAAGGGGGAGAATTGGGAGTGAGTGAATGAATAGAATGGAGTCAAGATCACATGTGAGAGATAGAAGGAGGCCTAGAGATCCGGGACAAGGAATGGAAATCTGTAGCTGCCAGGAGTGGCAGGATGGGAGAAATCTCTAGGAAGTCCTAGAGTCCGGTATGGGGGAGGCTCCCAGGAGTCAATGCGGGTGACCTTAGGTGAGACACCTAACAGTGGAGATGTGGAACTTGATAAGTCCACCTCTTGTAGCCAGGCAGGGCCCCCAGTGGAGAGATGAAGAATCAACCTACCCCACAAAATTTTTTCACCAAAAACTTGCCTGGAATAAAAAAAAAGAGGAATAAATATGGAGCAGACACTAAAGGAATGGCCAACCAATAACTGGCCCAAAATGAGACCCATCCCATGAGCAAGCACCAAATCCCTGGCACTATTAATGATACTCTGCTATGCTTGCAGACAGAAGTCTTGCATAAACTGTCTTCTGAGAGGCATTACCAGCAGCTGACTTAAACAGATGCAGATACCCATGGGACAGAGGGTGGGGACTTTTATGGAAAAGCTGGAGAAAGGATTGAAAGCCCTGAAGGGGATAGGAACTCCACAGGAAGACCAACAGAGTCAACTAATCTCAACCCTTAGAAACTGAGCCCCCAAACCCAAAGATCATACACAGACTAGAACAAGGCTCCTGACACATACATAGCAGATGTGCAACTCAGTCTCCACATCGGTCCCCAAACAACTAGAGTGGGAGCTATTTCTAAACCTGTCGCATGTCTGTAGAATCCATTTCCCAACAGAGCTGCCTTGTCTGGCCCCAGTTGAAGAGGATAGTCCTAAACCTGCGGGGAGACTTGATGTGTCAGGGAGGGGAATAAGGGGGGTGGGGGAACCCACTCTCTCAAAGGAAAAGGGGAAAGGTTTGAATGGGGTGGTGGGTTCCAGTTCCAGAAGCTTCCCACAAAGATCTCCAGCACGGTTGGGGTGCAGGGGGTTGTCGCGCCCACTTCGCCGATAAGAAGACGCGGCCCAAACAGGATTCTTCTGACAGCACACTTTATTATTCCGCTCTGTTCCTAGATGGGAAGGACCCGGGAGCTCGAGGAGCTCGTCACTTATATAGGGCTGGGTTTTATGGCGCGGTGCGCCCTCATTGGTGCTTCAGCGTAAGCCAATCAGAGGGAAACAGCTTGCAAGATCTAGTGGACAAAACTGCGCATGCGTTACTCTCGAGAGTAACCAGGAAGCAGGGAAACCGGCGCCTTCTTCCAATGGCGGAACGGCTCCGACATCAGCGTTTACTCTCGAGAGCAACCAGGAAGCAGGGAACCGGCGCCATCTTCCGATGGCGGAACGGCTTCGACATCTCCCCCTTTACTTTATATTAAAATGTCAAACAGATGAAACCACTACGTCACCTGATCAGCCAAAAGCCCCTCAACTTCCGGCGTTCGAAGTGACCGTGTGGGCGAGACTCTGTACACCTTTATCCCGTGCAATGGGAACACGAGCCCTGGGAGATGTACAGACCCGCTCAAACCGCACTCTGGTGCAAGGGGAACCTGAGCCCTCAGAGATGTCTAGTCAGAGCAGATCTCAATGTCTGAGCATATTAAGCCAAGTTTGGGGGGATGCTCCCTGTTCTACCGCAAGTAAAGCCTGCGCGATGACCACTTTGTTTTGTCGCTGTTGTCTTTTCAGTTTGTTAAGCATCCAAAAGAGAGAGCACTAGTCCCCCAGCCAACAGTATATCAAATCGGGTAGAATTAGTTTGAATAATAGCCAAATCGTAACCTTCTCATGGTCTCATCAAATTTTGTCGGCCAATTATATTACAATAAATGAGAAAGTACTTTTGAGAGATTGGCTGCCCTCGTGAAATTATCATATTGGACGGATGTAACACACAAGCCAGGAATTTCTTTTACACCCTAATTGAGCCAATTGCCACAATATATCTATTGACTATCATCAAGCCACCTTTCCATTGGGTATTTAAAGAGGCTTGTGTATCAATAGCTTGAGTAAGGGAAGATGACAAATTATTTAAAGTGTTAACAGTGGCCACTTGGTCCCGACAGGGCCCAATGAGAAACAGTCAAGGAGGCAGCAACTGCAGGAGTGGCTATGATGGCCACAATAACAGCCGTAATACTAAAATCGCGCTTTTGTCCAAACAAGGTTAATGAACTATGCATGACCAGCATAGGTCTCAGGAACGTTGTCATAATTTCCCATCTCAGCTGCGGTTGTGGTGGTGGGTGTGTGGTCGCACATAACAGCATCAGACTCAGCAGCCATAGGATCAGGCTCAGGGGCTTCCCATCCTGTTTTACCAGTCGGGTCAATCGTGCCGGGACCCAAATCGGATTGTCTTGATCCTGCGGGAAAACACAAATAGCTCCCCTGGATCGTATTAATACTGGATCCGGGCCTTTCCATATATTATTAATGACATCTTTCCATCTAACTTCTTCTCGCAAAGAACTGGGGGAGGCATGTCTGTCTGCTGCGGATTTGCCAGCAGAATCCAAATTTAAAAAATTTAAGGTAAATAAGGCCAGGGAGGTGGAGATCTTAGGTCCTTTGCCAGGGCCTATCCCCCCTTTCTGTTTTTGTAATGTCACTTTGAGGGTGCCATTGGCACGCTCCACAATTCCTTGTGCTTGCGGATTATATGGCAGGCCAGTAGTATGGCGTACACCCATCCGTAGACAAAATTGTTGGAAAGTCTTAGATGTATAGGCTGGGCCATTATCTGTCTTTAACTGTTGGGGTTTCCCCCAAGCTGCCCATGCCTCTAAGCAGTGGGTAATTACATTAGCCACCTTTTCCCCTGACAGAGGCGTGGCATGAATGATGCCAGAATAGGTATCTATGGAAACATGAACATATTTTAGTTTACCAAATGAAGGAATATGAGTAACGTCCATTTGCCAAAGGTGTAATGGTAAAAGTCCTCGAGGATTCACTCCCAAGGACGGTGAAGGTCTAAACTCTGCACAACCCGTGCATTTAAGAACAATATCTCGGGCTTGCGAACGAGACAATTTAAATTTGATTTTAAGAGTATTTGCTGGTACATGATATAATTGATGAAATTCTGTGGCTAACTGAATAGGATCTCGAGTTAGCATAACTTGTCTGGTGGCTCTATCTGCCAATTCATTAGCGGCGGCCATAGGTCCAGGTAATAGAGAATGTGCTCGTATATGAACAATGCAGAAGGGATGTATCCTACCTCTAATGATATGCTGAATCTCAGAAAACAAGTGGGCTACAGTACTTTTAGATTGAATGATACCCACTGTTTCTAATATTTGAACTGCTTTTACTACATAATGGGAATCTGAAATTATATTTAGGGGTTGATCAAATCGTTTTAAAACCACTGCAATCATTGCACATTCCACTAATTGAGGAGAGGTATAATTAAAAGAAATCTTAACAATCTTACCTTCAGCAACGTAACTTCCTATTCCAGTATTAGATCCATCTGTATAAACATCTATTGCATTTTCAATGGGTTTAACTTTGGTCATGCTTGGAAAAATAACAGCATTATTTAAAACAAATTGTAACAGAGGATGTTTTGGGAAATGATTATCAATGGTGCCCGAATACGAGCATCTTAAAATAGCCCATATATCAATAGTAGAACACAGCACTTGTATCTGATGTGCTGTATATGGAAACATAAGAGAAATCTGGGGAACACCAAAATGAATTATAGCTTGTTGGATACCTCTTAGGGCCAGATCACCAACTGAGGTAGGATAATGACCCAACACCTTTCCTGGAGAAATATGGGGATGTATCCAAAGTAACGGACCATTTTGCCATAATACCGCAGTAGGTTGTTGTGGGGAAGGTATAATACATAACTGATAGGGAGCACTTAAATCAAAACGAACAAGCATGGCATTTTTAAGAGACTCTTCTACCATATCTAATACTTTGGCTGCCTCGGAAGTCAAAATGCGAGGGGAGGTAATAGCGGCCTCACCTTCAAGAATAGTAAATAATGGCTTTAATTCAGAGGTGGACAATTTCAAGAAAGGCCGCACCCAATTTATATCTCCCAATAATTTTTGAAAGTCGTTTAATGTTTGCAAGTTGTCCCTCCTGATTGTCAATTTTTGTGGCTTAACTATTAATGGGGTTATGATAGTGCCTAGAAAACTACCTAAAGCTCCCTCTTGTACCTTCTCAGGGGCTATAAACAAATTTTTGGTTTTTAAGGTTTTAGACAGGGCTAAAAATGCCTCTTGTAGGAGCTCTTTATCAGAATAACACAATAAAATGTCGTCCATATAATGAACAACTCTAATCTTTTTAAACTGTTGTCTGATAGGCTGAATAGCAGCCGCCACATATAATTGACATATAGTGGGACTATTGGCCATCCCCTGGGGGAGCACTTTCCACTGAAATCTAATGTCAGGTTCCTCGTGATTTATACTTGGTAATGTAAAGGCAAATCTTTCTCGATCCCTTTCATGTAGTGGGATGGAGAAAAAACAATCTTTAATATCTATAATTATAATATGCCAATTTTTGGGTAGGGCTGACAACAAGGGTAAACCTCTTTGAATCGAGCCCATAATTTGCATTTGTTGATTTATGGCTCTCAAATCATGTAATAATCTCCATTTTCCAGATTTTTTCTTTATAACAAAAATTGGGGTATTCCAAGGGGAATAAGACTGTTCTAGATGTCCAGCAAGCAACTGTTCCTGCACTAGATTTTTTGCAGCAAGGAGCTTTTCGGAGGTTAACGGCCATTGTGGAACCCATACCGGGCCCTCCTTTTTCCAAGGTATGGGAATGGTCTCCTCAATGGCCCCTACGAAAAACCCAGTCCGGTTCGATCACTCTTTAAAGCTACGGTAATCGACTAGTTCGTCCCTGCAAATATTTTCCTAATCCTTTTTCGGGCACGCTGCCCATCTCCTCCATCATCTTTTGGCTCTGACTGGAATAATCATTGGTCAATCTATAATTTAACTGTTTCAAAATTTTGAGATCTCCCAAAATCGAGTCATTATCTCCAGAGGACGTCTCCCCTTCGGAGGATAACTCGGCCCTGGGTTCTCGAAATCGCGCTAAACTCGGATATAACCTTGACGATTTTTTCTCTTTTAAGCCTGGCTTTAAGTTTTTCTTTTTCTTACTAATTCTTTCTCTTTCTATTTTCTTCTGTGATTTCTTTTTCCCTTTTGTATCCCCTTTCTTTTCTGCTTCTGATAGACTGTCTTGGTGGTCATCTAAAAGTTTTTGTCCTTCTTTCACTTGCTTTTCACATCTCTCATCTGCTATGCAGGATTTTACTAGTTTAAATAATGGCCACGTACCCGGTCGCAATCCCCCCTTTTCCTTCTCCACAGTTAGATCTCTCCCTAATTTTGTCCAAGACCCTATAGTCAGGGACCCAGTAGTAATGAACCATGGAGCGATCCTATCAACCTCCTTTAGGAAATCTACGATGACCTTATCTGGAACCTTCAAATGTCTTCCCCGAAGCAGTGCCCGCACCGCTTCAGACATAGGCTTCAGTTGCTGATTTCCCATACTTCCTTTCTCTACAGGAGCGGGAGTGCCTGCTCAGTTACCTACCTGAGACTTACAGCTAGCTATTCGATATTACAGAAAGGGTACGTGCAGATCTTGTCTTTTTTCCCACAATTCAGACAAAAACAGCAGAACAAGCCGAAAATGAAAGCGAGCAATATAATCAGAATGACCCACACAAAACCAACCATACCTTGCAGAAAAGCGCCTAGGCTCCTAACGCCGTCAGTTCTGAAACCTCTCCCGACGAGCAGTCCGGGGTCCTTCGAGTCGTTCCTTCGCCCGGGGTTCGGCCGTTCCCGGGTTTCCGGCACCACTTTGTCGCGCCCACTTCGCCGATAAGAAGACGCGGCAAACAGGATTCTTCTGACAGCACACTTTATTATTCCGCTCTGTTCCAAGATGGAGAAGGACCCCGAGCTCGAGGAGCTCGTCACTTATATAGGGCTCGGTATGGCGTGTGCGCCCCTCATTGGTGCTTCAGCGTAAGCCAATCAGAGGGAAACAGCTTGCAAGATCTAGTGGACAACTGCGCATGCGTTACTCTCGAGAGTAACCAGGAAGCAGGGAACCGGCGCCATCTTCCAATGGCGGAACGGCTCCCGACATCAGCGTTACTCTCGAGAGCAACCAGGAAGCAGGGAACCGGCGCCATCTTCCGATGGCGGAACGGCTCCCGACAGGGGTTCATGCCAAGGGGATCGAGTGCAAGCAGGGAGGGGGAATTGCCTCCACTGCTGCCTCTACCACGTCTCCGCTGTTGCCACCCAGTTGCTCCCAGGTACTATTCCTGTTGCTCTGCACTGAGGCGGTTCCAGGCTGAGCCGGTGAGAATCCGGCTAGCTAGCAAGGACCATGAGAAGGGTCCTGAAGGCGCTTCGGGAGAGCAGATCTCTTCCCAAGTGTTACAGCTCTTGCGACAGAAACTCTCAGACAACGGGATGATTCTTGCATACCTTTACTTCTCCCGAATAGGGTTCTTTGACTAAACCAGTTCAGTCAGTCAACAGGTTTTCCAGCGCAGGAGTGAGGATTAAAAGAAAAGAGGCGATTGATTAGACAATATTGCAGCATGACCCCAGCCAGTTCTGAGGCTGAAGTCAGGTTTGTTTATTCCTACTTTTCTTTTAAACCATTTTAATTATAGGCAAGTATTTAGGTCAGTTCTAGGTTGAGGAACCAGCAATACAATAGATACAATAGTCAAGGAACAAACAAGGCAATAGACAAAGTCCCATGATCACTCCCATGATCACTCTCATGATTGCTGTGTCTAAGGGCTCATCCGGATGACAAAAATATCTGAGCCTACTTCCCTGTCCTAGCCCACAGTCATATTCATGCATGAGGCCTACTTCTTTGTTCTAGCCTAAGACTTGGAGTCCCTGGCTGAAATTACTTCTCTGTTTTAGCCTAAAATTAGATTCCTGCCTGAACTTACTTCTTTGTCATGACCCAATGTCAGATTCCTGCCAAGCAGCCCCAAAAGTTCTCTTATATACAGTTTTGGGGTGGGTTAGGGTCTGGCAGCAGGTAACTCCTATTGGCTTGGTCTGAGAGCTTGGAGATACCTCATCTACACGTGGGAGAGCCTCAGGCACTGTTCCTATGTGACTGATGGCCATAGACCCTTCTGTGGGAGGGGCTATGGTGGCCTGAAGCTGAGTGAGAGGCACCAGGAGGCCCAGAAGTACCTCCAAATTCCTACCATCCCTTTAGGGTCTCCATGGTTTGAAGCAGACTCAACAGGGTACCCCACTCCCTCTCACAGCCCACAGCCCCACAAGGGGGGAGACATTTTCTGAGGGGGAGTGTGAGAGAGGCAGAGATTGGTACATAAATAAATAAGTAAATAATAAATAATAAATAAATAAATAAATAAAATTTTTTAAAGAGAGAATTTCAGACAAATTTCTTTTATGAGCATTGATGCAAAAATAATAAAATTCTCACAAACCAAACCCAAGAACACATCAAAAATATAATTCATCATGATTAAGTAGACTACATCCCCAAGGATTCAGGAATGGTTCAATATATGAAAATCTATCAACTTAATTCACCATATAAATAAACTAAAAGAAAAATCACATGATCATCTCATTAGATGCTGAAAAAAGCCTCTGACAAAAATTTAACACCCCTCCATGTTAAAAGTCTTAGAGAGATCGGGAATACAAGGCATGTATGTAAACATAATAAAAGCAAGCCAATAGTCAACATCAAATTAAATGGACAGACACTTAAAGTAACCCCACTAAAATCGGGGACCCTGGGTTGGGATTAAAAATTTCTGCAACATAGATCCACATTCATCACCCTGCACAAAACTCAAGTCCAAGTAAATAAAAGACCTCAAAATAAAACAACATACACTGAATCTAATAGAAGAGAAAGTGGGAAATAGCCTTAAATGCATTGGTACAGGAGACAATTTTCTGAAAAGAACACCAATGTCTCAAGCTCTAAGATCAACAATTGATATATGGGACCTGATGAAACTAAAAAACTTCTGTAAGGCAAAGGACACTGTCAAAAGGACAAAACTGCAACTTACAGATTGGGAAAAGATCTTCACTAACCTTATATCCAACAGAGGGCTAATTGCCCCATCCAGCAGGGCATTGAACAGGGTCCAGGGAGATCACGTGAAAAAGAGAATGGGGGAAACAGGCGAATGCAAAGAATGAGTGGCTTGTCTATAGTCTGATCAAACCCCTGATTTTTACTTTTTCACACAGGGGTTATAAACACATGAAGGCAGGATGTGGGGAAGGGGATGACGCAGGAGTGTACATGTTCATGGGGAGTACAGATATCTTCCAGAACAGGGTATCGGCTGGGTGAAGGTTCAGGGGAAAGGTCACTATGACTCTGCCTATGGTTCACTTAAACAGAGAATTCTTAACAGGAATCTCAATGTCCAAAAAGCACTTAAAGAAATGTTCAACATCCTTAGTCATCAGGGAAATGCAAGCCAAAATAATCCTGAGATTCCACCTTACACCAATCAGAATGGCTAAAATCAAAAACTCAAGCAACAGCACATGCTGGCAAAAATGTGGAGAAAGGGGAACACTCTTCCATTGCTAGTGAAATTGCATACTTTAACCACTCTGGAAATCACTCCAGCAGGGATGATTCAATATATGAAAAATCCATCAATTTAATCCACCATATAAACAAACTAAAAGAAAAAAAATCACATAATCATCTCATTAGATGCTGAAAAAGCCTCTGACAAAAACTGAGAAGTTCTCAGAAAATTCTCAGAATTTCTCAGAATATTGGAAATAGTTCTACCTGAAGACTCAGCTATACCACTCCTGGACGTATACCAAAGGATGTTCCACCATACCACAAAGACATATGCTCCACTCTGATCATAGCAGCTTTATTTGAAATACCCAGAATCTGGAAGCAGCCAGATGTCCATCAATTGAAGAATAGGTACAAAAATGTGGTTCATTTATACAACGAAATACTATTTGGCTATTTAAAACAAGGACATAATGAATTTTACAGGAAAAAGGATAGAACTAGAATATCATCCTGAGTTAGGTAACCCAGACCCAAAAGGATATGCAGAATATGTACTCACTGATAAGTGGCTATTAGCCCTACCTAAAGTTCAGAATAACCATGATATACCCCACAGTCCCAAAAATGTTAAACAAGAAGGGAGACCCAAGTGAAGATGCTTGAGTTCCACTTAAAAGGAGAAACAAAATAGCCATGAGAGGCAGAGGAAGAGAGGGAACTGGATGGTAGAGGGCAGGGGGAGTGGTGGGGGGGCAGAATCAAGTGTTGGAAGAGACAGGAGAGAGGCACAGAAAACCAGGGGAATGAATGGATATCTGCAGCTGCTGGGGGTAGGGGGTGGGAGGGGAATGTGGGGTATCTTTAGGAACTCCCAGAGACCTGAGATACGGGATAATAGGGAAATGGGATCTGAAGAGACCATCTCCTATAGCCAGACAGGACTCACCCTCAGTGGAAGGAAAAGGATACCAACCCACCCACAAAATTTTTGATCTAAAATTTGTCCTTTCTAAAAGAAATTCAGGGACAAAGATGGAGCAGAGACTGAAGTAATGGCTAACCAATAACTGGCCCAACTCGAAATCCATCCCATGAGCAAGCACAAATCCCTGACATTATTAATTATACTCTGTTATACTTGCAGACAGAAGCCTAAAATAACTGTTTTCTGAGAGCTATCTGAAAAAGATGAAGATACTCACAGCCAAACACTATTCAGAGGTTGGGGGCTCTCTCTTTCTCTCCTCTCTCTCTCTCTCTCTCTCTCTCTCTCTCTCTCTCTCTCTCTCCTTTTATTTTATTTATTTACATTTCAAATGTTGTCTTCTTTCTGGGTCTCCCTTCTGCAAACCTTCCACCCCATAACCATCCCCTTTGCCTCTAAGAGGGTGATTCCCCACCCACGCACTCCTGCCTGATCCCTCTAGCATCCCCTTCGTTGGAACAACAAACATCCACAGGACCAAGTTCCTCCTCTCCCTCTGATACCAAATAAGGCAATTCTCTGCTACATATGTAGCAGGAGCCATGGGCTGACTCATGTATACTCTTTGGTTGGTAGTTTAGTCCCTGAAAGCTCTAAGGGGTCTGGTTAATTGATACTGTTGTTCTTCCTGTGGGGTTGCAATCCCCTTCAGCTCCTTCAGTCCTTCCCCTAACTCTTCCATCGGGGTGCCCAGGCTCAGTCAAATGGTTGGCTGTGAGTATCTGCATCTATCTTAGTCAGGTGCTGGAAGAGCCTCTCAGAGGAAAACTATACCAAGCTCCTGTCTGCAAGCACTTCTTGGCATCAGCAATAGTGTTGGGGTTTGGGTGTCTGTGGATGGGGTGGATCCCAAAGTGGGGCAGTCTCTGGGTATCCTTTCCTTCAATCTCTGCTCCATATATTCTACCTGCATTTCCTTTAAACAGGAACAATTCTGGAGTAAAGATTTTGGCATGGGTGGATTGCCCCTCCCTTGCATTGAATTGGTAGATTGCTTTTGATAAGATTTATAGATTGCTTGCTGGGCAGTGGTGGCGCATGCCTTTGATCCCAGCACTTGGGAGGCAGAGGCAGGCAGATTTCTGAGTTTGAGGCCAGCCTGGTCTACAGAGTGAGTTCCAGGAAAGCCAGGGCTACACAGAGAAACCCTGTCTCGAAAAACCAAAAAAAAAAAAAAAAAAAAAAAAAAATTATACATTGCTTATGTTAATCCTACCAATACATGAGCATGGGAGATCTTTTTATCTTCTGAGGTCTTCTTTGATTTCTTTCTTCAGAGACTTGAAGTTGTTGTTATACAGATCTTTCACTTGCTTGGTTAGAGTTACACGAAGATACTTTATACTATTTGTGACTATTATGAAGGGTGTTGTTTCACTAATTTCTTTCCCAGCCCATTTATCCTTTGAGTAAAAGAAAGCTACTGATTTGTTTGAGTTAATATTATATCTAGTCACTTTGTGGAAGTTGTTTATCAGGTGCAGGAGTTCTCTGGTAGAATTTTTGGGGTCTCTTATGTATATCATACCATCTGCAAATAGTGATATCTTGACTTCTTCCAAATTGTATCCCTTTGACCCTCTCTTATTGTCTAATTGCTCTGGCTAGAACTTTGAGTACTATATTGATAAATAGTGAGAGAGTGGGCAGCCTTGTCTTGTCCCTGATTTTAGTGGACTTGCTTCAAGTTTCTATCCATTAAATTTAAATTTGGCTGTTGGTTTGCTGTATAATGATTTTATTATGTTTAGGTATGTGCCTTGAATTCCTGATCTTGCCAAGTCTTTTAACATGAAGATGTGTTGTATTTTATCAAAGGCTTATTTAACATTTAATGTGATAATTATGTGATTTTTTTTTCTTTATACACAGGATCACATTGATGGTTGTCCATATATTGAACCATCCCTGCACCCTGGGTTGAGCCTACTTGATTGTAGTGAATAGTGGTTTTAATGTGTTCTTGGGTTCAGTTTGGGAGAATTTTATTGAATATTTTTGCATTGATTTTCATAAGCACAATTGGTCTGAAGTTCTCTGTTGAGCGTTTCTGTGGTTGAGGTATCAGTGTAACTGTGGCTTCATAGAATAATTCGGCAGTGTTCCCTCTGGTTCTAGTATGTGGGATGGTTTGAGAAGTATTGGTATTAAGTCTTCTTTGAAGGTCTGATAGATTTCTGCACTAAAACTATCTAACTCTGGACTTTTCCTGGACTTTTAATGACTGCTTCTATTTCCTTAGGTGTTATGGGACTCTTTAGTTTATCTGGTCCTGATTTAACTTTGGTACCTGGTATCTGTCTACAAAATAATCCATTTCATCTAGATTTTCTAGTTTTGATGAGTATAGACTTTTATAGTAGGATCTGATGATTTTTTTTTTAATTTCCTCAGTTTTGGTTGTTATGTCTCCCTTTTCATTGCTGATTTTGCTAATTTGGATACTGTCTCTGTGCCCTTTAGTTAGTTTGGCTAAGAGTTTGTCTATCTTGTTGATTTTCTCAAAGAATCAGCTCCTACTTTTGTTGCTTCCTTGTATAGTTCTCTTTGTTTCTAATTGGTTGATTTCATCCATGAGTTTCATTATGTCATGCCATCTACTCCTCTTGGGTGTGTTTGCTTCTTTTTGTTCTAGAGCTTTTTGATGTGCTTTTAAGTTTCTAGTGTAGGATCTCTCCAATTTCCTTATGAATGCACTCAGTGAATTTCCTATGAATTTTCCTTTTAGCACTGCTTTCATTGTGTCCCATAAGTTCAGGATATGCCTTCATTTTTGTTAAATTTTAGAAAGTCTTTAATTTCTTCATTTCTTCCCTGACCAAGTTATCATTGAGCAGAGAGTTGTTTAGCTTCCATGTGCATGTGGGCTTTCTGTTGTTTTTGTTGTTATTGAAACAAGCCTTAGTCGTAGTGATCTGATAGAACACAGGATTATTTCAATCTTCTTGTATCTGTTGAGGCTTGTTTTGTGTCTGATTACATGGTCGATTTTGAGAAGGTACCACAAGGTACTGAGAACAAGGTGCATTCTTTTGTTGTAGGGTAAAATATTCTGTAGATATCTGTTAAATCCATTTGGTTCACAACTTCTGTTAGTTTCATTGTGTTTCTGTTTAGTTTCTGTTTCTATGACATGTCCATTGGTGAGAGTGGGGTGTTGAAGTCTACCACTACTATTGTGTGAGGCTCAATGTGTGTTTTGAAGTTTAGTAACATTTCTTTTACAAATGTGGGTGCCCTTGCATATGGAGCATAGAAGTTTAGAATTGAGAAATCATCTTGGTGGATTTTTCCTTTAATGATTATGAAGTGTCCTTCCTCATCTCTTTTGATAACTTTTGGTTGAAAGTCTATTTTACTAGATATTAGAATGGCACTCCAGCTTGTTTCTTGGGATCATTTGTTTGAAAATCTTTTTTACGCAGCCTTTTACTCTAAGGTAGTGTCTGTCCTTGTCACTAAGGTGTGTTTCCTATATGCAGCAAAATGCTGGGTCCTGTTTACTTATCCAGTCTGTTAGCCTATGTCTTTTTATTGTGGAATTGAGTCCATTGATGTTGAGAGATATTAAAGACCAATGACTGTTGGTTCCTGTTAGTTTTGTTGTTAGAGGTAGTATTATGCTTGTGTGGTTCTCTTCTTTTGGTTTTCTGTGAGATGATTAATTTATTGGTTTTTCTTGGCTGTAATTTCCCTCCTTGTGCTGAAGTTTTCCTTTTGTTATCCTCTATAGGGAGTGATTAGCAGAAAGATATTGTTTAAATTTGATTTTCTCATGAAACTACTTGGGTTTCTCCATCTATGTTGATTGAGAGTTTTTCTGGGTATAGTAGCCAGGGCTGGCATTTGTATTCTCTTAGGGTCTGTATGACATCTGTCCAAGATCTAGCTTTTAGAGTCTCTGTTGAGAAGTCTGATGTAATTCTCATAGGTCTGTCTTTGTATGTTACTTAGCCTTTTTCTCTTACCACTTTTACTATACTTTCTTTGTTCTGTGAGTCTAGTGTTTTTATTGTTATGTGACAGGAGGATTTTCTTTTCTGGTCCAATCTATTGGTATTCTGTAGGCTTCTTCTACATTTATGGCCATCTTTTTCTTTAGGTTATGGAAGTTTTCTTTTATGATTTTGTTGAAGGTGTTTCTGGTTCTTTGAACTGAGAATCTTCATTCTTTTCTATTCCTACTATTCTTGGGTTTGGTCTTTTCATTGTGTCCTGAATTTCCTAAATGTTTTAGGTTAAAAGATTTTTGCATTTTGTATTTTTTTTTTTTTTTTTTGGCTGTTGTGTCAATATCTCCTTTGGTATCTTCTATGCCTGAGATTCTCTCTTCTATTTCTTGTATTCTGTTGGTGATGCTTGCATCTGTAACTTCTGAACTTCCTAGGTTTTCCATCTCCAGGGTTGCCTCCCCTTGTGATTTCTTTATTGTTTCTATTTCCATTTTTAGATTCTGGATGGTTTTGTTCAATTCCTTCACCTGTTTGATTGTGTTTTCCTATATTTCTTTAAGGGATTTATGTATTTCCTCTTTAAGGACTTCTACCTATTTACCTGTGTTCTCCTGTATTTCTTTAAGGGAATTATTTATGCCCTTGTTAACATCCTCTACCATTTTCACGAGATGGGATCTTTAGGTCAGAGTCTTCCTTTTCAGATATGTTAGGGTATTCAGGGCTTTCTGTGGTGGGAGAACTGGGTCCTGATGGTGCCAAGTAGCATTAGTTTCTGTTGCTTCTGTTCTTGCACTTTCTTCTAGCCATCTGGTTGTCTCTTGTGTTAACTGGCCTTGCTATCTTTGACTGAAGTCTATCCCTCCTGTGAGCCTGGTTATGATAGACCTCCTTGAATCAGGCTGTCTTTTAGTGTGAGAGAGGGTCTAGTGCATCTGATCTGTGAGCCTGTGAGCCTGTGAGCCTGTGAGCCTCTGAGCCTCTGAGCCTCTGAGCCTGGTTGTGATGGACCTTTGGGGAGTCAAGCTGTCTCTGAGTTGGTTGATGACTCTTACAGAAAAGTTGGGGAAAGGATTTAAGGCCTTGAAGGAGATGGGAACCCACAGGAAGACCAACAGAGTCAACTAACCTGGACCCCTGGGAGCTCTCGGAGACTGAGCCACCAACCAAGGAACATACACAGGCTGCACCAAGGCCTCCCACACATATGTAGCAGACATGCAGTTCAGTCTCCGTGTGGGTCCCCCAACAAATGGAGTAGAGGCCCTCCCTAAAGCTGTAGCCTGACTGTAATATCCATTCCTCAATAGGGATTCCTTGTCTGGCTTCAGTGAAAAAAGGGATATGCTTAATCTGCCAAGGATTTGATGTGCCAGGGTTGTGGGCTACCCTGGGAAGGCCCCAGCCTCTCAGAGAAGAATGTGAAGGAGATGGAAGAAGGGACTCTATCAGACGTGGACTTGGGAGGGCAGCATTTTGAAAGTTAATTAATTAACTAATTAATTAATTAACTTTTTAAAAAGAATCCAGAATCAAAATGTTCCTCTCCCCAACTCTGAAAACTCTGAAAAGGGTTTCCCATTCATTTTTAGCTCTTCATCATGCTCTATCTCCAAAGAGATTGAACCCAGAAGTTTGGCCTAATGAAGCCATAATGGTTTCACTCTCCCATAAACCTTACTATAACTAGCTCATGGTCAGCAATATCCTTCTAAAGTCCAGGCTTGCCTGTATAGTAATGGAAGGACAGCCCCTACACAGGACAAACCTATCACAGACATGGCCACAGACAATCCTTGAAGCAATTCTTCAGTTTTTTAGGGTGACTGTAGGTTAGGCCATGTTGACAACAAAAATTAACCAGAACAGGGTCAATAGCAGAAACAACTGATCCACACTTATTGTGGCCAGACTGTGGAATACCTTTAACAAAACCAAAGACCCGCAGAATGATTAGGCTACCTTGTTATATTTCCTCTACCTCCAGCGACAATGAGCATGCAACTCTCCAGTCTTCCTAGACACACCACATCCATGTCCCCAGGATTTGCTGCCTTGGTTTATTGATCTCCTCACTGTTGGTGATTTCTGATGGCTTCAGTACTAAGGATGAATCACCATCACTTACATATAACTATGGTAGTCAGCCTGCCTTCTATACTCAAAATTAGATTAGGCTTCTCCTTTGGTCATTCTAGAAGTAGGAGGCTGTGGCTTTGACTCCTAAACCATACCTGACTTGTCCATACTCCTTGTCATGTCGGCCATCCCAGCCTAAATCTTGTGGTATAGAACTTCCTCCCATCTTGTAAAAGGATATACAAGTCAGATTTTTTCCTTTATTTGGGGCATTTTCTCTAAAAGTTCTTTCTTTGCTGAACCTGCCCCCATCATTCTGACTGTAATGGCTCGTTCCTATTCTCTCTCTCTCTCTCTCTCTCTCTCTCTCTCTCTCTCTCTCAAAATCCCTTCCAGGTTTAAAATGATACCCCCCTTTTCCATTAAGGCCCCATTCATGTGGCTCTGATAAAATGTATCTTCTTTTCTTATGCTTTCTGGATTGAAGTTCTGATCACAGTTCCTGTGGTCACAGAATCCTCATTCATAAGAAATCTCATTTCCGAAGAGTAACTATGTATCAGCTCCTTCCATGAACCAACTTGCCACCCTTCTTGTCTATATAACAGCCAGTGGTTAATCTCTCCATAGTATGGCATATTATCTGCTGTCTGTTCACAGTTATGAGAAACTAAAGTAGAGTAAACATGTTAGTTTACTGATCTATGGCCATATTCCTGATGATTCACAAATTTAGAAGATCATCCACAGTCCATAGAATGAGCCAAGGAACGTTGTTTAAAGAACAAACAAACAAAATCAAAAGTTTTCTACTTGCTTAATTCAGGGTGAAGTTTGTTAAAAAACAAACACCAGCAGGTGAGTGAGAAGAGAGTATTATATTAAATTCACAGAATGAAAAAGCAATATACTTACCCATGCATGCAGCATATGTAAACCTCAAACAGAAAGCCTGTGTGTGGAACATACTCAACATGTGTAAATCTAAAATGTGAAGACAATGTGTGCAATAATCTCAACTAAATGAATTTCAAGAACACATGGAACTAATATCTGGTGAGAAGTTAAAAATATTTGGGAAGATGTTATTTCAAAGAGATAAGCCAGGGTTGGTAAGGGAAGGACCTTTAGAAGTCTCTATGAGGGTCCGATGAGAGAGCTCAGTCAATAAAGTGCATATATACTGTCTTAGTTACGGTTTTATTGCTATGAAGAGACACCAGGACCAAGGAAACTCTTACAAAGAAAACATTTAATTGGGGCTGGATTAGAGTTTCAAAGGTTTAGTCCATTACTGTCATGGCAGGAAACATAGCAGCATGCAGGCAGACATGGAGAAAGAGCTATCAGTTCTACATCTTGATCTGATGGCAGCAGAATAACTGTGTCCCACCCACCGAAGAGCTTAAGAATATGTATGACCTCAAAGTCCAACTCCACAGTGACACTCTTACTTTAACTGGGCCAAACCCATTCCTACAAGGCCACAACTCCTAGTAGTGCCACTCTATGGCCATGAATTCAAGCACATGAGTCTATGGGGGCCATACCTATTCAAACCACCACATTTCACTCCCTGAAGTCTTGTAGCCATAACATAATACAAAACATATTTATTACAATTTCAAAAATCCCCATAGTCTT
This sequence comes from Mastomys natalensis, assembly GCA_021653895.1. Classification (NCBI taxonomy): domain Eukaryota; kingdom Metazoa; phylum Chordata; class Mammalia; order Rodentia; family Muridae; genus Mastomys; species Mastomys natalensis. Next base: position 157,251 of record JAJTUV010001621.1, on the reverse strand, counting down.
TCACAGTCTCAAAAGTGAGTACAAAGTCTTTTCTGAAATCCATACAGTCTCTTAACTGTAACCCCCTATATCACACTCAAAAATAGATCACATACAATGACACAGGGTATACATTATCACTCCAAAATGTAGGAAATGGATCGTAGTGAGGAAATACTGGTCCAAAAACTAACTGGTCAAACTCCAGACTCTGCATCTCTATGTTTGATGTCAAGGTACTCTTCAGATCTCCAACTTTTTTCAGCTGTGTTGATTGCAACACACTTCTCTCTCTTATTCTGGTTCCACTCCCTGTTAGCAACTCTCTTTGGCAGATTTCTCATGTCTCTGGCATCTCCATCATCTTGGGAGTCATTTTTATAGCTTCATGAAATGGCCTTTCTAGCCCTCCATGCAAGGACAGCCCTTTCACTTTCTGGCCTCAACAGCTTTCCTTAGTCACAGAGGGAGATTCTATAATCCCTTTCACACAGTGGCCTCTCTGGGCCTGCATATAGAGACACCCTTACCACACACCTGGCCTCAGTGGTTTTCCTTAGTCATAAAGGGAGATTCCATATCCTTTATCATCTGTCCTTGACTCTAAAGCCAGAACCCTGTGGCTGAAACAGCCAGGTTCTGCTGCATGCTGTGGCTGGAACATGGCCCCTTGTTCAATTACATATTCACCAGCTTTCTGTTTTCAATGATTTTCTTCAATGCCTAAATTTGGCTGTTCTAGAACTTGGTCTGTAGATGAGGCTGGCCTGAAACTCAGATATTTGTTTGCCTCTGTCTCCTGAGTACTGGGATTAAAGGCATGTACCACCACGCCTGGATCTAAGCTTTTCTTTAATTCCTTTTTGCAAGTTGGAAGCTTAGCTGAATGGATTCTTGTCCTGAGGTCACTACTCCCATAATTCCATTTAATATCTTTAATCTGTTTATCTCCTTGAACACAGGATTTAGCTCTATTCTACTTCCTGGTGCATGTTTAATCCTTGAAGCATACATTTTTATATTTTTCATCAAAATATTCTTCATATGCATTAACCTTAAGTGACACAGGACAGAGTCTAGACCAGGCTATTTTGAGGTTTTTGCCAATGCAATTAATCCAAAATCCTTCACTTTAGCCTCAGGCAGGCTTTTGGAAAAGGTCAAAAGGCAGCTAGAATTTGCAACAGTCTCTAGGCTATATATTAAAATTCTTCTCATATGAAACCACTTGATCCAGGGCCCCACAGATTAATTCACTCTCAGCATGATTGTTTTTCATGTTCCTACTAGAATAACCCACTAAGCAATGCTTGAATCATTTCACTGCTTTCCTAATCCAAAGTCCCAAAATCCACATTCTTCCAAACAAAAGTGTGGTCAAGTCTATCACAGACATACCCCATACCAGGTACCAACTTCTGTCTTGGGGTCTTATTGCTATGAAGAGACACCATGATCAAGACAACTCTTATAAAGGAAAACAATTGGGATTGGCTTACAGTTTCAGAGTATTAGTCCATTATTGTCTGTTGGGCTGACTGTCTGTCTTGTTGCTGCGAGTGTTACTGCTGCTCAGGAGAGGCAAAACACAATCTGTGATAGGGTCTCCTAGTGTCCTTCTGCACAGAACGAGAGAAATAAATTCCAAGAATCTCTGGTCTGGCCAAAAGGAAAGGTTCTAAGGAGCTCTAGTCTAGCCAGAATGGCCAAAGTGTTATAGCTCTCTGAAGGGAAGCCCATGCAGGGCAGGTAGCCAGGGTCTCTCCCACTACCATAGCAGCACCAATGTCAGCAGGAGCAGTGGTTGCAGCCCACAAGGAGCAGAAAACCACGGCTGTAGCTAGTAGGCAAACAGGCAGCTGGAAGTAGCTAATATCAACAGCTAAGGCAAGTAGCTGCAGATAACCAGGAGCTACAGCAGCAAGTGATGTAATGGAGGCATGAGCCAAATCTGCCAACGTGCAGTGATGGATACTTTGGGAGAGAAAATTCTTCCCCAGAGTGTCACAGCTCAATACAATAGCCACTCATGCACTTTATTCCATGTGGATAGAGACATTATAAACATTTTGAGAGTAGGGTGGGATTCAGGGGTAAATGCTTCCCATTGGCTCAGTCTGGCATGTTAAAGACACTAGATTTGCATGGTGAAGGACTCCAGGTGTTGTCCCTCCATTGGGGTGTCATAGTTACATCTTCCAGAACAAGTAGAGCTTGGCAGGGAGCTGGCCCCATACCTACAATTCTCAATTCTGAGATTTTCCAGGGTTTGGGCTTGCTCAACCTTACCAGTTTTTCTGTCTGATGGCACAGTCCACTTGCCCCACAATTATCATGGCAGGAAGCATGGCAGCATGCAGGCAGACATGGTGCTGGAGGAGGAGCAAAGAGTTCTACGTCTTGATCTGAAAGCTGCAGAATAAGATGTGTCCTACACTGGGCATAGCTTGAGCATATGTATGACCTCAAAACCTACCTCCAGAGTGACACACTTGCAGTGTTTTCTGCTGCATTTGATGTGTGATGTATGCATGTATGTGCATACATAAAATAAAATGTGGGTAGAGATCAGGGGACAACCTTAGGTCCTGGATTTCCACCTTCTTTAAGACAAACTCTCTTTAATTTGTCTTATACATTCATATATACATGCTAGGCTAGATGGATCATGAGTTCTGGGTATTCTCATGTCTCTGCCCCCCATTTTGCTGTAGAAGTACCAGTATTACAGAAATACACCACCGTATCCAGCTTTGTATGGACTCTGAAGAAATGAACTCAAGTCCTTGAATTTGAATGAGAAGTGCCTCATCTACTGAGCAGCTCCATAGTACCACATTTAATATTCATTTCTCTCATCTGGTTCCACTGGCATTAACTTTCTTCATTAGTCATTACAGCTATGGGTCTATGTCTCTGAGGCTGACTGTCATGTTACTGTAAAGGGGGGACACTTACACTGACATCTTCTATATAATGCTATTTGAGAAGGGATATGCATAAACTGATTTCCTCAATAGGAGCAAGGCACACGATGAATCCCAGTGTTACCTGATGCAATAGTTTGGATTTCCATTGCTGTGAAGAGACACCATCAAGGCAATTCTTATAAAGATAACATTTAATTTGTGCTTTCTTACTGGTTCAGAGGTTCAGTCCATTATCATCAAGACAGGAGCATGGCAGCATCCAGGCAAGTATGGCTCAGGAGATACTGAAACGTCTACATCTTCATCTGAAGGCAGCTAGGAGTAGACTGGCTTCCACATGGCTAAGAGGAGGGTCTCAAAGTCCACAATCACAGTAGCACAAAGCCACACCTCTTAATAATGTTGCTTCCTGGGCCAAGTATATTCAAATCACCACACCTAGATTTCAGTATTATTTTGATGCTCCACTTCTAAGTGCAACATGGGACACCACAAGACAACTCTTAGCTTCTAAAGTTTCTCTCCCTCTCCTTATTTTTTCTGACCTTGAACATTTTAAGGAGTGTGTAGTGGAATATTTCCCCCACTACACTTTTACAATAAACTCGGTAATTTGGGAGGAGCTAATGTGGGAGGAGTAAGGAGAGGAAGAGGAGAAGAGGAGGAGCTACAAGGAGAAGGAGAGATTTAGGATCCACGGAGAACCACACATGCATCAAGAACAGTCCTGGGTAACAAATTTTATCTAAGGTTAGGTATTGGGTAACAACTCAAATTGTGTGGGCATCTTGTTAATTGAGCATTTCTAATTATATAAAGCCTTTGGATAATAATTAAGCATTAACCAAGGAAAATGCCAGGTTCAGAATTAAGTCTTTTAGTTAGGAGGGATGACAGAGGTTCTGGTTAGTCAACAAAATGATGGACTGGGTATTAGGTCTATCTTGTACCTTACTGATACAAATTGGTATAGTTATGCTCTAATTGTATTTTGAGAGAAAAGTTTTATCTTAACAGGAAGGGTGATATGTAGGAGGAGCCAAGTTGGGAGGAATAAGGAGAGGAAGAGGAGGAGGAGCTAGGAGATGGGGGAGCAGGAGGAGGGAAACATGGAGGCGGATGTTCGTGTGTCTCTGCCAGTCAAAGATAGTTGGTATATCTAGGTTGGGTATTGGGTTACACTTCTGATTGTATGGGCATCTTGTTACTGAGCATTACCAAACTTATAAAGCCTTTGATTAACATTTTAAAAAAAAAGTTACTACAGAAAAAAAAAAAGAAGTAGGAGGAGGGGAGGGTGGATAGGGGGTTCCTGGGTGGGGGGATGGGGAAAGGGGATCACATCTGTAATGTAAATAAAATATCCAATAAAAAAATAAAATAAGTAAGCTTTAGAGTCTCATTTCTACTAGGTTCGTGTGGATGGAAAGTATTGTCTGGGGTTCAGCCAAGCTTTGTGGAGACAGCATGGTGGATTGGCTTATCTTGTGGGTGCCAGGGCTGGTGCATCTGGCTGGTCTGATTCAATTCAAGGCCTCAGGCCTTGTCTAGTCAAGAACATGGCAGCCCCATAAGAACAAGCCAGAGTGGGTGCTGCCATTTTAAATATTATCCTCAACAGGAGTGTATCCTTTTTAATATTTTTCTTTTATTTTTGAGATGAGGATATAATTATGTAATTCTTTCTTTCCTTTACTCCATCCAACCCTCCCAAATACTCTTTTCAAATACATGCTCTCTTTTTTCATTATTCTTACATATACATTATGTATATAAACTGCTCAGTCTGTATAATGTCACTCATATGTGTGTTTCCAGGAATGACCAGTTGGGATTAGATAAACAAATGGTATGCTTTTCCCTGGAGAAGACTATTTCTTCTGGTCTTAGCATTCCTCAGTTGCCTGTACTTCTTTGTGTAGGGTTGAGGTCTTATAGGCTTTCTGTCCCTTTTGACATGTCTATTATTGCTGTCCTCATTCAGCTCATGTTTAGACAGTCATGTTGATGATTCATTTATGGGTATAGTTTCTGAGATTGCTAGGAGGTATAGTCTCACAGTAAATTCCCTGATTCTCTGGCTCTTGCACTTTCTGCTCCCTCTTCCACAATGTTCTATGAGCCTTAGGTATACAAGTTGTTTTATAGTTGTATTTATTGGGACTTCACAACTCTGCATGTTGAATGGTTGTGGTTTTCTGTAATAATCTCTGCTTGTTGCAAAGAGAAATTCCCTTGATAAGGGGTGACGACTACACTTCCCTGTGGGTATGAAAACAAATATTTAGAAGGTAGTTAGGGACTATGCTGGTTTAGTAAAGTGGTGGCTGTGGATTCTCCAAGATCCATGACTTCACTAGCCCTGGACAGTTAACAGTTAGTGCATTTTCCATACAAGACATGGTTTCTCTCTTGTTCAGCTTGTTTTTTAAGTCCAATTAGAGAACTACTAATTACTTAAAGGTGGATCTGGTTGGATATTTTTATTTGGCTCCAGGAAAATAGTTTCTTTCTTAATTTCCTCTTTCACCCATTAGTAATTCATTCAGTAATAAGTTGTTAAATTCTCATGAGTTTGCACTTTACTAGAGATTGAATCACATGATCATCTTATTAGATGCTCAAAAAGCCTTTGACAAAATACAACACCCTTTCATATTAAAAGTCTTGGAGAGATCAGGAATACAAGGCATACCTAAATATAAAAAAAAAAAAAACCAACAACAACAAAAAAAAAAAAAAAAAAAAAACAACCAATATACAGCAAGCCAATGGTCAACATCAAAAACATGGAGAGAAACTTAAAGCAATTTCATTAAAATCAGGGACAAGACAAGGCTGTCCATTCTCTTGCTATCTATTCAACATAGTAATTGAAGTTCTAGCTAGAGCAATAAGAGAACTAAAGCAGATCAAGGGAACATAAATTGGAAAGGAAGAAGTTAATATATCACTATTTGAGGATGATATGATAGTATACATACATGACCCCCAAAATTCTATGAGAGAACTCCTACAGCTGATAAACAACTTCAGCCAGGTGGCTGGATACAAAATTAACTCAAAAAAATCAGTAGCATTTCTTTATACAAATGATAAACAGGCCAAGAAAAAAATTAGGGAAATATACCCATTACAAAAGCCATAAACAATATAAAATATCTTGGTGTAACTCTAACCAAGCAAGTGAAAGACCTATATGACAAGACCTTCAAATCACTGGAGAAAAAAAAGGAAGCTATTAGAAGATGAAAAGATCTCCTGTACTCATTAATCAGTAGAATTAACATAGTACAAATGGCCTCATACCAAAAGCAGTTTACAAATTCAGTACATACCCATAAAAATTCCAACACAATTAATTACAGACCTTGACAGAGCAATTCTCAACTTCATATGGAAAACCAAAAAACCCAGGATAGCCAAAACAATCCTGAACAATAAAATAACTTCTGAGGTATCACCATCCTTGACCTTAAGCTGTATACAGTAGCATGTAGCCTTCTTACCTATTATAGATGGTACCACATTATTTGGTACTATGGAGGCACAGGTAAGAAATCTCATCTGAAGGACTATCCTGATTGTGTTGATTGATGTGGGAAGACCCACCTTTTGCCAGCAGCTGAGATTAAAAGAGTGTGTCAGAAGGAAGCTCCGTTGGTCTGTTGCTCCTTAGGGCTTCCCTCTTGCAATGTTGATTTGCCTGGTTTTGCTGCTGGTGGTTCTTTGACTGACAACAGAGTCAGCATTTTCCAGCTTTTTATCATAAAACAGGGACCAGAGGCTCTCTAGAAACTTTTCAGGCTTTCAATACCAGATTGGTATTACAAGGCACCTCACCCTGTAGACTTAGTTACTATGGGGTTCTCAGTATCTCCAGTGTGACTTGGCTATCGTTACTATTTTAAACATGACTTAAATTCTCTTCTTTTTTTTTTTTTTTCATCCTTTTGTTTTGGTTCCTATAGAACCTAACCAAAATACTTCCCCTCTTTTTCTCCTGGTAAAATATTTTTCATTTACTTCAGTTTTCATAAGACTTTCTCTGTTTGGGAGACATGGTTTGGGTATGAAGTGTTCCACAAAGATTCTTGTGTGATGTTGGAGAGTTGGTTCACTTAGTACAGTGTTTGCTGTGTAACACAAGCACCTGAATTCTGATCCTGAGCACCTACATAAGAAGCTGAATGCAGCAGCACCTTTAATCACTGGCTTGGGAAGACTTGGAGCTTGCTAGTCAGACAGCCCAGCTGGAATAGTGAATTCCAGGTTCATCGAGAGACCCCATCTCAAAAAATTATTCAGTGTTATGAAATATAATGAAACAAGGATGTACCTGATAAACCCATACCAAGGCATGCCCTGAGTAATAGATCCATGCAATAGATCTAGTGTAAAGAGGGTTTGCTGGGGGAAGGGAGATGAGTGAGGAGCTGGGAAATGGTAGAGGCAGAAGAGTGGACATGTAGACAGGCAGACAGATGAGGGCATACAATGAGGGCAGAGAAGAGTGGGATGAGATACAGAAGACAAAAAAAATGAGAGGGGGAGAGAGAGAAGCTCCAGGAACAGAGAGTGAGAGCTGGGGTAGTGGACAGTCTTTTAGTCCTTCTGTATGCCACACACTGGCATGGCACACCTGGCAGCCTGCAAGCATAGTGATGGCACAAGCCTTGCTAGGTCCCTGAGAGGAGCCTAGTGGAATTACCTGTAAACTAACAGACAGCAATAGAGAAAAATACTCCATGTCAACCTCAGGTCTCCACGTGCATATATGCACACACACGCACATATATGATCATAGATATATACATACACTATACACACATATAAATCTCCAGAATCTCATAATGGTGAAGGTGTTGATGTCTACTTAATCACTTGGCTTCTTGTCTTTCAAACATTTCTTCCTAAAACAATGTAAAATAACAAGAGGACAAAGCACAACAACATAACCACACCATCAACTTCAGCCAAAGACAGACAATACCACAAAAAGTAGGAGGGGGTATTTCTGAACACTGTTACGATGCTGTCTGATCCTTCTGCCTCAGCCACCCATATTCTGAAATTTATATACAAACACCGCCACTTGGCAAGAAATGCCAACTTTTAAATTTAATATTTTGAAGTTATAGACACTGCAATGCTTACAGAGCACTTAAAAATAACCATGAGGACCAGGGTTCAAATCTCTAGTTTCAGCATGTAGCTATGACTGTCTTGGAACCCCCTATATAGATCAAGTTGGACTCTAATGCACAGAGACATGCCTGATGAGTGCTAGGATTAAAGGTATGCACCTAGCAAGAATTTTTAAAGATGAATAAATTTGTGACCCTACAGTCTATTGTATGTTGGGCTTACTCTCCCTTAAACCTCATCCTTTCCTTTCTCTTTCCTCCCTTTAGAACCCTACATGGTTTTATGATCTATCTTATTACATATTTACATAGAGATTTATGTTCCTTCAGAACCACAGATCAGAGAAAGAGAGTATACTATTTGTCTTTCTGAATTGAGTCCTGTGATGGGACCATCTCTTGCCACGACCTAACTTTCCTGAGAGATACTCCATTCCTCTCTACATTGAAAAACTTCCGTTGTACATATCAGTGGCATTTCCCTGGTCTGTTCTTCTGCTGGACAACACCTATGTTGGTTCCATAACTTAGCTGCTGTGATCAGTGCTGAAACACACATTGGTGATGCGTGTTCCTGCAGCTTGTGGACATGGAGTCCCTTGGTAAAGAACCAGGAGTGATAGCTAGATTATACAGCATCTATTTTTAGGAGTATTTTAAAGACTTGTTTTATTCTCAATTGTTTAACCCTGTGTGGTGTGTGTGTGTTGTGTGTGTGTGTGTTGTTTAGAAGAGGGTGTCAGATTGCCTGGAGTTGCAACACACACACACAACGAGAATACCAGGAGTTAACAATCATTGGTCATTTATATCTTTAACAATCAATGGACTCAATTCATCAATAAAAAAGACACAGACTAACAAACTGGATAAGCAAATAGAACCATCATTCTGCTGTATACAAGAAACACACCTCAGAAACAAAGATAGACATTACTTTAGACTAAAGAGCTGGTAAAAGATTTTCCAAGCAAACAGACGCAAGAAACAAGCTGGGATAGCCATTCAAATATATTATGAAATAAAATTTCAATAAAAGTAATCAAAAGAGACAGGAATGAACACTTTATACCCACCAAAGAAAAATCCACCAAGATAAACTCTCAATCTTGAACATCTATGCCCCAAATGCAAGGGCTCCCACATTCGTAAAAGAAACATTACTAAAGCTCAAAACACACATTGAATCTCACACAATAATAGTGGGAGACGTCAACACTCCACTCTCACCAATGGACAGTCATAGAAACAGAAACTAAACAGAGACACAGTGAAACTAACATATGTTATAAATCAAAGGATTTAACAAATACAGAACCTTTGACCCCAAAACAAAAGAACATACTTTCTTCTCAGCCTGACAAGTAACCTTGTCCAAAATCAAACATGTATTCAGACACAAAACAAGCCTCAACAGATACAAGAAGATTGAAATAAATCTTTACATTCTATCAGATCTTCTCTGGTTAAATCTGGACTTAACAATAACAACAGAAACATCAGAAATCCCAATACTCATAGAAAATGAACAACTCTCTACTCAAAGATCACTTGATCAGGGAGGAAGTAAAGAAATTAAAGACTTTCTAAAATTCAGTGAAAATGAATACACAACATACCCAAACTTATGAAACACAATGTAAGTAGTACTAAATGGAAAATTCACAGCACTAAGTGCCTTCATAAAAAATTTATTTGGAGAGATCTCATACTAGCAACTTAACAGCACACCTGAAAGAAGCAAAGACATGCAAGAGGAGTAGAAGGCAGGAAGAGTCAAACTCAGGGCTTGAAATTAATCAATTAGAAAAAAAGAGAACAATAAAAAGAATCAACAAAACCAAGAGCTAGTTCTTTGAGAAAATCAACAAGATAGGCAAACTCTTAGCCAAATTAACTAAAAGGCATGAAGACAGTATCTAAATTAACAAAACCAAAAATGAAAAAGGAGACATAACAATAGGAACTGAAGAATTCCAAAAATTCATTAGGTTTTACTTCAAAAGCCTGTACTCCACAAAACTGGAGAAATCTAAAGGAAATGGATAATTTTCTAGACAGATACCACTTGTTGTGTGTAATTTTAAAAGACATACTTTTGTCTTCTCGGGAGCTCTGCCCATGCTCCGGCTAGGCTCCAAGATCAGCCACCACAAGTCTCACTCAGCTCCGCCAACAGCATTTTTCCCAGGAGCTGTGATGGCTCCCCCATCTCCTCATGGATAACTTCACCAAGCCTTAACAACTGCCCCAGCTGCCCCTTTCTCCTCTTGTCCACTTTAGTGCTGCAGATGGAAAACATTAGACAGTAATATTATTTTAAAACTAGCCAGATAAATGCTGGTCAAAGAATTTTCTGCCCTAATCTTATCAACTAGTCTATTCTAGCCAACTGCCAGTGGCGAAGGCAACCATTTTCAGCCTCCCAAGATTTTATATGGCTGTTGTGTCCACCTTTTCTGAAGCCCACCAAAAATCCTTCTTTTCTCCTCGTTTCTCTTCCTCCTGTGTCTGTGAAGTCCTACCTTTTCCCTTTGCCTAACAATTGGCTTCTGCCTACTTTATTAACAGATCAAAAACCAATTAGGGAATCAACACCTCCCCTTACATCCACTTACTAAAGTTAAATCGAAATCAGGTAAACTATCTAAACAACCCCCAAACCCTTAAGGAGTTAAAAGTAACTTAAAAGTCTCACAACAACAAAAAAAAGCCCAGGGCTACATGGTTTTAGTACAGAATTCTACCAGACTTTCAAAGAAGAGCTGACACCAATACTGGTCAAACTAGTGCCCAAAATAGAAAGACTACTACCTAATTCATTCTGGCAGGCCACACTTACCCTAACACCTAAATCACACAAAGACTCAACAAAGAAAGAGAATTTCAGATGAATTTTGCTTATGTACATCAACATAAAAATATTCCCAAAAATTCTAGCAAGCAGAATCCAAAAACACATCAAAAATATCATTCACCACTATCAAATAAGCTTCATCCCAGGGATGCAGAGATGATTCAAACTACAAAAATCCATCAACATAATCCACTATATAAACAAACTCAAAGAAAAAAATCACATACATGATCCTCACATTAAATGCTAAAATTGCCTTTGACAAAATCCAAGACCCCTTCATGTTAAAAGCCTTGGAGAGATCAAGGATTCAAGGTCCATACCTAAACATAATAAAATCAATATACAACAAGCCAATAACCAACATCAAATTAAATTGAGAGAAACTGGAAGCATTCCCATTAAAATCAGGGACAAGACAAGGTTGCCCACTCTCTCCCTACCTATTCAATATAGTACTTGAAGTTTTATCTAGAGCAATAAGACAACAAAAGGAGATCAACCATATACAAATTGGAAAGGGGGAAGTCAAGGTCTCACTATTTACAGATGATAACATAACATACATACATGATCCCCAAAATTGTGCCAGAGAATTCCTACAGCTGATAAACAACTTCAGAAAAGTGGCTAACTCAAAAAATCAGTAGCCCTACTTTATACAAAAGATAAACGGTCAGAGAAAGAAATGAGGGAAACAACACCCTTCACAGTAGTTACAAAAAATGTAAAATATCTTGGTGTAACTCTAACCAAGCAAGTGAAAAACAAATATGACAAGAACTTCAAGTTGGTGAAGAAAGAAATTGAGAAAGATATCCAAAGATGGAAAGAGCTCCCATGTTCATAGATCGATAGGATCTACATAGTGAAAATGGTTGTATTACCAAAAGCAATCTACAGGTTCAAGTGCAATTCTCATCAAAATTTCAGTGCAATTTTTAACAGACCTTGAAAGAGTAATTCCCAACCTCATATGGGGAAACGAACAAACAAACAAACAAACAAAAACAGAATAGCCAAAACCATTCTGAACAGTAAAAGAACTTCTGGAGGAATCATCATCCCTGACCTCAATCTGTACTACAGAGCAATAGTGATTAAAAATTGTGTGGTGTTGGTATAGAAACAGACACATTGATCAATGGAATAGAATCAAAGACCATGAAAACCCACATACCTATGTGCCAGAGGCCACCTCCAGCATTCTTGTTCTCTCTTGAAGGTAGCTGCGGGGGAAAGAGAGCTGGTATGGGCAAGACTTGGTCTTACAAGATATTAGGGTTGCTTTTATTATAACAATAACTTTTACCTATCTTGACTCTAAGTAACTTTCCAGCACTAGTTGGCCTTAGTCTCTCAGTTCCTCCAAGGCCAGAAACAGTCTCTGACTTTTAGCACCTCATAATAAAACATCTGGGGATTAAATAAAGTAGCCTTTGTTCTTATCTCTGCAGGAATTTCTAGGGCCCAGTCTGTTAGTGAAAGCCTCAGCACATATACATCTTTCAGAAAACATGATCACATAGCAAAAAGTTCACCATGAGTTTACACATAAATTTGAATCATAAATTGAATAAGAAGTTTACAACAGAGATGTTTACACATGTTGCCATTAAGACTAGACATTCATTATCTGTCACTAGCTCTACAGGTTCATTGAAAGTTAAAAACCATAATTTTGTGACCAAATATCATTGAAGTTTTGTATAGATAAACCCAGTCAATATTTTATCTTCTGTCCTTACACCTACAATAAATTCTTAGTTCCATTTTTTGACCTTTGGTTAATTATTTTTAAACCTTTTGGGATGTTATGTAGCCCTGCTTTCTATCTTAGAAGCAATTAAGTCATGACACTTGAAGGCTGGCAGAGTTCTAATTACAGCTTTAGTATCTAAGAAAACTTTAATAGTAGTCCTATTATAAAGCGCTTAATAATTACTAGTATAATTTTAGGAATTTGTATAGGATCATCATGAAGAATTAAGAAATCATCTATTTGTCTATATAGCATCAATATAAGACAGTACATCTTCATTGGTTTACAGAAATCTGCCCAAAATGTAGGCTAATACCTAGTGATTGTTACATATATTTAATAATAACAGGAAAACATATTGATAGCGGGAATTTTTTCTAAATGTACTCCCTTCAGCTTTGTCTTGAAGGACCCATCCATGATGAAGGGCTTGTCCATTATGATTTTTCAGTCCACATTGAAACCATCTCAGAATTATCACTTGATAGTTTTAGCTTTCCTAGATGGCTCCTAGCACCATGGACACTTGATTTTGACAAAGAAGCCAAAAACCATAAAATAAGGTGGGGAAGCATCTTCCACAAATGGTGCTGGTCTAACGGATGTCTGCATGTAGAAGAATGCAAATAGATCCATATTTATCATCCTGCATAAAACTCAAGTCCAGTAGATCAAGGACCTCAACATACAACCAAATACAATAATCTCATAGAAGACAAAGTGAGTAAAAGCCTTGAATCTATTGGTACAGAAGACAATTTTCTGAACAGAACACCAATGACTGGAGCTCTAAGATCAACAATTGATAAATGGTACCTATGAAACTGAAAAGCTTCTGTAAGGCAAAGGGTACTGTCAATAGGACAAATTGCAGTCTACAGATTAGAAAAAGATCTTCACTAACTCTTCATCCAACAAAAGGCTAACATCCAAAATACATAAAGAACTCAAGAAGTTAGACACCAAAAAACCAAATAACCCAATAAAAATGGGGTACAGAGGTAAAAGAATTCTCAGCAGAGGAATCCTGAATGGCCAAAAGCACTTAAAGAAATGCTTAACATCCTTAGTCATCAAGGAAATGCAAATCAAAATGACCCTGAGATTACACCTTATATCAATAAGAATGGCTAAATCAAAATCTTAAGCAACAGTACATGCTGGTGAGAATGTAGAAAAAAAGGAACACTCCTCCATTGCTGGTGGTATTGCAAATTGTACAACCACTTTAGAAATCAATCTGGTGGTATATCAAAAAATTGGAAATAGTTTTACTTGAAGACACAGCTATACTGCACCTGGGCATATACCCAAAAGATTCTCTACCATACCACAAGAACATATGCTCTGCTATGTTCATAGAAGCTTTACGCATAATAGCCAGAAACTGGAAACAACCCAGATGTCCCTCCAAGGAAGAATGGATATAGAAAATGTGGTCCATTTACACAATGAAATATTATTCTGCTATTTTTAAAAAGGACATCATGAATTTTGCAGGCAAATGGATAGAACTAGAAAATATCATCCTGAGTGAAGTAACCCAGACCCAAAAGAACTGGATATTAGCCATAAAGCACAGAATACTCATGATACACCCCACAGACTCAAAGAAATTAAACAAGAAGGAAGGCCCAAGCAAGGATGTTGAATCACACTTGGAAGGAGGAACAAAATAGTCATAGGAGGCAGAGGTAGGGAGGGAACTAGATGGAAAAGGGGAAGGGGAGAAGGAGGAAAATGGGGAGCAGGAGCAAGTGTGAGGAGAAATAGGAGAGAGGCCCAGAAGTCCAGGAGAATATGGAGGTGAGGGACTCTTATGGAAGAGTTGGGGGAAGGATTGAAGGCTCTGAAGAGAGTGGGAACCCCACAGGAAGATCACCAATGTCAACTAAACTGCACCCCTGAAACCCTCAGAGATTAAGTCACCAACCAAAGAACATACAGGGGCTAGAACAAGGCACCTGGCCTATAGGTAGCAGATGTGCAGCTCAGTTTCCATGTGGATTTCCCAACAACTGGAGTTGAGGCTCTCCCTAAATCTGTAGCCTGACTGTGATATCAATTTCCCAACAGGGCTGCCTTTCGGCCTCAGTGGGAGAGGATGCACCTCATCTGGCATAGACTCTCTGTGCCATACTGCGGGTATACCCTGGAGTGATCCCACCCTCTCAGAGGAGAAGGGCAGGAGGATGTGAACAGAGTAATGGGAGAACAAGGTTTGGTATTTTAATTAATTAATTAAAATCAATCAATTAATTAATTAACTAAATCTAGGCCACAAAGACCAAAAGACCAAGAGGAAACCAAGGAACAAAACACTCATCTAACATTAGATCTATAATCATTCCAAAATCAGATGCCTAAAATCCAGTATAAGAACACAGTCAACAACAGCTTAAGCACTATGACACCATTAAAGCCTAGCTATCTTACCTGAATATTCCCACACAGCTAAAGCACAAGAAAATGACCTTTAAATCTATTTTATGAAGATGATAGAGGACTTTAGAGAGGAAATAAAAATTCCCCTAAATAAATTGAGGAAAAGACAAACAAAAAATGGGGCAAATCAATAAATCCCTTAAAGAAAACAACAAAAAAAAAGCAAACAGATGAAAGAAACTGTTTAAGACCTAAAAATAGAAATAAAACCAATAAAGAGAACACAAATATAGAGAATTTTGGAAATTAAAAACTCTGGTAGAACAGAAACTGAAGATGCAAGCATCACCAATAGAATACACGATATGAAAAAAAAAGAAAAGAAATCTCAGATACTGAAGACACAAGAGATGGAATAGATTTTTTTTTTTTTTTTTGGACAAAGCAAATGTTAAATTTAAACACTTCTAATACAAAACATTCAGAAAATCTGGAACACTATGAAAAGTCCAACTCTAAAAATAACAGTAGAAGAAGATTCCTAGCTGAAACCACAGAAAATATATTTAACAAAATGATAGAAGAAATTTTTCCTAACCTAAAGAAGGATACACCTATAAAGGTACAAAAAGCTTAGAAAACACAAAATAGATTGGACCAGAAAAAGAAACTCATCGCACTACACAATAATCAAAACACTAAACATACAGAACAACAACAACAACAAAATAATATTAAAAGCTGAAAGGGAAAAGGTCCAGTAGCTTATAAAGGCGGACCTATTAGAACTACACCTGACTTCTCAATGGAGACTCTAAAAACTAGAAGGGCCTAGACAGATGTTTTGAATACTCTTAGAAACCACAGACCAGCCCAGACTACTATACTCAGTAAAACCTTCAATCACGATAGATGGAGAAAACAAGGTATTTCATGACAAACTCAAACTAAAACAAGATTTATCCACAAAACCAGCCCTACAAGAAAGTACTAAAAGGAAAAACCTCCTAACCCAAGGAAGCTAACTACCCCCATAAAAAGCACAGGAAAAAATAATCTGACACCATCAAAACTCTAAAAAGGTAAACACACACTATCAACAACAAAATAAAGGAATTAATAGTCATTGGTCATAAGTGTTGCTCAACATCAATGGACTCAATTCCTCAATAAAAAGACACAGACTAACAAAATGAATGTGAAAACAGGATCCATCATTCTGCTGCATACAAGAAACACACCTAAGCATCAAAGATAGATATTACCTCAGAATAAAGGTTTAGAAAAAGATTTTCCAAGCAAATGGATCTAAGAAGCAAGCTGGCATAACTATTCTAATATCTAACAAAACAGACTTTCAACCAAATTAATCAAAAAAGATGGAGGACACTTCATACTCATCAAAGGAAAAATCCACCAAGATGACATTTCATCCTGACCATCAATGTACCAAAGTCAAAGGCATCCACCATTGTAAAAGAAACATTACTAAAGCTTAAATCACACATCAAACCTCACACATTAATAGTAGGATACTTCAATACCTGTGTCTCATCAAAGAACCCCCTATATCCTATTAGACTACCACAGATTAAAGCTGGATTTCAACAACAGAAAGCCTACAAACTCACAGAAACGGAACAACTTCCTACTAAACAACTTTATTTTGGCTCAAGGCAATAAAGAACTAACTCTATAATTTAATTAAAATGAATGCACAATATACCCAAACTTATGGGACTCAATGAAAGCAGTACTAAGGAAGTGATGCCAAAGTACCTTCATAAAGATAGTGGAGAGATCTCTTACTTGCAACTTAACAGCACACCTGAAAGCTCTAGAACAATAAGAAGAAAGCACACACAAGAGGAGCAAACAGCAGGAAATACTCAAACTGCAGTATGAAATCAATAAAATAGACACAAAGAAAACACTACAAAGAATCAAGAAACAAAGTGTTAGTTCTTTGAGAAAATGAACAATATAGACAAACCTTTAGCCAAACTAATTAAAAACAGAGAGAGAATATCCCAATGAACAAAATCAAAAATGAAATGGGGAGCATAACAGACACCAGTGAAATCCAAAGACCCATTAGGTCGTACTTCAAACACCTGTACTCATTCTGATTTGAAAAATCTAAAAGAAATGGACAAATTTCTTGAGAGGCCCACTTACCAAAGTTAAATCAAGATTAGATAAAACATTTAAATAGACATATAATCCATAAGGAAATAGAAGAAGTCATTAAAGTCTCCCAACCCCACACCCATAAAAAACCCAGAGCCAGATGGTTTTTAGAACAGGATTCTACCAAACTTTCACTGAAGACATAAGTCAATACTCCTCAATTGTTCCACAAAGTAGAAACAGAAGGAATATTACAACATTCATTTTATGAGACTGCAATTACCTGATACCCAAACGACACAATGATTCAACAAAGAAAGAGAATTACAGATCAATTTCTCTTATGAACATTGATGCAAAAATAATAAAACTGGATCCAAGAAAACATTAAAAAGATCGTCTCCCATGATCAAGTAGACTCTATGCCAGAGATGCAAGGATGGTTCAACATAAAAGTCAAAGTATCTTTATTTGCAGATGATATGATAGCATACATAATTGACCCAAAGCTTTGGCCATGAAGTCCTACAGGTGACAAACACCTTCAGCGAAGTGCCTAAATACAAGATTAACTCAAAAATATCAATATCCCTCTTATATATAAATGACAAACAGGCTAGGGGGAAATTAGGGAAACAACACAATAGTCATGAATAATATAAAATATCTTGGGGTAACTCTAATCAAGAAAATGAAATTTCTGTATGATAAATTTTCAAGTGTTTAAAGAAGGAAATTGAAGAAAATATTACAAGATGGAAAAATCTCTCCTGTTCATTGATCAATATGATTAACATAGTAAAAAATGGCCATCCTATAAAAAGCAGTCTACAGATTCAATACAATCCCCATCAACATTCCAACAGACCTTGAAGGAATAGCTCATGCTGCCAAGAGTGTGGAGCAAGAGGAACACTCCTCGGTTGCTTGCAGGTGTGCTTTAGGGTTTCACTGCTGCAAAGGGACAACATGACCAAGGCAACTTTTATAAAGGAAAACGTTTAATTTAGGCTGGCTTAGTTTCAGAGGTTCAGTCTGTTGCGGGAAATATTAAAAAAAAGAACGGCAAGTTCCCGCGCTACACCATGCCCTGGTGCAGTCTCGCTGCCTCTGCCTCTAGGCTAGCCCCGTCAGCGACCAATCAGTCTTCCTAGCTCCAGTTCGCTTGCCTCAGAGTTCACTAGTTCCTTCTCAGCCATTTATCCCCTGAGGTCAGCAGTCACAATTCCCTTAACCCAGTAAATCAAAACTCTAGAAGCTTATAATTAATCAATCAGATTTCTATGTCATTAAGATGCCCACACAATAATTTCAGAGTCAATTAATAATGATACAAGCTGCCCACCTAAATTAGACAAGTTATCCCAATTATTCTATCCCTATATGATATTATAGCTACCTGTGGCTATTTAAAGTCACACAGAATCTGAATTGTCCTGCTTGTCCTCCATCTTGCTTCCTTCTCCTTCTGTCTCACTCCCTGCCACTGAAACTCTTAGCTCTGCCTCCTTTTTCCCCTGTCTAATCACAGGCTTCTTGTTATATTAATACTTAAATTAATTGGACAAGGAAAACCCTGCTACACAGTCCATTATCATCATGGTGGGAAGCATGGCAGTGTGTAGGCAGGCACAGTGCCGGAGGAGCTGAGAGTTCTACAGCTTGATCTGAAGACAGCCAGGAGGACACTGTTCCACACTGAGGAGCTTGACTACTAGGAGACCACAAAGCCCACCCCCACAGTGACACACTTCCTCCAACAAGGCCATACTCCTAATAGTGGCACTCCCCGTGGACCAAACATTCAAACATATGAGTCTACCAGGGCCAAACCTATTCAAACCACCATAGAGTACAAACTTGTACAAGCCGCTTTGGAAATCAATATGGTGGTTTCTCAGAAAATAGGGAAGTGATGTACCTCAAGACCCAGATATACCACTCCTGGGCATATACCCAAAGAATGCTTTATCCTATCACTAAGACATTTGGTCAACTATGTTTTTTTATTGGATGTTTTCTTTATTTACATTTCAAATGTTATCATTCCCTTTCCTGGTTCGACACCCCCCAGAAGTCCCCTATCCCATCCCCCTCCCTTGCTTCTATGAGGGTGCTCCCCCACCCACCCACCTACTTGGGACTCCCCACCCTCACATTCCCCTACAATGGGGCATCAAGCTTCACAGGAACATGAGCCTCTCTTCCCACTGATGCCTGACAAGGTCATCCTCTGCTACATATGTGGTTGGAGCCATGGGTCCCTCCATGTGTACTTCTTGGTTGGTTGTTTAGTCCCTGGGAGCTCTAGGGGCGGGGAGAGTCTGGTTGGTTGATATTGTTGTTTTTCCTATGGGCTTGCAAACCCTTCAGCTCCTTCAGTCCTTTCTCTAAGTCCTCCATTGGGGACCCCGTGCTTCAGTACAATGGTTGGCTGTGAGCATCCACCTCTGTATTTGTCAGGCTCTGGCAGAGCCTCTCAGGAGACAGCTATAACAGGCTCCTGTCAGCATTCCCTTCTTGGCATCCACAATAGTGTCTGCATTTGGTGACTGTATACGGGATGAATCCCCAGGTGGGACAGTCTCTGGATGGCCTTTCCTTCAGTCTCTGCTTCACCCTTTGTCTCCGTATTTGCTCCCATGAGTATTTTGTTCCCCCTTCTAAGAAGGACCAAAGCACCCACACTTTGGTCTTCCTTCTTCTTGAGCTTCATGTGGTCTGTGAATTGTATCTTGGGTATTCCTAGCTTTTGGGCTAATATCCACTTATCAGTGAGTGCATACCATGTGTGTTCTTTTGTAATTAGGTTACCTCACTCAGGATGATATTTTTACTCATAATAGCTAGAAACTAGAAACAACTTAGATACCCCTCAACCAAAGAATGGATTTTTTAAAAAGTGGTACATTTATATGATAGAGTATTACTCAGCTGTTAAAAACAATGACATCATGGAATTTCCAGGCAAATAGATATAACTAGAAAAATTCATCCTGAGGGAGGTAACCCAGACCCAAAATATAAACATGGTATGTACTCACTCATAAGTAGTATTAACTGTTAAGTAAATGATAACCATGCTATAAGCCACAGACCAGAAAGGCTAAGTAATGGAGGAGGGAGCTCTAAGGAGGACACATGAATTGGCCCTGGGAATGGGAAATAGAATAGATTTTGCCAGTGGACTGGGTGCAGATGGGGTTGGGAAAAGGAGGGATCAGATGTAGAGAAGAGGGAAAAACTGGGAGAAACAACTGGAATGGAGGGTCATTTCGGGGACAAGGTAAAAACCTAGTATAATAGAAACTCCATAGAATCTACAAACTAACTCAAACAAAGACTCCTAATAATGGAGGCAGAAGCCTGAACCAACCATCTTCTGTAACCAGACAAAGCCTCAAATGGAGGGATTGGGACACCAACCCAGTCACAAAACCTCCAGTTTGTCATGCTTGCATAGTATTCTGGGACCAGAGACTAGCACAACCATTCTCAGAGACCAGAGAGACTTCATCCAGCAACTGATGGGAGCAGATAACTGAGTAAACCACCAGCTAAACATTAGTCAGATCATCAAGGAGTCGTGTGGAAGAGCGGGGTCGGGGGTTGAGGGAGATTAGAAGAACCAGAGGGGTCAGTGACAAAAACATAACCCAGGGAATTAACTGACTGAGACTCATGGTGGCCCTTAGAGATTACCAAGCCTGTAGGGGGTCTTACCTAGGTCCTCTGCATGTATGTTATGACTGAGTAGCTTGATGTTCCTTGGGATTTCTAACAGCGGGAGCAGAAACTGTCCCTGATTCTCTTGCCTACTTGTGGGGCCTTATTCCTCCTACTGGGTTGCTTCATCCAGCCTTGGTCTGATGGTGTACACCTGATCTTATTGTAGCTTACTATGACATGTATGGTTGATTCCCTGAAAGGCCTGCTCTTTTCTGAGAGGAGATGGAGAAGTGAACCTGAGGTAGAGCAGAGGTGGGGGGGGGGAATACTGGGGGAGGGGAGGGAGGGAAAAATTCAGTCAAAATGTAATGTATGAGAGAATTTTTTAAAGCATATGGAGAACATCTAAAACAGCTCTGATGTAGAATGAGAAGGGGGAAACCTGAAAGAAAATCCCTAGGGACCATCAATATGTAAAGGAAGAAAAGAAACTGAGAAAGAGCCTTGAGTGACAGTAGCCAAGAGAGCAGAGAGTTTGGGGAGGAATGGAGTCTGCAACTGAGCAGATGCTGGGGGAGGGAGGGTTACAGAGAGAGAGAAAACTCCATCTTGCTTAGTTTAGCACAATGACCATCAGAGTTCTAGGACAAACAAGCTTAATGGATTTCATATTATACTACTTCAAAAAAAAGATATAAACCATTGGGCTGACAGTGGGAACTGCATCTACTTTAGGGGAAAGATTGTGCTGCTTGAATAAATGTCCCAAGTCAACTCTGATGGGCTTTTAAACTTCGTTAATCTTGAGACTCCTAATATTGATAGTTTACCCTAATAAATTGTTATGATAAAAAAAAACTAACATGGATGAAATTCCACCAGGGCTGGGAGTGTGACTCTGTGGTGGAGTGCTTAGCTGTCACTCATAAGGCACCACACACACAGACACACACACACACACACACACACCCCAGTAGTGAAAGAAGGGAAGAAAGGAAAGAAAGAAGGTAAGCAGGAAGCTTGTCCATACCAGTTGTAGAGACAAGAAGATCAGGAGTTTAAGGCCATCCTTAGCAAGATCCAGGCCACATGAGACTGACCAGAAAGAAAAAGTTCTGAGAACCCACCACCACAATAGTATTCAAGAGTAAAATATTTAACTGAAAAATAAAGATAGTCAAAAACATATATCAAAGGCTCATACCCAAGTGAGGCAGGAGAGAAATTTATGCATAAATGGAGACTGTGTAGCCAGTGAGGTAGGAAGTCCCTAGGCCATCAGGAAGTGCAGAGAGTGGTCCCTTATCAAGGAGCTAGTTGTCCCAGGGACAGGTTCTCTCTTTGGTACTGAGGTAACGGAAACAAACCAGCCATGAGAAGGTCAGAAACAGCAGAGCAAAATATTGAAATAAATAAATAAATAAAATAAAACCAGACCAATGCTTTAGGTTTCTAGATACAAGGGGGAGGTTGAGCCTTTGGCATCACCAGGGAAAAGCACCTTCTTGGCTGGGGAGACAGCAGCACTGGAGATAGCTTTCCTGAGCGAGAGACACTATGAGGGGAAATCTTCCTACTTTCCCTGGCTGCATTGCCAGAAGGGACTGAAGAACAAAATGAAAAAGATAATGTGAATATGAATGTGAATATGAATGTACTCAGTGGGTGCATATTCCCAACACAAATTTAAAATAAAATGGTTTATCCAGGTGTAGTGCTGCGTGCATTTAATTCCAGAACTCAGAGACAAAAGCTGGTAGATCTGGTGAGCTCAAAGCCAGCCAAGAGTATATAATAAGTGTTGTCCCAAACAAGCAAGCAAGTCAATTGCCCACAACCCAAATTTATTGTAGACACTAACATCCTAGTTAATATCAAACATTTCAAAGCTTTACTAATGAACACAGTGTCCAGGAATAGAGAATCCACTAAACGGAACACATCAGACCAGGCATGAATTTAATTATTTGTTTATTCTTTTATTTGGGAGTTTGGGATGGGACTCAGAGAGTCACTCATGCTAGGTTAACTGGAGTATATCGGTGAGCTACACCCCAACTCCTTGTATGTATGACTCTATTGAGGGGATTCATGGGCTGGGGATTTGTGTGACTGAAATCACCCACAGAGGAAGAGGGAAGAGTGCAGGGAGGGTGCCTCAGGAACTCTCTCAGGATCTCAAGGTCTCAGAACAGAGACACTGGGGTGAACAAGGTGGCTGGAACTGGAGCAGACAAGTTGTTGGACTAGGGGAGCACAGACCCTCAGTGACCGGGCAGGGAGCCGAGGGCTGCTCACAGACCCAGAAGTTTTGTTCAGTGCACTTATTATCATTCCAGTCATCCATGAACAGCTCCACGCAGTCCTCATCCCCATCATTGTTAGGTTCCCCCTCTTTCCAAAAGCTGCAAACATCATTGGCTTTCAGAAAGAGCCATTCCACCCAGGACCCACCCCATAGCTAGCAAAGAAGAGCTACACAGACTCTTTCATGGTAAAAGACCAAGAACACTCCAAGCAGTGGGCAGGAGTTCATAGCAGAGCTATTAAAAATATATGAGTTCTAACATGACCCCTAAGAGAATCAGCTCAGCAAAGGAAAAATGGGGACCCCAGATTTGGGGCTTAAGTTGAGGGCAGGATGTGAGAATACCCAGGTGATGTGAGGTTGTAGTTATGATACTCTATGAGTTCTTGCCAACAGTGAAAGTTGTGTTAAGTGAGGGTCACCTCCCTGCCAGCTGCTTTCTGAGCCACTGAATCTGAGTGTTCACCTGAACTGGAGGGGGCTGTTGTCCACCCACTGCCAGGAACCTTCATGTGTATGGTCACTGAGGCCAATCCAGGAACGTTGGTTTTTCCTTACATTCCAATATTTCATGAATCTCTGCACAGAGAAAGGTCTGATTCGATGCTTCCCACACATCCCTGCCTCCCATACAATTTCTCTCTCACTCAAGCTAGAGGCACTTATTGAGTTGTACACATTGTCATATACATGCATATGTGAATGCAGGATAAAGTGTATGCTGGACAATATGTTCACTCACATCTCAGTTTACAGGTGTATTCCTGGAGGGTTACACGATATCTCAAACTTTCTCTAGCCCTGCAGGTCTAACTGCTTCTCATCTGTTCTTCCCCTAGAGAACCTCCCCACTCCGCTGTGCTTCCTCCTACAGGAAGCCCCCTCAGACAGCATCTCCTCCACATTCAACAGCTTCCATCTGGAGCCCAGTGCCTAGGACAAGAGGTTATGACCCCACTCACCTGCTCTGCAACACTGTTGACAATCACCAGGTGGGCCCCAAGATCCTTGCAGGAGGAGGCAGAGGTTTCCCAGCTGCCCAGGGTTCTGGAGAAGAGGTAGCAGCTTCCCTGGAAGAGCTCCCAGTCCCAGGGACAGGGCCGGCACAGGCCAGCTACAGAGCAAACACTGAGCTCAGTGGGTGGGTTCTCTTCTCCCCTCTGCCCTGGACATTACAGTCCAGGACTGGTCTCCCATCTCAGCTATCAACTCAGTGCTCCCAAAACCCAGACCACAGTCCCTGTGCTCTATCCTGCCTGCCTCAGCGGGAGACCCAGAAAGTGGATGCCAATCCCTCTGATGACCCCTCTGCTCTGCCCCAACTCAGGCCCTGGAGCCTCACCCAGCGAGGCGTTGAGCTGAGTCAGCTGCTGCTGGATCTGCTGGATCTGCTCCAAGCCGGAGTGTGTCTGCTCCTGAGGAACAGCACCTAGCAAGGAGAGCTTGACACCAATTAGGCATCAACTGTGTGCCTGGACCCACAAAATCACATTGGTGGTCACAGTGACCCCGGGAGCCCATTTCACAGACCAGAACACTGAGCCTCAGAATCTGTTAGGCCCAACAGGTCTCTGGCCTCCCTCATCCTGCCATGCACCCAGCATGCCTGTGCCCATGATTACCATCTCACACAACTCAGAGTCCTCTCCCACCTAGAGCCCCAGTTACCCTTCTCCAAGCTGGAGCTACCCTGCTGATCCTGGGTCTGTCCCTTGGAGTATACAGGAATCCTGGAAACTGCAAGAGAGAAGAGCATACACACCCACACCCTCTGATGAACACTGACAGTACCTGGCTGTGCCAAGTTCAGTTGCAAGGGAAAGATGAGCCCATTTCAGAGAGGGACAGTAAGCAGCTGGTGGTCACAAATGATGTGAGGGATGTGGCCCTTAGATGTCCCAGCTGTGGTGAATTTGGGGGTAGGCAAGGATCATTCCAGAGAAAAAAATCTAAGAGTTCAGCTACTGTATGTACCATGCTGGAGTTCTTGTTACCAAGTGCAAAAACAAAATAAATAAAATAAAAACAGTCCCCCTCCAACTCCAGACCCCCTTTCCGAGCCCTGCCCTGACTTACCTTGAATCAGGGTGGCTAACATAAGCAGAAAGAGGCCCAAAGAGATGAGAAGCAGCAGAAGCCAGGGGACTTGGGTCAGATGTCCTGCAGAACCGACAGATGGGCAGAGCTGAGCTGCTGTGTTCATTCTGCAGAGGATCCCTGACACCTCTGCCCCTGAATCACCCTGGTACCTTGCAAACATTTGGGGCTGCAAATGAGACCCTCGGGTCATTCTCAGCAAATCCCTGGTCTCTGGATGTGACCTCCTCCTCCTCTGAGTGGCACAGAACATAAGTAGCTGGCCTTCAAAGATCAGCCACCTCCCTTACCCTCCCCTAGCTGGAGGCCAGGTCCAGATTACCCTGAATTCTGGATCCTGCTCCCCCGAAAGCACCTAGAGGGTGCCCAGCCTCACCACGGTTCGGCTGATGGAGCTCTAGCTCTCCTGCCATCTTCTGCTTCTCTTGACTCTCCCTCTTTCCACTTCCCTCTGCCCTGGCATTTATATAACCCCATGGCCCTCTGCAGCACCCTCTGTGAGGTCCATTCTTCTCTGACTCAGGAAAAAAAGGAACAGAATAGGGACACCCTCACCCCGGAAAAGTGTGGGGAGAGAGACATTGCTTGACACAGCTAAAAAGGTGCCAATCTGGGCCAGGAGTTGTAGAGTATATTTTTATGCCAATGTCCTTGCTCTAAGCCATATCTAGTACTGGGAGTTGGTTTACTCAGCTGCGCAATGGAGCAGTGAGGAACTGGGGCTATGACTCAATTTTTAGGGTGCTTGCCCAACATACACAAGGCCCAGGTTTCAAATCCCAAGCACTGTAGAAACTGGTGTGTAATTCTCATCCCAGAAAGTGTGAGATAGAAACAGAAGGATCAAAAGCTCAAGGTTGTTTCAAAGCTACAGCAAGTTAGACCATTAGAGGTCATGTGTGGGGCGGTGAGCTATGAGAAAAAGCTGAGTCCTGGTCAAAATGAGCTTTTGAACCCCGGATACCTGCTGGGATGGAAGGAGTTCAAGCCCTCCCTATGCCTCTGGCTCTCAGCTTCAGCCCTCCACAGACCATCCCACAGAGAGGCCCATGGTCATTGGTCATGTAGGAGTAGCACCACCATGCAGATGAGGCATTCCCAAGCTCTCAGACCAAGCCAACAAGGGTTACCAGCTGCCTGACCTTAACCCACCTCAAACAGTATATATATGGGCCCAACTCAAAGTAAAGGTGCGCGAGATTCATCCTGTTGTCTGAGAGCTTCTGTCGCTGTCTCTCCCCTCTTCACCAGCCAGCCGGTGCCTCACCGGGGCACTTCAAAGAGCTGTAGCACTTTCCCCTCTCCATCGGGATGGGCGGCAGAGGCAGCAGCGGACTCTCTCTGCCTGCACTCCATCCCTCCGAGACCGCTCACAGGCAGAGGCAACTCCTCGGAGATCCTCGTGGGGACCCCATCTGGAGCTGGTCCCACAGTCATGAAGAAGAAAAAAATAGATAAAAATGAAGAGGGAAAGGAGAGAGAATAAGAAAAATAAGAAACAGTGCCCCTGCTGTAAATTGTCAGGGTGAGGTTTAATCCAGTACTCAGGTAAAATATCATGTAGTCTAGTGATGTTATCACTTGAGATTTATGGACATTGAACTAGAGAGACAGTTCAGTGTGTAAAGTGCTTGCTGTGAAAGCTTGAAGACTTGAGTTTGAATCCCAGGAACCCATGTGGGGAAAGACTAGATGGTGTAGCACACATCTGTAACCCCAGCACTCCACAATGAGATGGGAAATAGAGATAGAAGAATCCTTGGAAAATTGTACACTGGGTAGATGGGAATCAGCAGCAGAGAATAAGACCCTGCCTCAAAGAATATGGAAGCTGAGGACCAATACCTGAGGTATTCCCCTGACATCTATATGCTCATTGTGGTATACACATGTGTGCACACTTCAAAATATACATAGTTGTACTCCTGCACACACAGGGAGGGAGGGAAGGGAAGAGAGGTAGGGAGGGAAGAAGAAGGAAGGGAAGGAGAGAGAGATTGCAGACATTGGTCTGCCTGACATAGAAAACTCAGCCTCAAGGGAGATCAGAGTTGCCCCTAATGTCGATCCTTTCCTAGTTGGATTTTAATTGCTAAGGTATATTTTGACCTTTTTAGATGAGCTTGGGATCCTCTGTCCTTCCCAGGTGACAAAAATTGCTAAAACAGTATTCCCAGCTGGGACATGTTGCTCATCTGTTTTAAGAGAAGAACTCTAATGATGTCAGCCCAAAATGAGGCCCCTGAGTAATGGTGATGGAACATGACAGCAGTCCTCCACTCTGTAAATGTGTGAGATCACAGGACACATGTAGCTTCAAGCATACACATCCCATACCCTGGAGCTAGAACTGCAGCTTGCATGAGGCCCTGGGTCTCATCCCCGGCACACCACCACCAAAGAAGTGCTTTGCTCATATACTGGCCAATAGGAGGAACCTCTGTCTGTTTGGTCACAGCCCCAGTGGCTCCAGAGCAATAGAAACTGATGTCTCCCAATTCTGGACTTCAGGAAGCTAAAGAAGGAAGCTACAGCTGGTATCTGGGGATGCTGCTTCCTGGTTCTTAGATACCTTCTTGTTATCATGTCTTCCCAGACTGGAAGGGTTAGCTAGTGCTCTGGGGTTTCCTCTCTTTTTGCAAAAAGAAAGGTTTTGTTTTCATTTTTAAGTGTGTGTTGTGTGTGTGTGTGTGTTGTGGTGGTGTGTAAGTAGTGCAGTACTTAAGGGAGCCAGAAGAAATCATCTGATCAGGCATCTAATCATCTTGAACTGCATTTACAGGTTGTTTTATGTTGCTCATTGTGGGTGTTGGGAACCAAACGCAAGTCCTGCAATATGTTCTCTTAACTCCTAAGCATTTCTCTAGTCTCAGTCTCTCTCTCTCTCTCTCTCTCTCTCTCTCTCTCTCTCTCTCTCTCTCTCTCTCACACACCACACACACACACACACACACCGAGTTGGTTTTTCTAAGACAGAGTCTCACCTAGCTCTGGTTGACCTAAAACAACTTGATATGCAGCCAAAGTTGATTCTGAGTCCAGATTCTCCTTCCTCCACTTGAGGAGGCATTCCACAGTGAAAAGATGTCTCTTTCTCCCCTGTGGGTTTCACAGATAGGATCCAGGTTGTCAGGCTTGCTGGAAGCACCTTTACTCATGGATCCATGTTGGGAGCTCTCTGGGATCTCTTTTATGAGACCATCAGCTCACTTATGAGGATTCTTCTATCGTAAGCTGACCTACTGTGATGATTAATGTTGATATCAACTTGACAGGATCCAGAGTCACCATGGAAACAAGCCTTAGGTATGCCTATAAGGAGTTTCAGATTATGTTACTGGACGTGCAAAGACCCACCTTAATCAAAAGTGCATCATCCCTGAATTCCTGGTCTAATAAAAAGCAGAAAGTGAACTGAATGACCGGCAGCATCCACTGATCTCTGCTTCTGCACTTGGGATGCAATTTGATCAGATTCTCATGCTACTGCTAACATGTTCTTTCTTTTTTCTTCAAGGAACAGACCTTATTAATCCTCTTTGGGCTTCTCCAGTAGGACATTTGAAGGGATCTCTGGCACCCCCTCAGGTTTTTTTTTTTGTTTGGTTTGTTTTTTGGCAGTAGCTGCAGCAGTTTTAAGGCACTTCTTTGCTTCTTCAGCTTTTGCACCCCCTAGAAAACCCAAATGCACAGTGCCATGTTCTTTAATGAAAGTTAAAGTAAGTCTGTCTGCCTCCCTACTCCTCTTTCTCTTTGTATAACATGTATGCGTGACACACATGTGGAGGTCAGAGAATTGCCTTATGGAGTCGGTTCTTCCCATCTGGCTTTGTATGGGTTCCAGAGACTGAACTCGGGTCACCTGGTTGGTGCAGTTGAGACATGGCATTTTTGAAAAGAGGCATTACAGAAGCAGAGACGGAATAGGGAGGTAGAAAGTATTCCATGATAGGGGAGAGACTGCAAAGAGTAGGAAGTGAAAAGGGACATGACCTTTCGGAGGAACTAGAGCCCAGAGGGCCCCAGGAAGGAAAATGGAAGGGTGGCTCAGAATATGATGGCAAGGCATGTATTGCTCAAAAGAGAGCTATTAATTAACAT
The DNA here is from genome assembly GCA_021653895.1 of Mastomys natalensis. Lineage (NCBI taxonomy): Eukaryota > Metazoa > Chordata > Mammalia > Rodentia > Muridae > Mastomys > Mastomys natalensis. The sequence continues at coordinate 127,886 of JAJTUV010001621.1, read as the reverse complement.
GATGGGGAATACCCTATCCATCACCCAGCTGTCCTGTCCGATCTTCCAGGGAAGGAGATGCCCTTTCTCTGCTGATGTGTCTACAGAGCTGGGAAAGTTCCTAGCTGAGCACAGAAAACTTACCAAGCCAGGCAGACCTGGATTTAGACCAAAGCTCTGCACCTCCTCCAGGTACCATGAACAAACTGGATGTCCCAGTTCTCTGAGTCTTAGGTTTTCCTGTCTGCAAAATGGGAACTGCTCTGTGGTGGTTAGTATTGTCAACTCGATATAGCATCTAGAATCACCTAGGAGACAAGCCCTTAGGTATGCCTGTGAGTGAGTTTCTAGATTGGGTCAACTGAGGTGAGAAAACACACCCTAAATATAGGTGTCACCATCCCATGGGCTGGGGTTTGGAATTGCATAAAAGGAGGACAAGAGCTGAGCACCATAATTCATCTCTCCCACTTCCTGACAAAAAATGCAATGTGATCAGCTGCTTCCCACACCTGTCTCTGTGCCATTCCTGCTGTGGACTGTACCTTCAAAACTGCGAGAAATGCTTTCTCAGATTGCTTTCATCACAGTCATGAGAAAGAGTAAGTAATTAAGATAGCAGTCAAGACAGGGACAAAAAGTGGAGCAGAGACTGAAGGACGAGCCATCTGGGGACAGCCCCACCTGGGAATCCGTCTATCTGCAAACACCAAACCCTGACACTGTTGCTGTTGCCAAGAGGCGCTCGCTGACAGGAACCTGGTGTGGCTGTTCCCTGGGAGGTTCTGCCAGCATCTGACCAATGCAGATGAGGATGCTTGCAGCTAACCATCAGATTGAGCTCAGGGACCCCAGTGGCAGAGCTGGCAGAAGACTGGAAGAGCAGAGGGAGCAACCCCATAGAAAGAATAGCATTGGCTGGCCGCACCACCCAGTGCTCCCAGGGACTAGACCACCAACTAAGGAGGAATCCATGTTCCAGATACGTATGTAGCAGAGGATGGCCTTGTCTGACATCAACTGGAGGGGAGGCCCTTGGTCCTGTGGAGATTTGATGCCCCAGCTAGGTGGATGCTGGAGTGGTGGGTGGGAGTGGGTAGGTGGGTAGGGAAGCACCCTCATTGAGGCAAAGGGGGGAGGAGGGGCTAGAATAGGGTTTGTGAAGGGGTAACTGGGAAAGGGGATATCAATTGAGATCATTTGAGATGTAAACAAATGGAATGATTAATTTAAAAAATTAATAATAAAAAAATTTAAGAAAACAACGTTAAAAAAAAAAAAAAGACAGCTGCCATTCAGATCTTCAATGCCCTCGTAAAGCTGGGTGTTGGATACTGGATTCCAGCCTATAGAACTCTCCAAAGGTTGTAGATGGGCTGGGGAGATGGTTCAATGTATAACTGCTTGTAAGCATGAGAGCCTGAGGGACAGCAGTGCTGAGGGTCAAAGACAAGCAGGTCTCAGGAGCTTCCCAGCTAGATAGTATAGGCGAAACTGTGAGCTCAGGGGTCAACAAGAAGCATTGTCTTAGAAAATAAGATGAAGAACTGAGATGATTCTTACAGCAGCTGGGAATTAGCACAGAGATCCACATCAGGCCCTCCCCTTCAAGGCTCAAGGAGCTATGCAGAAGAGAAAGTAGAAAGATGGTCAGAGTCAGAGGTGGTGGATGACTCCAAGGAAGCAGCATCTTCCAGACACAACAGGTGTGATACACATATGAGCTCACAGAGAACAAAGCAGCTCACACAAGACCCGTGGTTCCAAACCAAACAAAATCCTAGCTCTAAAGATAGGAAGTAAACACAAAGTTGTACACCTAAGCATGTTTTTTGGTTTGGTTAGTTTGGTTTGGTTTGGTTTGGTTTGGTTTGGTTTGGTTTGGTTTGGTTTGGTTTGGTTTGGATGTGTCTCTGTGTGCATATGCATGCGCACATACAAAGAGAAAGAGAGAGAGAACATATTTTTGTTTTGTTTTGATTTTTGACATTGGTTTTCCTTTTTTAAGTTAATGTTTGCTTTGATTTTGAAGGAGAGGTAAAACACATGAAATGGGGTGGGTAGTGAAGTGGAGAGAATCTGGGCGGAGTTGTGGAGGGAAACGACTATGATCAAATTATAATGTATGAGAGTTTTTTTAAAATAAAAAAATAAGATGGCTCAGTGGCTAAGAGCACTTGTTGGTCTTGCATAGGACCTAGATTCAATTCCTAGCAAGCACATAATATCTCACAACTGTCTTAACTCCAGTACAAGGGGTCCAGTACAGATATGTGTTGTGTGTACATATATACAAGTAAAACATTCAGATACTTAAGGCAAAAAAAGAATAAATCTGAAAAAAAATAACAATGTAGGGTGCAGCTGTAACTCTGCGGTAGATTAAATATCTAACATACATAAGGGCTAGATCAGCCCCTGCTACTGACAAAACACCACGCTCCGCAACAAAAAACTCAAGGTAGACAATGTATGAGGAATGACAGCCAAGGTTGTCCCCTGGCCTCCACATACTTGTATAAACATATGTGATCTCCCACAAAGGAACCTATGTACACAAAATTAAATGTATTAAAAATAATTGTTGGCCAGCCTGGTGTTACAGGCTACAATCCCTAGTACTAGGAGAGCTGAAGCAGGAGAGTCATAAGTTCAGGGGCTGTCTGGGCTATGGGATGAGTTCAGCCCCAGTTAGGGCAGCTTCAGACCCTGTCTCAAAACTTAAAGACAAAATTAAAAGGAGGAATGTCATTATAGTTTAGTGGTTACGTGATTGCCTGGTATATATAAAGCCCTGGGTTTCACCCCAAGTACTGATTAAGAAATAAGAAATAAGAAAAAAAAATAGCTAATGAAAACCAGGTCTTTTACCATAAGAGAAGGAGTTAAAGTGTCAAAAGCTGGAGAGCTCCATGGAATACAATGGAGTGTCAATACTAGTTATTAATTTTCAGTATGTAAAGAGCATGAGCATGTGTATTTGTATATTATGTTACAAACAAATCCTAAACTACATTTATTGTGTGTGTTAGTTTTCTATTGCTGTGATTAAACACCGTGTCCAAGGCAAGAAAGAGTTTATTTGGAGCCTACAGTTTCAGAGTGTTAGCGTCCATGATAGCCTAGAGGAGGCAGCAGGCAGCAGCAGCAGCTAAGAGCTCACACATTGAAGAGCGAGCAGGAAACAGAGGGACCAAACTTGAAACTGCTACAGTCTTTTGGAACCTCTTTTGAAAGCCTTTTGAACTGGCCAATTGCCAGTGACACTCCTCCTCCTACAAGGTCACACCTCCTAATCCCTCCCAACAGTAACACCAACTGATGACCAAGGTTCAAAACATATGAGCCAATGGGGTGGGGGACATTCTCATTCAAACCCCTCTGTGTGTGTGTGTGTGTGTGTGTGTGTGTGTGTTTTTTCAAACATGCATTCACGTGTCATAGCATTCAGTACTCAAGAGGGCAACTTGAAGAAGTCAGTTCTCTTCTTCCACCAAGTGGGCCTGGTGTGTGGTACCACACTTTTAATTCCAGTGCTTGAGAGACAGAAACAGGAATATCTCTATGAGTTCCAGACCAGCCAGGGCTACACAGTGAAACCCCATCTCAAACAAAGAAACTGGCCACAGGTCACCACGATTGGTGGCAATTGTCTTACCCACTGAGCTATCTTGCTTTATGTTTTGATTTCATTGGATTTGGGGAGGTTCTGGAGCCTTTAAGGTGTGGCTGACAGAAGTGGGACACCGGGTTCAAGCCTTGGGAGCTGTCATCCAGCCTTGCTTCCATCCTCCTGCTCTCCTTCTTGTCTCCTACTGTAATGTGACCAGTGACTGCCAACACTGATGGAACTGCCCGCCATCTTGCTTGATGAATGTGTCCTAAACCATGAGTTTAAATAAACCCCTTGTTAATATGTCTTCCAGGTATTGATCACAATCATGTGTGGCATATATGTGTATTGATCACCACAGATATTTACATTTGTATGCATAAACATACAAGTGTGTTTGTGGTGAGTCTATAGATTGTGTGTATGACTCTGTGTATGAGTGTACCTGTGCTGTGTGGGAGGTGGGGTATGAATATGTGGTCCCCAGTTGGTAAAACTGTGGGGAGGGATTAAAAGTGTGACCTTGGAGGAGAGGTGTTAATGGAGACTGGTTTTTAGGTTTCAAAAGACTCTAGCATAGTGGTTCTTAACCCTAATGCTGTGACCACTTTAATATAGTTCCTCTCTGTGGCAACTCCCAACCATAAAATTGTTTTCATTGCTACCTCATAACTTCATTGCTACTGTTAGGAATTATAATATAAATATCTGTGTTTTCTGATGATCTTAGGTGACCCCTATGAAATGGTGAAAAGAGTCACCACCTAGAGGTTGAGAATCACTCACTTCTCTTGAGGTTTTCAGTTAGATCCTTCTGTTTCCCATGTGAGCTCTCAGCTACTGCCTGTCTGCGTGCATTTTTGTATGAGTAGATGTATGAGAAGGTTTGGTTCCCATTTTTTGGTGACAGGGTCTGAAGCTATGATACTCCAATACCAATGAATATCCTACTATCCAGATCTGGGTTTATGAATTCCATTTTCTACTCAAAAGCACCCAACCCTCTTGAGAAAACAATTAATTCCCAAGGGAAGATAAGGGATAAAGCTGGGGCATCTAAGTGGGGCAGGAGAGAAAAACAAATTAACAAAACCAAAACCAATTAGGGGTATGTCAAAAAGGCTCAGAAGCAAACATGATAGATAAGCTTCTACTAGACAAATTAAAGACAATTTAAGCATTAAGGGAAAAAGAAACATCAGCACAATGACCAAGTAAAATCCCTCCTTCCCTAAAAGCAGTTAAAAACCCATTGAGATTTGACAGAATCAACAGTTTCCAAAACCCTGGAAATGATCCAAAAGCTTACAATAATCCAGTAAGCACTTTTAGAAAAACTTCAAACCTCACAAAAACACAAGCACTATGGAATTCTAAGCTGCCCCACTCCCAGTCTCTCTTCCTCATCTAAGAAGTAGATTCTTGAGAGTTTGTTTTAAGGTTCTAGCAGAGAACCGAACACTGGTCCTCCTCTATTAAGGGGAGGTCCTTCTTTTCTATCCAACATGCAGCTTTGGGAGGGAGGCACATGGAGCTATAAGAGAGAAAGGGGACAGCCACCTACGTCAGCTATATCAGCTGGATCAACCCTGGCGATCAATGGGTGAAGATGTCACAGCCAGATCACCCTCACATCCCAGAAGAAGCTTTCTTAATTAATTACTTAATTAATTAATTAGACAAAGTGTCTCTATGTAGCCCAAGTTAGCCAAGAAATCTCTGTGTAGATCAAGCTTGTCTGGAACTCACAGGGATTCATCTGCTTCAGCCTCCCCAATACTTGGATTAAAAGAATATACCACCACACACAATATGTCTACATATTTTAAAAATCTTTATGTGTATATGTGTATATATGATGCGTGAGTACAGGTGTACATGTATTATGATGTACACATGGAGATTAGAAAACAACCTTGAATGTTGGTACTTGCTGTCCACCTTAAGACCTTTTGTTTTCCACTGTGTGCCCCAGACCAGTTGGCTTTTGAGCTCCAGGATTCTCCTGTCTCCATCTCTGATCTCACTGTGGCAGTACTGGACCATGTCTGCCTCAGGTCTTATGCTTGTGTCACAAGATTTTATCCACTAAGCCAACTATCTAGTCCGTAGATCTTCACTTTTTAATTTTTTGTTTTATGTGTATGAATGTTTTGCCTACATGTAAATGCACCACATTTAGCAATTACCTTGAAGGCCAGAAGGTAGTGGCAGATCTCCTGGAACTACGGTTATAGATGACTGTGAACTGCCATACAGGTGCTGAAAACTGAACACAAGTTTTCCATAAGAGCAGCAAGTACTCTTAACCAATGAGCCATTCTCTCTAACCTCGTATTTTTATTTTAAATTATGTGTATGTATACATGAGTGTGGTACCCACAGAGGCCAGAAGAGGGCATTGGATTCTCTAGGGCTGGTGGTTGTAAGTTGCCCAATATGGGTACTGGGAGCCAAACTCAGGTTCTCTGGAAGAGCAGTAAGCACTCCTAATAGCTGAGCCATCTCTCTAACCCCTTACACATTTTTAATTAACATGTACATATAATAGGGTTCAAGATTTCCATATATACATACAATGTACACTGATAATATCCAGCCGTCTTTTTGCCCACTCTCATTTATTCCAGTCTTTATTAGTCACTGTTCTATTTTCAAGTCATTTTTCTCTTTCCTACTTTGTGTGTGTAGGTCTGAGGTTGTTGTTAGGAATTGTCTCTATCATTCATCTAACTTATTCTTTGAGGAGACAGGGTCTCTCAGTCAAACACAGAGGTCAATGATATGATTAGTTTAGTTATCCAGCTTGCCCTGGGGGTTTCTTATCTTTACCTTTCAAGGCTGGAATTATACGTAGGCTGCCAAGCTCACTGATGATCTGAACTCCAGTCTTCATGCTTCTGCAGCAAGCTCTTTAACCAATGAGTCACCTCCCCATTCTCTTCCATCTGGTTTTAGATTTGACATGTCAGAATGAAATGTGGCACTTGTCTTTCCATGTCTGATTAATTTCCCTTAACACAATGTCTCATTACTCTATCTATTTTTCTGCTTGCAACAGGATTTTCACACACACAGAGGCATGCATGCATGCATGCATGCATGCATGCACGCACGCACTACATTTTCTTTGTCCATCATTCTCTTGATGCATGTCGCGTCCGTCTTGGCCAGCAATTAAGACACGACACGGTCAGATCCTTCTCAGTCAGCTTTATTCCAGGAACGACTCTTGACTTAGGGACCGGGAACTGGACGGGGGCCTATGGATGGGGACCTATGGCAGGGGACCCTCAGCAGCAGAAATGAGCTGCTTATATAACTGCCCTAGGCGGGCTGGGTGACATGTTCTCTCAGGATAGGTTAAGATGCCAATACCTCATTAGCATAAGCCCTCTCCGGAGGGGCACGAGGCTGACGCATGCATAAAGGACTTGTTTACCAGTTTAGCTGAGCTGGCCACGTTGGAAGCCAGCTGCTTACATTGTCAGGTGCTAGTCATACGACTTTGCAACTGTAAACACGGCTGCCTACAGATGCATACCTAGGTTGGTCCAATGCAATAGCTATTATGAACAGCACTATAATAAATATAGGTTTGCAGATATGTCTTTGGTACACACCCTTTCTAGACACAGATTGGAAATGGAAAAACAGAAGAATAAAATATCCTAAGAGGTTCTGAAACATTCTGACATATTCTTGGCAGTCTTGGGAATTACAGGTTTGTGGGTCCCTAAACCCCCATTTCTAGCTGATTTTGAGGCACTACACCAGTAAAGAAGAGTTGTGATGTCAGGTGAAGCCTTAAAGAAGGTGTGCCCCAAAAGATACAGAGAGCCCTTGGCAAAGAGAAGGAGACTTTGCCATCGTATGTGCTGTATGATTTCTCCTGGGAAGATGTAAACAAAATTCTTTTTATCCCAAATAGGACACTAGAGAAATTATTCTACCTAAGATCAGCTTAGTGAACATTGAATTTATTGGGTTTATTTTTCCATTAATTAATTAATTAATTTACTTTACATACCAATCACAGGCCCCCTCATCTCAGTACCCTACTTCACATGGTCCTTCCCTCCATCATTCCTCCTCTTTACTTCTGAGAAGAAGGAGGCCCCTCTGGGTACCGACCCATCCTGGAACCTGAAGTCAGTGCAAGACTAGGCACAAGCTCTCCCACTGATGCTAGACAAAGCAGCCCAGTTAGGGGAACATGTCCACAGTCAGGCAGCAGAATCAAGGTAAGCCCCCACTCCAGTTGTTGGAAGACCAAGACCAAGCTGCACATCTGTTACATATGTGGAGGGGGACCTAGGTCCAGCCCTTGTATGGTCTTTGGTTGATAGTCCAGTCTCTAGGAGTCCCCAGGAGTCCAGGTTAGATCTGTTGATCTTCTTATGGACTCCCTATCTCCCCTGGGTTCCTCAGTCCTTTCTCTAACTCTTCCACAAGACTTCCAAGCTCAGTCTGACATTTGGCTGTGGATTTTGTGGATCTCTATTTCAGGTAGCTGCTGGTAGAACCTCTGAGGGGACATTTATGCTAAGCTCCTGTCTGTGAATCCAGGATGACAGATAGAAACACAGCCTGAGGTTCCAAATTAGCTGAAAGAGGAAGGCAGGCATGTGCTATGTCCCTATTGATCCTCTGTGGACAGCTCAGCACATTTCCCCCCAAACTGGCAGGGGTTGCTACTCTATTCATGTATGTCCATGTCACACAGGGCACTTGTGAATCCAGGCCAGCAGTGACAAATACAGCTGTCAACAGTGTCTTTACATGATGAATCATTGTGAAAAAGCTTTGACCAATGAAGAAGCCTCATAATTTTTCAGTGTGTCCCTGTGAATCCACTACCCACGCAGACACAGTAGTTGTTGTTTCCTCCATCCACACATAGACTTCCATGGAGACATGGCTGACTGGCACATTCATCAGGGTTGAGTTCACAGTTGTCTCCAAGAATTCCAGGTGCCCATTCACAGAAGTTAGCATTAACAGCATCCTGCCACATGGCACCATGTAGACCTGGCTGGGATCTATATTCATCAATTTCTAACTCACAGTTCACACCAGAATACTCTTGAGGACAGACACGTGTACCTTCCTATCTCGTTGAGGCATACAGCCTCATTCATGCAGGGATCAGAAGCATGTTCATCAACTTCCAAGTCAAAATGCTTGCCTTGGTATCCAGGCACACAGAAGCAGGAGTAACCATTGATTCCATCCTGTGACAAGAACTGGAAGCACACTCATTGTGATCTGTCCACAGTGGGTTGTGTCCTTCTGTGGCAGTTAGCAGTTCAAATGCCTTATAAACACAGTCACAAAACAATCTCCTCTGGAAAATTCTTCCCTAGAGTTGTGTCAAGTTGGCATGTGATGCTAACGCTAACAAAGGGAATGAGTGAAGAGTTATTTACAGGACTGTGGGTAACACAAATGCACATTTATCACTGAAAAGCCCATCCTCATTTAGGTATGACACATGAAAGCAGCATTCCCAGAGCTCCAGACACAATTTCCAGGCAGCTTGCCTCTCAGTGAGTCCTTCTTCATAGCAACTATTGCTGCTTATGCAAGCCTTGTGAATCTGATAAGTTTCAGGAGCTCTCTAAGTCTTATGAGTTTTGTTTACATACTGAGTCTTAATGAGATCTCCATCAGGGAATGTTGCAATTCAGAGGAAAGTGCTACACAATAGTACTCAAGGAAATACTTGCCCATCCACGAGCTGAGCACTAAGACTTGAGTGGTTCTACTTGACATGGAACTCAGACTTTACAGAATTCATTCAAAAAAAGACATTAAACAAGAAACAGTAGCAAAATAGTGGCAGCAATACTCTGGGGAGGAGAGATCATTTGATTTCCATAATGTTACTACTCTTTGAAATATCCAGCAAAAATTGACATATGTAAAGGAACAAATATTGTTCATATACAGGAAATTTTGTATAGCAAATTTCTTTGTGAGAGCCCAAATGTTGAACTTACTAGCTATTTTAGTCACTGCTATATCGCTGTGAAGAGACACCAGGACTGCAAGCTCAAGGGTGGCAAACAAGGCTCTGGTAGACTTTCCCTTGATAAAAACCATTAGATTATATTTCCAAAGCTAGCTACCGAGGTCTATACCCTTATTTGGCCACATCCCCCTCCTGAGGCTGACTACCAAGGTTCAGTTATCAAAGTATTAAAGTCCAGAACCTTTGGCTCACCTAATAACATTCCCAATTAAAATTAAATGCCTCATCCTAACACAGGTTTCTCATTTTAACTTTCTAAACCTCCATTTTTCTATGGACCAAGTCTGTCTTCTCTCTATCCAAAGGCAGCCCTTTGTCCTCAAGGACAAATTTATCCCTTTCCCTCTCCCTTAACAAAGCTTAACATTTGCTTTCTAGTTCTCTTAAGCACAGAGGTTTTAAACTTTTAAGCAAAAAAGTTATCCGTCAACATAACATTAGACTTGAGTTATACCCTGAGTCAAATCTTTGACTTCGTGGTGGTACTGTTCATACTGGGGACTTAATTATCATTAGCGTAACAGGTCCTACCAGGAATTTATGTTTCTGGGTGAAGCATTAATGACGCAGGGGCCAAATGTAATCAACAGGAGCAGAAGAGCTGAGGGCACTACAATGGCTGCTGTCTGAGTTACTAGCCCTGAAGACCCAGCCTGCACAGCATCTCCAGGTCTACATCAACTATTAAGACATGACTGCAGTCAACGTGGGCTGAAACGGTTCCACATTTGCTTGAGTCCTGGCCGCACTTACTTGCACCACTGTTCTTTGAGCCTTGCTGCAGGCAGTGTTCTGTGTTTATCCACCTGTAGGGATGCCCACCTTCTGGTCTGGAGAAATAAATGATTTAAGAGAAAAAGAAAAAAGAAAAGAACATTGGAGCCATTTATTTCCTCCTCACAGGGCTTTTTCCCTCTTTCTTAGGCATTTTTTGAATTTTGGCCAAAATATCCCTGATAATTCCTGAGTGGTTTGCATAGAAGCAGCAAGTTTCCCCAAATTATACAGTAACCTCCTTATTCTATATGAAGCAGATCAAATACCCTACCGTATTGTAAAGACTACCTCAGCTAATGCATCAACCTGTTCTAATCTTGCAACAGACTTTTCTAATGCAAATAAATCCTGGGTTATTTAATGTCCTGAGTTTTTGCTGTTGACGTCAGCATTGCTGTGCCCATTGCCCCGAGAGCAGTTCCAGCCGTTCTTAATCCTAAACTTACTATGAGGAGTATAAGGAGAGGAACTGCATGTTTCTCTGTGCCCCAGGGAGCTGGGAAGATTTAGGAATACAAGTGTTCTCTCGCTCCAAGATTGTCATATACAAACATCCTGAGAAATAGGAATCCTCAGAAGCAAAATTTTGGGGACTTGATGCACATGCCAAAGAGCTAAGCAGGGATGCAATCTATCATCACATGCAAACCAGTTTCAACCAAAAGGTGAGGGAAGGAATGTCCCCTGATTAAGCAGCAGCTAGGAGCTGTGAGACATTTATGACAAGTTCGTACTTACTCTTAAATGAGAATCTAGACATGTCTCCCATGTAAGAGCAGGATGGAACATAGTCAGACAAAACATTATTAGTCTATGACCCACTTCAGTCTTACCTTTAGTGAATCTTCACAGACCTTGGTGATGGTCTGTTTTCTGCAGCTCAGTCATTGTACTGGCTGGTTTTGTGTGTCAACTTGACACAAGCTGTAGTTGTCACAGAGAAAGGAGACTCCCTTGAGGAAATGCCTCCATGAGATCCAGCTGTAAGGCATTTTCTCAATGAGTGATCAAGGGTGGGAGGGCCCATTGTGGGTGGTGCCATTCCTGGGCTGGTAGTCTTGGGTTCTATAAGAAAGCAAGCGAGCAACCAGGGGAAGCAAGCCAGTAAGTAACATCCCTCCATGGCCTCTGCATCAGCTCCTGCTTCCTGACCTGCTTGAGTTCCAGTCCTGACTTCCTTTGGTGATGAACAGCAATGTGGAAATGTAAGCTGCATAAATCCTTTCCTTCTCAAATTGTTTCTTGGTCATGATGTTTGTGCAGGAATAGAAGCCCCAACTAAGACAGTCATCATTCCCTGTGATGCCCCAGACCTGAGAGTGAGGGATCCAGGTGTGGATGCAGTCTTCCTTTACAGCAGTGAGGGTGTGTCAACTTTTGCCAAACTATTCAGATCTGTCTGCAAGACCTGGGATCTGAGGACTGAAAAGAGTGGGCGGACTACAGTCTAATGCTGTAATCAACCTTATTTCAGATTCAATGTACTTTTATACACAAAACAAAGAAAGTAATGATCCAAGGAAAGTTGTTTGAGTTCAGAAAAACATATAAATAAATGTCAGTGAGCACATACTAAATATTAACAGAGCAGCCCTTTCCCAGAACGTTCTCAGGACAGACAAATTTAAGCACAATTGCCTAGCATGTAGATTATTTCTGGTAAATCACAAAATCAAGGCAGAAAGCTATATCCAGATTGAGGGCAGATTGCAGACAGCTCTCAGCACATCCTTTCTCCAGGTTGGGCTCTATAGCTATGTCCCGTCATTCAACAGAATAAATTGTCTGATCAATGAATGTAAATGTGTGTCACAGGAGACATGAAACTGAGTGCAAAAACAATCCAGAAAATAAAATGGCCTAAGGTAAAAGGCTCTTGGTCTTTTTTCCTGGAGCCTCTTTCACAGTTCCCCAAGGCCAAATTGTTCACCATGTGTCATTCTTTTGACAGTGTTCTGACAGGGGTAGTCAGGATAACAAGGTATGGTCCCTTCCAGCAGGGTCCCAGTTTCCTTTAGACCTAACATTCCAGTCTTTTGTTGAAGATAAGGGGTGATGTAATCTCTTCTGTAACTGCTTCTCAGCTGAAATTGAGATATCATTGTCAGGGCCCATAAGAGCTAGAATGCTAGTCAAAGGCCAAGGGGGTTCAGGCTGGGGTGGGGGGCATTCATCAGAAACATCTGGTTTGCTGATCCAGAAGATTCAACTAGAGATACCAGTTCCTGATAGTGACTGTCATATTGGCATCAAAAAGAGGCAAGTAGCCCTAAGTATGGGCATGACAGAGGCTGATGTTTTTTGTAACAGCTTCCTTTCTGAACTTTTCCTACTTGGTTCCGATTCTGACAGCATTTCAGTCTTTGCTCTTTGTGGTGGTTTGAATAGAAATGGCTCCCATAGACTCATGTGTTTGAACATTAACCCATAGGAAGTGGTACTATTAGGAGGTGTGGCCTTGTTGTAGTAGATATGGCCTTGTTGGAGGAAGTGCATCACTAAGGGCAGGACTTTGAAGAGTAATATGCTCAAGTTACACACATTGTGGCAGTCTCTTCCTGCTGCCTGCCAATCCAGATATAGACTCTCAGCTGCTTCTCTAGGACCATGTCTGCATGCACACCACCATACTTCCTGCCATGATGATAATGGACTAAAAAACCTCTGAAACCACAAATTAGCCCAATTAAATGTTGTTTATAAGAGTTGCTATGGTCATAGTGTCTCTTCATAGCAATAGAAATCCTAACTAGCACTGGGTGGTGATGGCGCATGCCTTTAATCCCTGCGGTTGGTAGGCAGAAGCAAGAAGATCTATGCGTTCCAAGCCAGCCTAGTCTACAGAGTGAGTTCCAGGACAGCCAGGACTATACAGAGAAACCCTGTCTTTAAAAACAAAACAGAAGGAAAAGAAAGAAAGGAAGAAGGAAGAAGGGAAAAGAAAATCCTTAAGACACCCTTTTAAAATGGATTTCTTAGGTCTAGATCATCTGAGTCCTGAGCTAGTGTATTTTTTCTTACCTCACATATGAGTCTGATGATAGCCCTCTATTTAAAGTGAAAAAATAGAAATTGGCAAAATTACTAAGAAGAAATTTTGCATACTACCAAACCACTGATGCTTGTGACTCAATGAATTTTGAGAACATTCAAGGACAAACATTTTGGTTTAACCTACAACATTATTCTGAAATAAAGCTGACATCCAGAAAATCTGTTATTTAGCCCTATATTAAAACAGTAAATAGTTATTGAACACAGTAACAAAATCTCATTTTGATGCCTTGATGATGAATAAAAAGTAATACATTTTCAATTATAGCCTCTCAGTATTGGTTTTTTCTGGTTTTTTTTTTGTTTTGTTATTTGTTTTTGTTTTGTTTTGTTTGTTTTTTGTTTTGTTTGTTGTTTACTCTGGCATTATATCAATGAAAATTACAGAGGTAAAAGAGAGAATTTCCTAGCTGTAAAGCTTTTGTTTTTGTTTCTGTTTTTAAAAACAAACAAACAAAAAAAAAACTTATTGATTCTTTGTGAATTTCACATCATGTACCCAATCCCACTCATCCCCATCACTCCATATCTGCCCTCTGCCCTTGCAACCCTACAAACAATATAAAAATATAAATAAACAAACAAATAAATACAAGCATCTTGCCCTGGAAGTTGTTACAGTGTGTTACACAGTATACCCTTTGTTCAAACAGCTTTAATTGAAAATGTTCATTGCAATGAGTCACTGGTCTGGTTCCAAGCCTCTGGCTTCTGCTACACTACCAATACTGGATCCTCACCCAGACTCCTTTTGGGTATTCTGTCGTAGAGATCCTGCAGCTTTGGTTCTGCTGGACTGTTCTCTTCATGTACTTCACCAGATCATAGATGATGTAGACGTTGATGTAGGCCAACTCACAGCCTTGGATCTGAGCCTGGGTGATAGCTGAGTTGGCCAGCCCAGGTCTCCTGCTTTGCCCAGGAAAGGGGCGGGAAAGCACTCCTGCCTGCTACAGCTGTCAAAGGACGTGGCTGACTCTCACACAGCATTGGAGCCCCCTCTGCCACACCCATGCCACCAAGACCAGCTCTCCAGCACTGCCCTGGCGAGGGACAGGGCCACGTCACCTTAGTGCCACAGCCGACAAGAAGATGGACCAGTGTTCCACTCTCATTCCCTCAAAGCCAACTCTCCGTTGCCCATGCCATCAAGGCTCTACTGCACTGCCGAGGTGAAGTGCAGGGCCTACTCTCCCAAGTTCTATAGCCTGCTCTCCTGCTCTCGTTCCTTCTGGGCTGGCTCATCCTGACCCACGCCACCGGGGCCAGCTCTGCTGTGCTGTCTGGGTGAGGTATGTGGCCCACTCTCCCAAGTGCTGCAGCCTTCTTCGAGGGGCAGGATCTGCTCTCCTGCTGTCTGTCACACCCTTGGGGCCAGCTAGCCCATGGTGCTCTCCAGAGTGCTGAAGCTGGTGAGGGGTGGAGCCAGCTCTCCTGCTAGCGAACCCTTGGGACCAGCTTTCCCACGCTGCCTAGGTGAGGGGTAGGGCCAGTTCTCCCGAGTGCCACAGCCAGTGAGGGATGGGGCCAGTACTGCACAGTCCTGGAACATCAACATGGCCCCAGGCAGCAGCCCAGACGAGGGATTTCCACATGACCTTTGGTGGTAACATGAGTCACAGAAATCGACACAGACCGTTAAAAGGATCCTGGTGGCAGCATGGTACAAGACATCATCATGGCCTCAGATGGCATTCAGGCTACTCACATCAGGATATTCCTCACCACCTCTCTTCATAATGCACAAATCGTTCTATTCTCTCTTTCTCAATCTCTCCACCACATATTTGCTCATCATACTGGGGCTTCTCAGGTGTCTTCTGCCTGGCCAAAGCTTCTTTAAATTTTACTTATTTATTCTTTTCTCATATAGTACATCCCAATTGCAGCTTCTCCATGAGCCCCTATGAGCCGTGCTTAGTTTATTCTGTGAGATGTGTTCTCCGGGAGACCTTGATGGCTCTGGCTCCTACAATCCCTCCTCCCCCTCTTCTGCACAATCTCCCAATCTCTGCTTAATGTTTACCCTCAGATCTCTGTATTTGTTCCCATCAACTACTGGGGAAGCCTCTCTCATGGTGGTTTGGCTAGGCACTGATCCTGTGGGTATGAAGAATGTCATTAGGAATCATTTCATTAAGTTTTTCTCAGTCATGTTTAGTTCTATTTTAGGTCTCTGAGCTTTCCAGCTTCCCGTTCCAGGCTATCTAGGCAGGCTTGGGCATGGGCTATCGTTCAAGGTGTGGGCCAGTAGTGGTTAAACCAGTCATTGGCTGGGCACTCCTACAAACTTCACCATTGCTCCAGTGTATCTTGCAGGCCCGGCAGGTTGTGGGTAATAAATTTTGTAGTTGGATTGGTGTCCTGGTTTCATCACTAGGAGGCAATCCTGGTTACAGAAGACAGCTAGTTCAGGCTTCATGTATTTCATTACTAGGAATCCTCATTAGGATCAACCCCATAGGTTACTGGAAGCTTCTTCTGCACTAGGTTTCCATGTTGCCCTCTAAATTCCCACCTATTTCTCCTGTCATACAAATCATCTCTCCCTGTACTCTCTCCTCCAGTCCTTCTTCCTGATCTCTCCTGTTCCTATCCCCAGCTGTCCACCCACAAAATCTATTCTATTTCCCCTTTCTAGGGGGATTCATGTGTCACTCCAAGAATTCCCTCTTTATCTAACTTCCCTGGACCTGTGGATTGGAGTGTGATTATCCCTTACTTAACAGCTAATATCAACTTCTAAGTGAATATATATCATAAAGGGTGTTGGATTTTGTCAAAGGCTTTTTGGCATCTAATGAGGTTATCAATTTTTTTTGCCTTTTAATTTGTTTATATAGTAGATTGCATTGACTGATTTTCATATGATGAACCATCTTTACATCTCTGGAATAAAACCTACTTGATCATGGTAGATGGTCTTTTAGAGGAGTTCTTGGATTTAGTTGCAGGCCAGGGCTTTGATGAAGTTCAGGCCTATGAGGCAGAGTGGGGAATCCCTTCCTCTAGGTCTCAGGGGAAGAGAAAGTTTTCATATAGGCAAGTTGTCTATCCTTCCTGGGTGTGAAGGGGGAATGAGGGAACTTTGAGAAGGGGAATGTGGTATTCTGAGGATGTTGGGGAAGAGGGGCACATTCAGTTAGGATGTATTCAATATACAGCTGGAGGAGACAGTCTCTTGATATCTTGGGAGTCTGACAACTTGAGCCTGTAAAATCCCTTAGGGAACTGAGAATAGCATCTGGAATTCTTTGGAATCCCACCAGCTAGGGAGTCTGTTATGGGGTTTGATATTCACAGACAGGTTCTTAGTAACAGGCTTACCACTTCCTCTATAGCAGCTGTGGGAAAAGTGGTCATGGCCCAGTTAGGCCACAGCCTCAAATCTAACTCTCACTCTATGCTGGCTAACGTTTATTGTGAACATGACACAACCTAGAGTCACCTGGAAAGTGGGAACCCCAATTGAAGAACCTCCTCTATCAGATTGGCATGTGGGGGATTGTCTTGATTAGTGATTGCTGTGCAAAGGTCCACCACATTATAGAAAGCACCATACTTGGGAAGGTGAGCTTGAGTTGTATAAGAAAGGCTACTTTCTTCCATGGTTTCTGCTTCAAGTGCCCACTTGAGTTGCTGCTCCACCTTCCTTCAATGATGGATGGACTGAGACCTGGAAGTGTAAGCCAAATAAACTCCCTCCCTCTCCTAGTTGCTTTTGGTTATAGTGTTTTATCATGCCAACAGAAAAAAAAAAAAAAAAAAAAAAAAAAAAAAAAAAAAAAAAACCTTGAATACAGCCTACGAGAGTGGTTAATATTGAACCTTACCTGATATTTGAACCATACTCTCTATGAATTCATTTGATAGAGATCACATGGACCGTGAAGCCAAGGAAAGGACAGAATGACATCTCAATAGTAGCATCAGCCCCAGTCTAGTCTTTCCTCTGGCTGTGCACTTGCTAGTTTTTATGTCAACTTAATACAAGCTAGGGTCTTCTGGGAAGAAGAAATCTTTTTTTTTTTTTAATCTTGCATAGTTTATTACAATTAGTATACACACAAAATCATGTAAACTCCATAACATAAATGGTTTAACTTCCACTATAACAAGCAGATACTCTGCCATGAGTTTTTAGCAGCCTATTTTAACATAGATAGAATTCACAGAAAATGACAATCACACAAATAGAATTATAATACAATTTGTAAGGAAAGGATTTTTTTTTCGTTTGTTTTTGGTCCATGTTTTCTTTTAATAAACAAGAGATATACTTTTTCCTCTTTGACAAAAAGAGGTTAAATCCCTCCTAGTTCATTCACAAAGTAAAATCAGGGGAAAACAACACAAAACATGAGGTACAGCTGAGACCTGGGCTACGCTATGAGGACAAGCACATACTCAGGGAAAACTGCTTGTTACACTAGGTCAGTGACTAGCTCTCCACTAAAAAAGCTCTGCTTCATGTGTGAACACATTTTAAACAGCATGTGCTTCCCAGGGACAGTGGAAGACACCCACATGCATTATTTCTGGAGAAAGATGTAAGAAGTAAGGCTTCTGGGCTCAGCTGTATTTTCAATCTGAGGTCTAGAAATACTTGATATTCCTGCCTCAAGCTACAATTCCTGTGCCTCCTTCATTACAAGGTGTGGATGGGTAGTGTGGATCGCCTTGAGTCTCAGCACCCTGAAAAGGCAGATTTGTTTAGGGACACTGCGCAGTAGGTTAGGCCCTTTCCTTAAAGAATGTGGTCCCTCAAGGTGCAGCTGGGACCCACAAAGGCCCCAGGACACTAGGTTGCCCTACTTCCCTCAAGGAAAGCCTAAGAAAGCAGACTGCAGCTGCTGAAGTGGTATGCTTGCTTGCATAAATGGGCCACCATTGCTAGCAGTTACCCACCCTGTGGGAACCGGCTTTGTGAGGACAGAGTGCGAACAGCCCGCTGCCTCTGCCCGCGGGTGGTCCAGGATGGAGTGCGAGCAGGGAGAGTCCGCTCCAGATGTTGCACCAGGCAGCAGAGAGGGAAGAATCCCGAAGGCGTCTCTCGGGAGAGCTGGCGTCTTCCCAAGTATTACAGCTCTTTGCTGAGCCGGGAGGTGCCGGCTAGCTAGCAGGGAAAAGAGCAGACCTCTTTCCCAGTGTTCCAGCTCTTGCTGAGTCGGTTAGGTGCCCCGGTGTGTGGCGCTGACTAGCTGGCAAAGAGGGGAGGGTCCGTGACAGAAGTTCTAGGACAACCGGATGATTCTCGTATGCACTTTACTTCTGAGTTGGGCTAATATATACAGTTTGGGGTGGGTTAGGGTTTGGCAGCAGGTAACCCCTATTGGCTTGGTCTGCGAGCTAGGGGATGCCTCATCTACATGTGGGAGAGCTTGGGGCACTATTCCTACGTAACTAATGGCCATAGACTTCTCTGTGGGAGGGGCTGTGGAGGGCTGAAGCTGAGCCAGGAGCCCAGGGACAAAGGCTAAACACCTTTCGTCCCATGGGGGTCCCGGGGTTCCAAGCTCATTCAACCAGGTGCCCGGCTGTCTCTCATAGCTCACCATCCCCACACCACCCCAGTATGCTTTACATGTTTCAAGTAATTTCATTTCTTCCAGGAGAAAGAACGGTAAAAATGCTTTTACTTTATCAAAAAAGGAAACGAGCCACCACAACCAACGAGGGTTTTAAACAGACCCGCTGCTTACAGTGTCAGATAATCAAACACACTGAGAAACGCGAACATAGGCTACCTCTATGCAAAACCCGTGTTTTCTCCTTAAGCCCTGTGTAGAAAACAAACACTACAAACTTCGTTACGTTAATTCGTGTTGAATATAACTGTACAAATTGCACATTTTACAGCACAGCATCACAGTTAGATAAATGAGAAAAGTCTCCTTGTTCTAGCACAACGGAAACCAACCGGCTCTGCTGGGAGGGTCGGAACAAAACCAGCTGCACAGTTCTGTAAACGGTAAGTGAGGTTGTCGCTAGGATCCTGAAGAGTCTCACACATGCGTGCTCACACACTTCTTCCAATGACTCGCAGCGGTGAGCGCTCAGTACCACAGCAGGTTTGTTTCACATTGGGTTCACAAAAGAACAGTCATGGCCATCCGGTTGAGGGGCGCAAGGCTGTTTCTGGGTGCCGATTAACCATCATTCACCCCAGAAGTCATCTGTGACTGAGAGGAGGGGTATCTGCTATCCAAGAAGCTGCTGGCAGCAGGCTTGTCGTAGCCACCACCCACAGACTTGGGGCTTGCTGGCCTCCGATAACTTTCAATCTGGGTGGCTCCTACAGTCAGAGGAAAGCCTCCAGAAGAAAGGGAGTGTTTGTGAGTGGGCCTGGGTCCCGGCACTCGGTAGCCACTCTGTGTGGAAAAGGTGTGAGCTAGCAACAGGTGCCGCTCCACGATAGGTGTGGCATACTCAGGTTCTGAGTGTGTCAGGGGTAGTGCATACTCATGGCGGCCCAGGCGGTGAGGACAGTTGTAGTGGCCGCTTGCCTCAGTGTTCACTCTGGCCTCCTCAGTGTCTGTGTCCATGGGCCGGAAGGTAGAGCCTTTTCTCGTGACTGTCCCTGTGCCAATCATGAGCGACTGCCACATCACTAGTGATGAGATCCAACTTTTGTGTTATCTCTTTTTCACTGTCGTAGCTGATGGTAAATTCCTTCGAGTGATGCCTGGCAAAGGGAGATTTAATCTGCTTCCAACAGCCTGTTTTCTGAGCCTCAGCTGACACATACAGATTTCCTTTCTTTTTCCTCTTTCTACAGATTGCAAAGATCCCCATTCCAGTCAGAAGGAGGGCAATGAAGATCACTGATGGAACAGCCATGGTTGTAATATTCATTCCTGGGGATGTAAACAGGAATCGCTTTTCCGACAAAGAACCATGCCGAGAGAGCACACCATTGGCCAGGATTCCTTCACAGTGACTTTTCCCTTTGCTCTGAAGCAGGTTGGTGTGGCCACCTAGTTCATCTGCGATGATTCCTGAGTGGATGGCAGCTTTGCACAATAAAGAGGTATCTCTGTAGCCATCTTTCAGATTCCCAGAAATGTCTCCTGCTATGTCTCTACAACCAGCTGGGCAGAATTTGCTGTATTTTCCCTTGGAATAATGACTGCCTCGTTCCAAACAGGTTATTAAATCTGGATGGTCACTGCTGGAATAGGCCAGCAGAAAGCCCCAGCCAGAAATGTGAGATCCACTCTGGAAGAGGACAGTCACTTCATTTGAGTTCAGCCAGAGCTCTTTGGGAACAGCCCAACTCCCATAATATGGACCACACTGATCTGTCGAGCTGCTGAAGAGGAGATAGTCGGAAGTGCAGGACTCAATGTTCAAATCTCCCAACCTCAGAATAAGTCTCTTTCCCTTTGGGGCTGTGATGATCTTTTCACACACGGTGTGATTGGGTTAAGTCCCTGGATAATTCTTAGATGTTATTGTGCCACTGTCCTGAGAGGTCACTATGTGCACACAGCCATCACCCAGCTCCTCTGCCTGCAACCGGAGCGGAGTGCACAGGGCGAACAGCAGCGCCAGGACACCCGGCCCATCGGCCCCGGTTCTCACGGCCCCACCGGACTCCAGACCCGCAGGATCGGCCTCCAAGCACGGCACTTCACTTCGTCGCCGCTGCCCGCTTGGGGCAGCCTCCTCCGAGGCCCATGGCACGGGCAACCGGCACTAGAAATCTTAATTGAGAAAATGCATTGATGAGCACTTGGGGGAGGAATGTGGTATTCTGAGAATGTTGGGGGAGAGGGGCACATTCGGTTAGGATGTACTCAATATACAGCGGGAGGAGACAGCCTCTTGATTATCTTGGGAGTCTGACAACTTGAACCTGTAGCTCAGGTCTGTAGGGCTTTTTCTTGACTGATGATTGATGTGAGAGGGCCCAGCCTGTTGTGGGTGGAGATGGTCCACGGGCATATAAGAAAAAGCAGGATGAGCAAGCCATGGGCGCAAGCTAGTAAGCAGCACTTCTTCATAGTTCTTCATACTTCTTCAGTGTCTGCGTCGGGTTCCTGTTAGTTCCTGCCCTACTTCCCTGGATAATGGACTACAAGCTGTAAACTGGAATAAACCCTTTCCTCCTCAAGTTGCCTTAAACCATGGTGCTTTATCACAGCAATTAAACCCTAAAACAAGGTATATGATTTATTAGAATATTGAGCACGCATTGCTCCTCTTTCAAATGGCATCTAGAACCCTTCCCCAAAGTACCAAACACAGTCTCAAGTACTATCCAAAGTCCTTCCCACTACATTTCTATTAAGATGTCACATTCACCTCTGCCATGTACATGCCCTCCTAGAAATGAGTCAGAAACTGTGAATTTTTTTTTAACCATAGGTGTGCTCCTCTTAGTTAAAATTATGGTTACAAAAAAAAAAATGTGATTCACTTATATAACAAAATGCTACTCAGCTATTAAGAATGAGGACATCATGAGTTTTGCAGGCAAATGGATGGACCTAGAAAATATCATCCTGAGTGAGGTAACTCAGACCCAAAAGGACATGCATGGTATGTACTCACTAATAAGTGGCTATTAACCAAAGAAAAGTACAGAATACCCAGGACACAACCACAGGACTCAAGAAGGTTAACAAGATGAAGGACCCAAGTGAGGATGCCTCAATCCCACTTGGGAGGGAGAAGAAAACAGTCCCAGGGTTGGGGAGACCTGAGTGGGAGAGGGAACAGGGAGAGGAAGGGAGAACATGATCAGGTATTGGTGGGGGAACAAGATTGAAGCCCTGAGGTCCAGCAGAACAAATGGAAACAGGCAACCTCGGGAGATAAGAGTGAGGGGGACCCTCTAAAATGTACTGGAGACCTGGGAGGTGAGAGACTCTCAGGACTCAAAGGGACAGACCTTGGATGAAGTGCTCTACAGTGGGGAGGGAGAACTTGCAGAGTCCACCTTTAGTGGAGGGACAGGATATCAAGTGGAGGGATGGGGTGCCATCCCACATTCAAAAACTTTGACTCAGAATTGTTCCTGTCTGAAGAAACTGCGGAGACAAAAATGGAGAAGAGCAGGAGAGAAAGGAGGTCCAGTGACAGAGCCAAATTGGAATCCAATTCATGAGGAGGTCTGGGGTATAACACTGTTACTGATGTTGTGGTGTGCTTGCAGACAGAAGCCTAGCATGGCTGCCCTCTGAGAGGCCCAGCAAGCTGCTGAAAGAGTCAGATGCAGATACTAGCAACCAATCAATGGACAGAAGCCAGGGACCCCTGTGATTATAGTAGGGGAAAGCTGAAAGAAGCTGAGGAGGAGGGTGGCCTCCTGGGAAGACCAGCAGTCTCAACTGACCTAAAAACCCAAGATCTCTCAGACACTGAGCCACCAACCAAGCAGCATACACCAGCTGATAGGAGTCCCCTGACACATATACAGCAGAGGACTGCCTGGTCTGGTCTTAGTGAGAGAAAGTGCACCTAATCCTTAAAGACTTGAGGCCCCAGAGATTGGGAGGCCTGGTAGGGTAAGGGGACATCCTCTTGGAGATGGGGGAGGGGGCAGGAGGAGGAGGAGGAGGTATGGGATAGGAGGTTGGGGGCAGACTAGGAGGGGATGAAGTTTGGACTGTAAAAAAGGATTAAAGAATTTTTGAAAATTTTTTGTGTGTGTGTGTGTGTGTGTGTGTAGGTCAGAGGACAGCTTATGGAAGGCAGTTCTCTCCTTTCACCATGTGAGTCTGGAGATCAAACTTAAGTTGTCAGGCTTGATGGCACTCCTATTGAGCTATCTTTGTGGCATCCTAACGCTGGCTATTTTAATCACTGATAGTATAAAATCCATTGACACTAGGAAATGCATACTGTCACACGAACAGCAGCTATCTATTTGTAGAATCTTTGTCATCATCCCCAAAGAAAACTCTCTCTCTCATTTTCATTTCCTCAATTTTCCTAATCTGGACAATTTATGTCAAGGGAATTGTTACAAATCCACTAAAATTTGTTTTACTCAATTCAAAGAAAAAGTGCAAACAGGGATCTGCGTGATGGCTCGGTGGATTAAAAAAAAAACTTGCTGCCAAACCTTATGACCTGAGTTCAGTTCCCAGGAGCCACTCTGTGTAAGAAGAAAATGGACTCCCCCAAGGTATCTTGACC
The DNA here is from genome assembly GCA_021653895.1 of Mastomys natalensis. Taxonomy (NCBI): domain Eukaryota; kingdom Metazoa; phylum Chordata; class Mammalia; order Rodentia; family Muridae; genus Mastomys; species Mastomys natalensis. The sequence continues at coordinate 104,283 of JAJTUV010001621.1, read as the reverse complement.
TCCACGTGCTTTCTATGGCACATGTACAGAATAAATGATTATATATAATTTTTTAAGTTGTAAAAAGGTAAAACATAGCTCCCTTTTTGTTCACAGCTCTGAGCTTTGAATGCAGAAAACTCCCAGAGTTATCTGCTTTCCTTGTTGCTCTCCAAGTAGCTGAGGCCAGCAGGATGCGATGTTGCCAGCAGCTCCATCTGCTCTCTCAGAGATATAAATCACAAATACGTAGAAACCAATGACTATATAAGAGAGGCTCTGTCTGCACTTATATAGCAGCATTAGGGGATGCAGTGCACAAGCTGGACAAATGGAAGCACTGCTTCTCAAACAGGACAAAAGATGTGGACTGACTTGTGCAATGTCCCTGGGTGGGGGAGTATAGGTGATATTAATCATGTCAACTTGGCGGATCTAGAATCACCTAGGAGACAACCCCTGGAACACCTGTGAAGGATTACTGAGACTGGGTTGATGCAGGTGGGAAGATCTGTCTTAACTGGGCAGCAGAGAACCTGAATTTAATAAAAAGGAGAAAGCAAACTGAGTGCCAGCATTACTCTCCCAGCTTCTAGACTGTGGGTGTAGCATGACCCCTGCAGCCATGCCTTCCTCTCATAATGCCTGTAACCTTGAACCGTGAACCAAAGTTGCCCCTTTCTCTTACATTGCCTTGGTCAAGGTATTTTATCACAACAAAGGGAAAGGCAACAGAGATAAGGAGGTTCTCCTTGAAGATTCTACCAGCTCTCCGAAGTCTATTAAGTCATCCAGAGATAGCTGTGAGATAGAATTGTCAAATTTAGACTGTTGAAGCAGCCCCCAAGAGCAGATTCACGGTGCCTGCATTCCAACTGGATGCAGCAGAAAAATAAAGCATGCCTCATGAGTAGATCCAGGCCCTTTCAGCCTGTCTCAGTTTTATACAGGATGTGATCTTCTAGGCACGGCTTCTTTTACTGAACGTCATGTTTACAAAGTTCATCTAGGGAATGACTAAATGGTTCAGCAGATAAAGGCATGTTCCCTGTCTTAGGCAGTTCGTAGCAAGGGAACAGTTATGAATCTGCAGTCATTTGTTTCACTCAACTCAGATAAAAAGTGCAAAAAGGCAAGCTGGGCATGGCGGTGCACGCCTTTAAACCCCGCACTCGGGAGGTAGAGACAGGCAGATTTCTGTGAGTTTGAGGCCAACCTTGTCTACAGAGTGAGTCCAGGACAGCCATGGCCACACAGAGAAACCCTGCCTCCAGAAACCAAAACAGAAAACAGTAAGAAAAGATGGCATCGAATTAGTTCAGAGAGTAAAGGTACTTGCTGCCAAACCTGGTAATGAATTTGATCCTGTGAGACCACCCTGACAAACTCTCACCATAACAACCAAGAGAACAGAGCAGAAAGGGTGGATTAGAGACAAAACTACCCTGCTGGTCAAGCCTTCCGATAGCAGGGAGAGAGTTAAAAAAAAAACAATTCAGAGAAAACCCGCAGAATGTACTGATTAGTAACCAGCTGTGTCCTTCACAGCCCTGGATAAACATAGTCCACCAGAAATAATTGCCTGAGTGAGTGTGGCCAGTAAGTTTAAAGGCTAAGCAAAGTGTCCAATTAGGTTTAAACAAGTTTTGCTGTTGCTAAAGTCTGCCTATGCTAAAGTATAAAAGGTGTGTGCTTCAGAAATTCGGGGTCCTTCCTCCTTCAAGAGTGAAGTGGCCTCGACGAGTCAGAATAAAGATTCCTCTTGCTGATTGCATCAATCCCCGTGTCCATGTCTCTATGCACTGCATGTCCCGGAGTTGAGACTTTCAGGTCCAACAATCCCTAGGGCCTACAAGTTGTAAGGAGAGAATCCATTTCCACAAGTTGTCTTCTGACTTCCACACATTTGGTGTGGCATGTGCATAACACTCACAAATTAGTTGACCCATTAATTAAGACATATATAAAACAAAGTCCATCAGCTACTTCTTCCATGGTAGAAAATATAGTTTTTTGGTTTTTGTTTTTTTTTGTTTTTTTTTTTTTTTTTTTCGAGACAGGGTTTTTCTCTGTGTAGCGGCTGTCCTGGAGCTCACTCTGTAGACCAGCTGGCTCGAACTCAGAAATCCGCCTGCCTCTCCCTCCAAGTGCTGGGATTAAGGCGTGCGCACCACCGCCCGGCTGAAAATATAGTTTTGCTGACTGGTATTTTCTTTGCTTTTAGCATATTGAATAGGTTATCTCATTGCTTTCTCATCACCATGTTTCCTTGAGAGAAGTCAGCTGACTGTAGTTATAAAGTATGAAAGTAGTTTTAAATTACATTTATTTTTGTATTTGTGTTCCATGGCATGCTTGTGAAAGACAGAGGAAAAGGCATCTATTTCTTTCCACCACTTGGGTCCCAGAACTGGGTTCAGGTTGTCAGACTTGGCAGCAAGCGCCTTAAGGTGTTCCATCTTTTCATAGCCCCAAATTATAGTTGATAAAGACAATAACCTCTGGGAAATTTTCTACATATGTGAGTAACTGTCCTCTGAGCCAAGCAACCGCCATCCTGAGGCGTTCAGCTTTGCCCTATTGCAAAAGAATCATCCGAGCTGGGCTTGTTGACTGTTTACATCACCCTACAGAGTGGTGCAAAGGGTCATAGACCCTCACCCGAGTGCCCAGCTTCTCCCTACAATCTGCAATATGCACTCTGCCTTAATTGCAGGTGGCTTGGAGGAGAGGCTAGGGCATATACGCTAGAGTGCCAATAGGCTCTATCTATACTACTATAGCCCTCAACCATGCTGAGTAAAGGCTTTTGGAGTGAGTCTGTTGGGGAAGAATACCATATCGGTAGTGTCACTGGGATCTTAGGAGGAAGTATAGTCGCTGCTTATGTCTTGTGGTAGGAAGGAATTTCAACAAAGGTACATTAAAGAATGCTGTCTCCTGCTGCTTTCAGAGAATCCTCAAAGCATCATGATAAGGAATTAGATGAGCATGCTCTTTCTGTTCGCCATCTGGCCTGGGCAGATGAGGTGTTCACCTTGGTCATACCAGTGCTATAGAGATTCCTGTCAGCCTGTTGGATCTGCTGCTTGTTGATCATTCTGTTTGTAGTCTATGCCATAGTAGCAAGCCATATCGCTATCAGAATGCTAGCTGAGGCTACATAGGCTGCCTTCAGAGCCACTGGAAAAGTTCTCGACCCTCTGAGATATTTCTCAGATGATTCAAGTCCACATCTCTCCCTGGACTTAATAGACTTCAGATATTCTCAATTGTGCATTCAAGGAGAGCCTCTTTGCTCTAGCACCATCGCCGGGCTCTTACTTTCAGAGATTTTGTGTCAGCTTTTGTTTAGGGAGAAGCATCAGTCTCCTGTTTCGCTTTGGGTTCCATCTTGGTAAAAAGCTTGCAGTTTTTTATGAGGACACAAGTTCTACTTGTGAGGATTCTGCCCTTGGGACCTAATTGCCTATCTGAAGTTCTCACTTGATAACATCACACTGTAGGGTTAAGATGTTGACATATGGATTTTAATGGGATTCAATCAATCCATCACTTTCACCTTAAGAATCGTGCCAGACAACTAGCTAAGAATTAATAGTTTCTGGCAGGGGTGGCACATCCAAGCATTCAGAGATGGAGGCAAAGGAATCAGGAATTCAAGGTCATCCTGGGATATAGAAGCAAGTTCAAGTTGAAACTGAGCTGGAGGGGACCCTGTTTCAAATACAAACAAAAAAGAAATTGTCAGGTTTTGTGACTGGGTGAATATGTAATTCAGTTTGTAGAATATTTGTCTCTAATGACGAAACCTATGTTCCTGCCTCAGCACCAAGCAAATCATGTGTGGTAGAGAATTTTGAGACACTATTCCTGGAAAGATGTAAACAAATGCCTCCAGATAAGAAACTAAAGACAGACTAAAGTAAGGATATTACGAAACTCCACCTTGGTGAGCCAATGAGTTTTATTGGGATTACTTAGAATACAGAGAGGGATCACTTACAGGAGCAGAAATGACTCAAAGACAGCTTGCATTACAAAAGCCCACCCCAGCATGGGTAACTGCTCACAATGCTGGGAAGCATGCAGGAAGCTCACTAGGTTAGAGTATCCTTTCCAAATGGCTCTTCCAAGCAGCTCAGCTTATCTGAGAGTTTCTAGGCAGCACAGCCTATCCTGTCTCTTGTGGACTGTTTGGCTGGTCTTTGGTTTTTTCAGGCTGCTCGGTGTGTCTGAAAGTGTCACTCATTAGTTCTCAGAGTTTACATATTCTTAGGGATGGAGAGACCTAATGAATCTGGTCAGTTTGAGAGACATCAGTTAGTTATAAAAGAAGGGAGTCAGAAAATTCTCATGCCCCTTCCAACCTGTGAGGACATGATAAGAAGTTATGAACTAGAAAGCAGCCTTCTCCATTCACCAGACCTGCTAGCATCTTGATCTTCAACTTCATAACACCTAGATTTGTGATAAATGTTTGCATCGTGAAGCCTTTCAGGCTATAACATTCTGCTATAACACCCACTGCAGTTTGTTTTTTCTTATTGCCATGATAAAATACCCTGACAATGAAATAGATGGTAAAATCCTTTTGCTGAGGATATAACATATGTTATTTTACAGAACATAGAGAAATCAAGCTGAAACTGACCTGGAAACATCCTCCCTTCTGGCTACCTTTCATAGAGCTGCAAGGAGCTATGCAGATTGCTGGGGAAGAAAACTCAACAATGGGCACATTTATCTGGTACGTCAGTATTGGTAGCATGCAGGGTTTGCTCCTAAGTAAGACCAGCTGTATATGAAGGTTATGGGAGGAGCCAATTGGTTTTGAGACCTGCTCCAAAGGAGAGAATTCATGTATGGTTCTGTAAACCTGGTCAAAAGTCCATGTCTCTGGAGTCCACAGTCCCTAGGAGGAGACATGTCACCATTGTCTTGCTAAATATAGTCACACTTCTTTATAAATATTTATACTTGTGCCTGAAGATCTGTGCTTCCCTCAACCTTGACCAGAAAGATTTCCCTAGGCAGTGGGCAACAGTTAATACAGAAAGTTCTAACAGGTCAACGTGCTCAGTGTGTTACTCTCAACGTGAGAGTAAGTGACTATCAAATACTCATCCTTAAATGGGCCATCTTTATCAATGTGCCATCCCAAGACTCAGGGAATGCTGCAGAAGAAAGGGGCAGAAAGAATATAAAAGCTGAAAGATGGAAAAGGTTGCTGCTGGGAAATGTTGTCTTCTGGACATTGCACTCATAAACCCATCATAGCCATATGAGATCTGAACAGGGTCAAGCCAAAAAGGCCAACCAACATTCCAGTAGAGGATCATAACTGGACTGGACTCAGTGGGAGAGAGGAACAAAGAGGAGGGCCAGGGGACATGGAAGAGAGAAGGGACAGTTAAAGGTGCCTAAGGAAGTAAAGGGAGCTTTACGTTATTTTTATATTAGCCAGTACAGTACTTTCTACAATATCTTCCCAGTTTTGATTGTGAATGGATTGTTTATTTGTTTGTTTGCTTGCTTGCTTGCTTGAGAAAGGGACTGAATCTCGATATGTAGACCAAACCGTAGCCTTGAACTCATAGAGATCCATCTGTCTGTACCTCTCAAATGCTAGAATTAATGGTATGTACTACCACTCCTGGCTGAAGCTGGGTTTTTAAAAAAAAAAAAAAAAAAAAAAACGGGACACCAGTCAATAGTAGCACATGACTTTAATCTCCGTATTCCAGAGGCAGGTAGGCAGATCTATGTGAGTTCGAGTTTGAGGCCAGCTTGTTCTACTGGTGAGTTCCAGAACAGCCAGGGCTGCACATCTCATGAAGATGATAGAGGCCTTTAAGGAAGATACAAATAACTTCCTTAAAGAAATACAGGAAAACACATACAAACAGGTTGAAGCCTTTCAAGAGGAAAAAAATAAATATCTTAAAGAAATACAGGAAAATACAATCAAGCAGATGAAGGAATTGAACAAAATAGTCAAAGACCTAAATATGAAAATAGAAACAATAAAGAAATACCAAATGGAAGCAGCCCAAGAGATGGAAAACCTAAGAAAGAGATCAGGAGCTACAGATATAAACAACACCAACAGAATACAAGAGATAGAAGAGAGAATTTTAAACATAGAAGATACCAGAGAAGATATTGATACATTGGTCAAAGAAAATACAAAATGTGCCAGGCGGTGGTGGCATACACCTTTAATCCAGCACTTGGGAGGCAGAGGCAGGTGAATTTCTGAGTTCGAGGCCAGCCTGGTCTACAGAGTGAGTTCAAGGACAGTCAGGGCTACACAGAGAAACCCTGTCTTGAAAAAAAAAAAAAAAAAAAAAAAAAAAAAAAAGAAAGAAAGAAAATACAAAATGCAAAAAGTTCCTAACCCAAAATATTTAGGAAATTTGGGACACAATGGAAAGATCAAAACTAAGAATAATGGAAATAGAAGAGGGTGAAGATTCCCAGTTCAAAGGACCAGAAAACATCTTCAACAAAATCATAGAAGAGAACTTCCCTAACCTGAAGAAAGAGATGGTAGTTAAATGTATAGAAGCCTACAGAACACCAAATAGATTGAACCAGACAAGAAAATCCTCTCGTCACATAATAATCAAAACACTAAATGTACAGAATAAAGAAAGAAAGTTGTAAAGGAGAAAGGCCAAGTAACATATAAAGGCAGACCTATCAGAATTACACTAGACTTCCAACAGAGACTCTAAAAGCCAGAAGATCCCAGACAGATGTCATGCAGACCCTATGAGAACACAGATGCCAGCCCAGGCTATTATACCCAGCAAAACTCTCAATTATCATAGATGGAAAAACCAAGATATTCCATGACAAAACCAAATTTAAACAATATCTTTCTACTAATCCAGACCTACAAAGTATACAAGAAGGAAAACTCCAACACAACAAAGGTAATTACACCCAAGAAAACACAAGAAATTAATAATTGTATGACAAATATAAAAGAAGAGATCTCCTACAGTACCATCTCCAACAACAAAAATAACAGGAACAAACAATCATTGGTCTTTAATATCTCTCAGCATCAATAGACTCAATATCCCAATAAAAGACAAAGGCTAACTGGATATATAAACAGGATCCATCATTTTGCAGCATACAAGAAACACACCACAGGAACAAATACAGACACTACCTTAGAGTAAAGGGCTAGAAAAAAAGTTTTCCAAGCAAATGGTCCCAAGAAACAAGCTGAAGTAGTCATTCTAATATCCAGTAAAATAGACTTTCAACTAAAATTAATCAAAAGAGAAGGGGAAGACACTTCATACTCATCAAAGGTAAAATCCACCAAGACAAAGTCTCAATTCATCTATGTTCCAAATGCAAGGGCACCAACATTCATAAAAGAAACTTTTCTAAAGCTCAAAACACACATTGAACCTCACACAATAATAGTGAGACTTCAACATGCCACTCTCACCAACTGACAAGTCATTGAAACAGAAACTTAACAGAGTGACATGAACAGAAGTTATGAACCAAGTGGATTTAACCAATATCCATAAAATATTTCACCAAAAACAAAAGAATATAGCTTCTTCTCAGTACCTCAGAACCTCTCCAAAATTAACCCTGTAATCAGACACAAAACAAGCCTCAATAAGATAGAAGATTGAAATAACCCTATGTGTTGTATCAGATAACCATGGACTAAAGTTTGACTTCAATAACAACAAAAACAAAAGAAAACTCACATAATCGTAGAAACTGAACAACTCTCTACTCAATGATAACTTGTTCAGGAAAAAGTAAAAAGAAAGTAAAGACTTTGTAGAATGCAATGAAAATGAAGGCACAACATACCCAAATTTATGGACACATGAAAGAAGTGCTAAGAGGAAAACTCATAACACTAAGTGCCTTCGTAAAGAAATTGGAGAGACCCATACTAGCAACTTAACAGCACACCTGAAAGCTCTAGAACAAAAAGAAGCAAATACACCCAAGAGGAGTAGAAGGCAGGAAATAGTCAAATTCAGGGCTGAGATCAACAATTAGAAACAAAAAGAACAATATAAAGAATCAACAAAACCAAGAGCTGGTTCTTTGAGAAAATCAACAAGATAGATAAACCTTAGCCAAACTAACTAAAGGGTACAAAGACATTATCCAAATTAACGAAATCTGAAATGAAAATGGAGAGCTATAACAACAACTGAAGAAATTCAAAAAATCATCATATCTTACTACAAAAGCCTATACTCAACAAAACGAAAATCTAGATGAAATGGATGATTTTCTAAACAGATACCTCATACCAAAGTTAAATCAATATCAGGTAAACTATCTAAACAGTCTCATAACCCCTAAGGAAATAGGAGCAGTCATTAAAAACCTCCCAACCAAAAAGGGCACAGATCCAGATGGTTTTAGTGCAGAATTCTACCAGACCTTCAAAAAAGAGCTAATATGCCTCAAACTACCCCCTAAAATAGAAACAGAAGGAACACTACTTAATTCATTCTACTAAGCCACAGTTACTCTGATACTTAAACCACACAAAAGACACAACAAAGAAAGAGAACTTCAGACCAATTTCCTTATGAATAATCATTGCAAAAAATATTCCATAAAATTCTCCCAAAACTGAATTCAAGAACACATCAAAACCATTATTCATCATGATCAAGTAGGCTTCATCCCAGGGATGCAGAGGTGGTTCAATATACAAAAATCCATCAACATAATCCACTATATAAACAAACTCAAAGAAAAAATTACATGATCATCTTATTAGATGCTGAAAAAGCCTTTGACAAAATACAACACCCTTCATATTAAAAATCTTGGAGAGATCAGGAATTCATGGTACATACTAAACATAATAAAAGCAATACACAAACTGCCAATATCAAATTAAATTGAGAGAAATTTGAAGCAATCCCACTAAAATCAGGGACAAGACAAGGCTTCCACTCTCTCCCTATCTATTTAATATAGTGCTTCAAGTTCTAGATACAGCAATAAGATAACAAAAGAAGATCAAGGGAATACAAATTGGAAAAGCAGAAACCAACGTATCACTATTCACGGAAGATATGATAATATACATAAGCAACCCCCAAAATTCCACCAGAGAACTCCTACAGCTGATACACAACTTCAGCAAAGTGACTGGATATAAAATTAACTCAAACAAATCAGTAGCCTTCGTTTATACAAATGATAAACGAGCTGAGAAAGAAATTAGAAAACAACACCCTTCACAATAGCCACAAATAATATAAAATATCTCTGTGTGACTCTAACCAAGCAAGTGAAAGATCTGTTTACTAGAACTTTAAGTCTCTAAAGAAAGAAATCAAAGAAGACCTCAGAAAATAGAAAGATCTCTCATGCTCATGGATGAATGTAGATAACATAGTGAAAATGGCCATTTTACCAAAAGCAATCTACAGATTCAATGAATCCATCAAAATTCCAACATAATTCTTCACAGACATGAAAGAGCAATTCTCAATTTCATATGGAAAAATAAAACAAAAACCCAGGATAGCCAAAACAATTCTCAACAGATGCAGATACTTACAGCCATCATTGGACTGAGTTCAGGGACCCCTATAAAAGAGTTAGGGGAAGGATTGAAGGAGCTGAAAGGTATGGCAACCCCATAGGAAGACCAACAATGACAACTAACTTGGACCCCTGGGAACTCCCAGAGACTAAGCCACCAACCAAAGAGCATACATGAGTTTGTTCAAGGCCCCTGGCACATATGTAGCAGAGGACTGCTTAGTCTGGCCTCAGTTGGAGAAGATGCATCTAATCCGCAGAAACTTGATGCCTCAGGAAGGGGATGTCTGGGGGGGGGGAGCCCTCTCAGAGGTAAAGGAGAGAGGCAATGAAATGAAGAATTCTGGGACGGGGGCTGGGGAGGGGGAGCAACATCTGGAATATAAATAAATAAAATAATTTTAAAAGTTTAAACATAAAAATAATTAAAAATAAAAGAGTAGAAAGCACGAGGTTCCTGTACTCACAGATAAACTCAGAGAAACTAGGAATGTTAAACATGCACGGGGTCTCCTCAACGGACAAAATAAAATGCCTGCTGTTCCCCCAAGAAATCTGGGAGTGTATGTTAATGACCTGGAGACCTTTTGCTGTCTGTGAAGGCAGACTTTACCCACATTCCCCTGGGATGTTTATCCCAGACTCTTCCCTCCCTAGACCTTTATACTTAACTCCCAGTTCATGGGAGCCATCCTTAGGAAGATATCCCATGTATTTTATAGTCTCCGGACCTCTATGCTATCTCAGTGAGAGACCACACCAGATCCTAGGAACTTTAGCTATAAAACCCATCCATCTGTGTAGTCACACCTTAAGCTTTATTTTGCACCTGGAATTGGAGTGATTTTGCCTGGAAACTTTTTCTCAATTGTACCGTGTTTAAATATGCTTACAATAAACCACCTAACATCAGACTCTCCAGAAGGTTGATTCAGACTGACTAAGTTAGGCTGAAGCAAGTTTTCATTCTTACCTCTTCAGGGTTCATTTCCTTGACTGTAATGATGCTTACAGGAACCCAACAAAAAAGCACTTACTGCACTTTCAGAGAATCTGAGTTGAACACACAGCACCTACACCAGGTGGCTCACAACTGCCTATAACTCCAGGTCCAGGGGATCTAACTCCCTCTTCTGGCATCTGCAAGCACTTCACTCAACCCATGTACATATGCACACAGTTTAAAATAATCATGTTTACCAGCATAGACATTTAATTCGGAAATTAACATTGTTTTAAAATTTTCATACATATTCACACAAAGTTACATAATGACATTAGAAATGTACCCTCCATTTTCTTCACCCATCCCCTTCCATGTTCCCCTCAAATTGATAGACTCTTTTTCTTTATTATTGGTATGTGTGTGTGTGTATGTGTGTGTGTGTGTGTGTGTGTGTGTGTGTGTACACAAATACATAAATACAATCTGCTGAGTCCATTTTGTTGTTTGTTGTTTGTGGGTATGTTTCAAGGCTTACCACTCAACAATGGACAACCAATACAATTCATCCCTTAGAGAGGCTAATTCTCCTTCTCCCTGCAGTCATTATTTGCCTGTAGTTCTTTGTCTAAAGGTGGAAACCCATGGAAAGTTCTCCCTTAAACTTAACATGTCCATTGATATTGCCAGTGTTCCAGTCTTGAGTGTGCAGCCATTTCTAGGAGAGACTGTTTCACAACAGACTTCCTGGTATTCTGGATCTTACCATCTTTCCACCACCCCTTTGGCAATGTTCTCTGAGCTGGGAGGTACATGTACCTACTGAGACTGGGATTCCCATTATCCATTGCTCTCTGTGTTGTCCAGTTGTGGTTTTCTGTGATGATCTATAAAGCGTAAAGAAAGGCTTTCTTGCTGATGGGTGACAGCTACACTTACATCTGAAAACTGGAGCTGGGAACCATAAATAAAAGAGACCATGTGAGCTTTGTCTTCTGCTGTCTGGGCTACCCCACTCAATATACTTTTTCTAGCTCCATTAATTTTCCTGAAAATCTTATGATTTATCTTTTTATTTGTACTTAAATAGTATTCCATTGTTGTACGTATCACATTTTTATTATCTGTTGAAGGACATTTAGGTTGTTTCTAGTTCCTAGCTCTTATGAATAGAGCAGCAGTTAGAATGGCTGAGCAAGTGTCTGTGGAATAGGATGTTGAGTCCTTTGGGCATATGCATATGAGTGGTATAGCTGGGTAGAATTTTAGCTTTTGAAGAATCTCCATAGTGGCTGTATCCGACAGTGGCTGAGAGTTTTCTTTTCCCCACAACCACGCCAGCATTTAATGTTCCTTGTTTTGCTGATCTTAGCCATTCTGACTGGGGTAAGATAAAAATCTCAAAATTGTTTTAATTTTCATTTCCTTAATTTCTAAGAATAATAAACACTTTTAAAGTTAGTTCTCCACCATTTTTATTTCTTCTCTTGAAGACTCTCTGTTTAGATTCCTGGCCCATTTTTTTAAGGTTCAACAATTTCCTTGACTTTTTTTTTTTTTTTTAGTTCTTCATAGATTCTAGATATTAATCCTCTGTCAGATGAATAGTTGGCAAAGATTGCCTCATATTCTGTGGGCTTCCTCATTACTCTGTTGACTGTTTCCTTAGCTGTGCTAAAGCTTTTTTTGTTTTATGAGGTTCCAGCTGTCAACTGTTGACCTTAATTTCTTGGCAAATGGAGTCCTGTTCAGAAAGTCCTTTCCAACAGCTACATCTTGTAGGGCACTGCCTATGTTTCCTTCTGGCAGTTTTAGTGTTTTGGGTTTCCAATTAAGGTCTTTGATCCACTTTAGAGCTATTTTTTGTATGAGGCCTTTGTAGATTCAGGTCTAATTTAATTCTCCTGCTCGTGGACATCCAGTTTTCCCAGCACCATTTATTGAAGACATTGACTTTGCTCTGCTGGATGTTATTGGCCACTTGTCAATATCAAATATCAAAGTAGTTATGTTTGGGTCTTCTATTTCATTTTGGAGTCTATTTTTTAAAAAGAGACCTGGAGAACTGCTCCTTGACCTTTTCCAGTCATTGAAGACACAAGAAAGAGTCTAAGTCCCCAGATGCCAGCTGTAGTCCCAGCCCCAGGATATAGGAATGTTGGGTGTGTGTGTGTGTGTGTGTGTGTGTGTGTGTTGTGCTGGAGTACAGTGTTCTGTTATCCAACATGACAGTGGGATGACTGCTGTCATGTTCCGAAAACTGTTACAGAGGAGCCTCATTTGTGCTGACATCTTGTGAAATTCTTCCCTCAAAACAGGCAAATAACACAGCCCAACTGGGAGCACTGAGTTTCAGCTGTATTTGTCACCTGGGAGGGACAGAGAGGATCTCAGGTTAAAGGTCATCTGGAAAGGCCGGAGTGGCATCTACTGGTATAGGACACTGCTCCTAGGGAGAGGTGACCGAACATCTATGCATCTGAGATAGGGAATTAATGTCAGACTTAGAGACCAAAGACCAACTTGGTGAATTTATTGTGGTTCCTTACAAGAGTGTGTGTGAGGACTTACTTATAGGAGCAGAAAGATTCAAAGACACCTGCACTGTGGTAAGCTCACCCTAGCATGGGTGAAAGTTCTTGACAACCAGAATCCAAGAGCACACAGTACAATCCAGGTCACAGAATGTCTCTTGTAGCTAGCTCAATTGGCTTGAGCCTCTTCCGGAGCTCAGCTGGTCTGAAAGTGCCTCTCAGAGCCCTTCCTGCTTATGCTTGGAGAGGAGCTTAGTGCATCTGCTGGGCTTCTTGAAGCTTTTGATTTCTTTATTTCTGGAGTTTTAAAGGGCTCCCCTGCAGGGATGGAATGTTTCACCTCTTATTTATTTGTTTGTTTGTTTGTTTATTTATTTATTTATTTATTTTCATCCCAAAAGCTGCCTCCTGTCCTGGTCCCCCCTTCATAGAGTCCGTCCCCATCTCCCTCCCCTTTTCCTCTGAGAGGGTAGCACACACCCCGCCCCAGGTATCCCCCATCCCTGGCCCATCAAGTCTCTGCAGGATTAGGTGCATCCTCTCCCACTGAATCCAGACAGGCAGCCCTGTTTGGGAACAAATCCCACAGCCAGGCAACAGCTTTAGCGACAGTACCCACTCCAGTTGTTGAGGGACCAACATGGGGACTGAGCATGTCTGTTACATATGTGCCGCGGAACCTCAGCCCAGCCCATGTATGCTGGAACATCCCAAGTCTTAATAAGCTTGCCTCAGAGGTGGAATATTCTTTTCAACACCTACAAAGTAAAACTCAGCTATGAGCAAGTGAACACCAGGGACCACTCTACCCTCAGAGCCGAGTTAGAGATGCCACAAGGACCACGTAGCACCGTGTCTGAGGCTCCGTCACAGCATACATTATTTGCACACATTCGGCCGCACTCCACTGAACGACAGCCTTACATTGAAAGACAGTTCCACTTCACAGGGGAGGAGATAAACACTCGTATATGGTGATGGTGGAGGTCCCTGTATGGAGTCTGGGTTGTAGAGGAAAAGCTGGGATACAGGTTTCTGGGCAAGTCCTTGGAGGATTGCCTTGCTTAGTTGAGGTAGGAAAGCGCTGCGGGTGGCAGCATTCGTTAGACAAGAAATCCGGGATGAGAGGGAGCAAGCAAGCTGAGCACTGGCATGCATCAGTCCATTGCTTGCTCTCTTCTGCCTGCACGTGTACTGTAAGTGGCTGCTTGAAGGTAATGCTACTAAAATATACAAAACGGTTCCTGTCCCCACTCTACTACCTACTCTTCTAGCTGTGTCAAGCAATGTCTCTCTCCACACACTTTTCCGGGGTGAGGGTGTCCCCATCCTGTTCCTTTTTTTTTCCCCTGAGTCAGAGAAGAATGGACCGCACAGAGGGTGCTGCAGAGGGCCATGGGGTTATATAAATGCCAGGGCAGAGGGAAGGTGAAAAGGGGGAGTCAAGAGAAGCAGAAGATGGCAGGAGAGCTAGAGCTCCGTCAGCCGAAGAACCATGGTGAGGCTGGGCACCCTCTAGGTGCTTTCGGGGAGCAGGATCCAGGATCCAGGGTAATCTGGACCTGGCTTCCAGCTTGTGGGGGGGTGGTAAGGAGGGGGCTGAGCTTTGAAGGTTGCTGCTTATGTTCTGTCTCATTCAGAGGAGGAGGAGGTCACATCCAGAGACCAGGGATTTGCTGAGAATGACCCCGAGGGTCTCATTTGCAGCCCCAAATGTTTGCAAGGTATCAGGGTGATTCAGGGCAGAGATGTCAGGGATCCTCTGCAGAATGAACACAGCAGCTCAGCTCTGCCCATCTGTCGGTTCTGCAGGACATCTGACCCAAGTCCCCCCCTGGCTTCTGCTGCTTCTCATCTCTTTGGGCCTCTTTCTGCTTATGTTAGCCACCCTGATTCAAGGTAAGTCAGGGCAGGGCTCGGAAAGGGGGTCTGGAGTTGGAGGGGGACTGGTTTTTATTTTATTTTATTTTATTTTTTATTTTATTTTATTTTATTTTATTTTATTTTATTTTATTTTTTTTTGCACTTGGTAAGCAAGAACTCCAGCATGGTACATACAGTAGCTGAACTCTTAGATTTTTTTCTCTGGAATGATCCTTGCCTACTCCCAAATTCACCACAGCTGGGACATCTAAGGGCCACATCCCTCACATCATTTGTGACCACCAGCTGCTTACTGTCCCTCTCTGAAATGGGCTCATCTTTCCCTTGCAACTGAACTTGGCACAGCCAGGTACTGTCAGTGTTCATCAGAGGGTGTGGGTATGTATGCTCTTCTCTTTGCAGTTTCCAGGATTCCTGCATACTCCAAGGGACAGACCCAGGATCAGCAGGGTAGCTCCAGCTTGGAGAAGGGTAACTGGGCTCTAGGTGGGAGAGGACTCTGAGGTTGTGTGAGGTGGGTAATCATGGGCACAGGCATGCTGGGTGCATGGCAGGATGAGGGAGGCCAGAGACCTGTTGGGCCTAACAGATTCTGAGGCTCAGTGTTCTGGTCTGTGAAATGGGCTCCCGGGGTCACTGTGACCACCAATGTGATTTTGTGGGTCCAGGCACACAGTTGATGCCTAATTGGTGTCAAGCTCTCCTTGAGGTGCTGTTCCTCAGGAGCAGACACACTCCGGCTTGGAGCAGATCCAGCAGATCCAGCAGCAGCTGACTCAGCTCAACGCCTCGCTGGGTGAGGCTCCAGGGCCTGAGTTGGGGCAGAGCAGAGGGGTCATCAGAGGGATTGGCATCCACTTTCTGGGTCTCCCGCTGAGGCAGGCAGGATAGAGCACAGGGACTGTGGTCTGGGTTTTGGGAGCACTGAGTTGATAGCTGAGATGGGAGACCAGCCCTGGACTGTAATGTCCAGGGCAGAGGGGAGAAGAGAACCCACCCACTGAGCTCAGTGTTTGCTCTGTAGCTGGCCTGTGCCGGCCCTGTCCCTGGGACTGGGAGCTCTTCCAGGGAAGCTGCTACCTCTTCTCCAGAACCCTGGGCAGCTGGGAAACCTCTGCCTCCTCCTGCAAGGATCTTGGGGCCCACCTGGTGATTGTCAACAGTGTTGCAGAGCAGGTGAGTGGGGCCATAACCTCTTGTCCTAGGCCTGGGCTCCAGATGGGAAGCTGTGAATGTGGAGGAGATGCTGTCTGAGGGGGCTTCCTGTAGGAGGAAGCACAGTGAAGTGGGGAGGTTCTCTAGGGGAAGAACCCATGAGAGGTGGGTTGGACTGAAGGGAGTCAGGGAAGCTTTGAGATTTTGTGTAACTCTTGAGCTGAGATATCAACGAACTTATTTCCTCATATG
The DNA here is from genome assembly GCA_021653895.1 of Mastomys natalensis. NCBI lineage: Eukaryota > Metazoa > Chordata > Mammalia > Rodentia > Muridae > Mastomys > Mastomys natalensis. The sequence continues at coordinate 87,969 of JAJTUV010001621.1, read as the reverse complement.
TGCTCTTTAACCCTCCACCCACCACGGATGCATTGTATGCCAGCAAACTAGAGTCGCAGTGCTAGGCTTGAGTGCAAAAGAACATGCCTGAAGGCAGGAAAGAGTGGGATTTTGGAGGGGTGGTGGTATCCTTCTGTTATCCTGACTCCCACCTCCATCCAGCTATTCCTCAAATACTGGCACATCAGAAAGAGTCAGCTCACCTGGATCGGCCTCAGCGATCACAGACGCGAAGGTTCCTGGCAGTGGGTAGATGATACTCCACTCAAACTCAGGTGAACACTCAGAATCTATGGGCCAGTGGCATGAGGCAGGGAGATGGCCCTCACTCTAAACACAGCCTTCAGGACCCCACATCCCTGGACTTTCTGTCCTTGGAGCCTAAGCCCAAGTTCCCAGAATTGCATTTTGACCTTGCTGGGATGGTTCTCTTGGAGGTGAGGTGGTGAGCAAAGTGAGAACCCACGTTTTGCTAGGCCTGCCCTGTCCACTGGCTAACTCCTGTCCACTGGCTTGGTCCTCAGACTTTGTCTAGGAAAGCCCAAGATCAGGACTTCAGCAGTGAATGAGGAGTGGGTAGTTCTAGGCAGGATGGCTGTCTCTGATAACTAGTAATGTTTGACAGCTTCTGGAAAGAGGGGGAGCCCAATAATGCAGGAGATGAGGACTGCGTGGTAATGGCAGAAGATAAGTGGAATGACAGCATTTGTACTGCAAACAACTTCTGGGTCTGTGAGAAGCCCTCGGCTCCCTGCCCTGGTCACTGAGGGTCTGTGCTCCCCTAGTCACGCAGACAACTTGGGGACACTCTGCTCCAGTTCCAGCCACCTTGTTCACCCCAGTGTCTCTGTTCTGAGACCTTTGAGATCCTGAGAGAGTTCCTGAGGCACCCTCCCCTGCAGCTCTTCCCTCTTCCTCTGTGGATGATTTCAGTCACACAAATCCCCAGCCCGTGAATCCCCTCAGTAGAGTACACTTGGGGCTGGAGTGTAGCTCAATGATACACCCCAGTTGGCCTAACACAGGTGACTCTGAGTCCCATCCCCAACACCCAAATAAAAGAATAAATTATTAAATTTATACATGATTTGATGTCTTCCATTTAGTGGATTCTCTATTTCTGGACTCCGTCTTCATTGGTAAAGCTTAGAAATGTTTCATGTAACTAGGATATTAGTGTCTATAATACCTTTGGGTTTTAAGCAATTCATTTGTTTTTTTGTTTGTTTGTTTGTGACAGAGTCTCATTATGTGAGCCTGGCTGGCCTTGAACTCACAGAGATCTATCTGCTTCTGTCTCCTGAGTGCTAGAATTAAAGACACGAAGCACTACACCTGGATGAATATTTTTAAAAAACATTGAATTGGTACCTGTACACCTAACGAGTGCATTCTTATTCACATTTGCGTTTTCATATTCTCTCTGTGTCTGTCTGTCTGTCTGTCTCTCCCATCTCCACATGCCTCTATTTCTCTCTTTATTCATTCGTTCATTCATTGATTCATTCATAACCAATTATTTATTCACAGACCCCCAAGAACTTCTTCCAGGTTTTTGTACCACTGTACCCAGAGCTCAAATAAAATGCCACAGTCATCATCCGGCTGTTCTAGAGCTCAGCACATCCTTTGCTCTCAAAAGAAACCTCCGTGGAACTAGTCAAGGAATGACCAGCCCTCTGGCTTCTCCCTAGGCTACAAAGAGCTACCCAAACCTCAAGCTGGCTTCAGCCACTTCCTTCCTCCTCCCCTTTGTCTTGGCTCAACCTCCCGCCTGTGCTTCTTCCACCTCCCCAATAAGTTCCACGTTCTCAAGAATCAAACCATGTCATGCTGGTGTTCCCCTTACCTTGATCCTCAGTTTCTCCTGGCACCTAAGGCCAGGGGAAGGAGAAAGCACCCCGCACAGCATCTCTCCCTCAAGAAAGCTGTCTCCAGAGCCCACTGTCTCCCAGTCAGGAAGACTCTTTTTGCTGGTGATGCCAAAGGCATCTAGTATCTAGAAACCTAAGGGAATCTCAGCTAGGATCACCCCAATAGACTCCTCATATCCTCCCCCATCCAGGCCTCTAGCTAGTCACCAGAGATGCCCCTCCACCAATTTCCAGTCTCACTCCCAGCCCTCTCCTTATCCTTCTTCTCCCCATGCCTGATCACCATCCTGATCCCCTTCTTCCTATCCTCACCCCCTCCTACACAGGTTCCTCTCTCCATCCACCTCAAATAACTATTTAGTTTCCCCTTCTGAGTGAGATTTGTGCACTCTCCCTTGGTGCACTGTTATTATGCAGCTGTTTTGGGTCTGTGGATTGTAGCATGATTGTCCTGCACTTTATGGCTAATAGCAACTTATAAGTGAATACATACTATGTGTGTCTTTCTGGCTCTGGGTTACCTCACTTAGGATGATATTCTCAAGTTCCATCCATTTGCCTGCAAAATTCATGGTGCCTTTGCTTTTAATAGCCGAATACTATTCTATTGTGTACATATACCACATTTTCTTTATCCATTCTTCAGTTGAGGAATATTTAGAATGTTTCCAGTTTCTGGCTATTATGGATAAAGCTGCTATGAACATAGCTGGGCAAATGTCTTTGTGGTATAGTGGAACATCTTTTGGGTATATACCTAGGAGTGGTATAGCTGGAATAGAGACTGAAGTGGCCAACTCCTGTAGCCAGGCAGGACTCCAGAGGAAGGAGGGGATGTCAATCTATCCATAAAACCTCCAGCTCAATGTTTGTCCTGCCTACAAGATGTGCAGGAATAAAGAAGAAGCAGAGACTGAGGGAACAGCCAACCAATGACTGCACCCAACCATCCCATGTGAAAGAACAAACCCCTGATTCTATTAATGATGTCTTCTGAGAGGCTTCATTTGGCAGCTGATGGAGGCAAATGCAGTGACCCACAGCCAAACATCAGGCACAGCTCAGGAAGTCCTGTGGAAGAATGGAAGATAGATTTGGGCAAGCCTGAGGGGTCAAGGACACCACAAGAAGAACTACAGAGTCAACTAACCTAATACCATGGGGGCTCACAGAGACTGAACCATCAACCAGGGAGCATGCGAGAGCTGGACCTAGCCCCCCTACACATTTGTAGCAAGTATGCAGTTTGGTCTTCATGTAGGTCCCCTAACAAGTAGAACAGGGGTTGTCTTGGTCTCTGTTCCCTGCCATTGGATCCCCTTCCCCCTACCTGGACTGCCTGGCTGGACCTAGTCCTACTGGGACTAGATGTCCCAGGTTGGGGCAGTACCCAAGGGGGAGGGCTTCCATTTTCTGAGGAGAAGGGGAGGGGGCAGAGGGACGAGAGATTTGTCAGGGTGGGACTTGGAGAAGAGTAGGGAGGGGAGCTGTGGTCGGGATGTAAAGTGAAAAAAAATGAATTATTGAAAAAGAGAGAGAGGAAGAAAAAGAAGGAAGGAAGGAAGGAAAGAAATGGAAGAAAGAAAAGAAAAAAGGAAGGAAAGAAGAGAGGGAAGGAGGGAGGGAGAGAAAGAGGGAGAGAGAGGGAGGGAGAGAGGAGGGAGGGAGGGAGGGAGGGAGGGAGGGAGAGGAGAGGGAGGGAGGGAGAGAGAGAGAGAGAGAGAGAGAGAGAGAGAGAGAGAGAGAGAGAGAGAGAGAGAGAGAGAGAGAGAGAGAGAGAGAGAGAGAGAGACCAAAACCTAAGGGAGCTTTTAGCATCTCAGAGGAAAATTCTTCCTCAGTCCTCTGGGTGGCGCCAGACATCACGGAAAGCGTTGCTCTGTTTGCTCTACTGCGTCCGCTGCCCTCATGGCTGCTTTGCTTCCCTCACTGACCTCAGGACCAAAGAGAGAGAGCCTGGCCCCAAATCAGCTCCTTGATAAGGGACACTCCCTCTCTCTGCACTTGCCTGATAATGTACCTCCCACCTCGCTGGCCACTGCTTTTTGTGGCGTTCAAAGAATCTATTTTTTTTTTATTATACAGAAGCCTACAGTTACAAAACCTTGGATATCTTAGAGAAACTGCAACTTTAGAGTCCTTGGATATTTTGAACTTTTCAATTTTAAAGAGACTTTGGAGTGTTAGAGAGGCTTTGAATTTTGAAAGAGACTTTGGATGTCTTAAAGAGACTGGAATTTTTTTGTTTTGTTTGTTTTGTTTTGTTTTGTTTTGTTTTGTTTTTCAAGACAGGGTAGCCCTGACTGTCCAGAAACTCACTGGCCCCAAACTCAGTTATCCACTTGCCTCTTCCTCCTGAGCACTGGGATTAAAGGTATAGACCACCACCACCACCACCCAGGCAAAAGGCTGAATTTTCAAAGTGCTTGAATTTAAACAAAAAAAAAAAAAAAGTGGAATTTTAAAAGTTGAACTATTTTATGTTGTGACATTAATATTAGAGATCTCAAGAATAAACAAAAAAAAATGTTATGGTTTAGCAATGGCTCAGATTATGTGTCAAGTTGACAAAGATTCAATTGCCCTGCTTGATATTTTTATCAACAAGCTAGGGTTATCTGAGAAGAAAGAAGCATGATGAGAAAATGCCTACGATCCTCCTTTTCTCTGAGGAGAAAGGGAGGAATTATGGGAAGGAGAGGAGAAAGAGAAGGACTGAGAGGAGAGGAGGGGGAAGCTGTGATCAGGATATTAATTAATTAATCAGTTAATTAATTAATGGAAAAAGAAAGAAAATCTCTCCATAATATTGGGCTATAGGCAAGCCTATAGGGTATTTTGTTAATTAGTGATTGGTCTGGAAGGCTACTGTAGATTGTGCTGATGCTGGGAAGACGGCCTGGAATATTCAAGAAAGCAGACTGTGTAAGCCGAGAGACAGTGCTCTTCCATGGCTTTCTCTTCAGTTCTACCTTGAGTTCCTACCCTGACTTCCTTTGAGGATAGACTGTGAGATAGATGTGTAGATAAAATAAACTTTCTTTCCTAAGTTGATTTTGGCAGTGACGTTTTATCACAACAGTAGAACCCTAAGATACCCACCCACTGTGTTATTTTTCTCACTGCTGTAATAAATCATCTGACAAAAGCAAACGAAGGATTTATTTTGGCTCTTTGTTTGAGGATGCAGCCCTCTGTGGTACCCAGAATGTACAGTAGCTGGTCACACAGCATTTGGACTTAGGAAGCAGACAGAATTGAACACTGGTACTGTTTTTTGCATTTTTCATTTGGGGCTGGAGTATAGCCTTCAGATGGTGCCACTCACCTTAAAATGGGCCTCCCAGGCTGTAGGAATGGCTCAGAGGTTAAGAGCACTGGTTGCTCTTCCAGACGTCCTTGAGTCCAGAGGTCCCAGCAACCACACAATGGCTTACTACTAAGTTCTGATGCCCTCTTGTGCATGTAGGTGTACATGCAGATAGAGTACTCAAATACATTAAATAAATAAATCATGGGGAAAAAAAAAAAGAATGGGCCTGCCTACCACAGTTAAACTCCTTTGAAAACACCCTCAAACACTGAGATGGCTGTTCTTGTCCACTTTTTCAGGAATGAACCATAGTCCAGAAATGGAGAGTACACCGTGAGAGATTTTTTTTTTTTTTTGACTTGGTTTGAAGTGGGTAAATCCACTTCTAGTCCAAATCTTTTGACCACATGCCTTTGATCTGGATCTTGAGGCAGGAAGACACATCTGTAATCTGGGGCACACCTTCTGCTAGAAGCCTGTGTAAGGACATGGGGAACGTGCTATTTGTCTGCTTGCTTCTACCTTGCTAGCAAGTGTATTCCTTCACTACTCCTTTGAGATTCCAATGTCTACTGAAGACCAGCTGAGACATTCAGCCTTGTACACTGAGCAACTGCTGGAATCTTGAATTTCCCATTCATAGCCAGCCATTGTTGGATTAGCTGGACCACACACAGCCTGTAAAGTCATTCTAGAGAGAGATTTATTCTATAAGTTCAATTTCTCTAGAGAACCCTGACTAGTAAATATAGAGGCACTACCAGACTTGTCTCCTAGATGATCACAAATCAAATTGACAATGAAAATTAATCATCATATCAGCCAGGATCCAATAAGCCAGATGTGAACATCCCAAATTATTTGCAGAAAATTCTACGACCACAACTAGAGGCTAACAAGACCGCTCAGCAGGTAAGGAGACTGACGACATGAGTTTGATCCTTGCAAACCCACCTAATGGAAGAAGAGAACTCATTCCTACGAACTGCTCTCTGAGCTCCACACATGCTCTGCTGCCATGTGCATGCCCATCTACCCACATCCCAAATAAATAATAAATGTATAGATATAAAATAGTTTACATATGAACACATGTATATAAATGGATCTTTGATTATATATCTCCAGTTTGTAATGATCAAAATCAAACAAGCTAGCATTTCTGTTTTTACATTTTTTGCTTATTTGTGTTAGGAGTCTTATTGGTTACTTTTCTGTGGCTGCAATAAAACACTATTACCGACGTAATTTATAGAAAGATTTGTTTATCTTGCAAAAGGATAAACATCCCCCCATTTAATTTTTTCTTATATATCACTGTTTAGTGTTGTAGGTGTGGTTTGGTTTGAGTGGACCTTTTTAGAAGGGATCTTTGTTCTGTTTTTGTTTTGTTTGAGACAAGTCTTCCTGAAGCCTAGGCTAGTCTTGGTTTTATAGGCACATGTTAGTAGGCTCCAAATCCATGTTTTAGAAACACATATGTAAAAGCACATTGGTAAGTTAAGAGCTTTATAAAATAGCAATTCTTTAAGTTCAACTGATGAATGAAATGCTTACCAGTGATGTGGCTCAGCTGTTAAGGACACTTGCTGATAAGCCTTAAAGTTTAAGTTCTGTTCCCTTAACCCACAAAGTGGAAGGAGAAATCTGACTCCTGTAAGTTCTCCTCTGTTCTCCACAATATGTGAGCACCTGCTTGGGCACACACTATGTGGAGAAAATACTTCTGGTACACAAATGGGTTCACAGGTGATTTTACTAGATCTAAGCTAGAAGTTTTATCCTGGTACCAAAAATAAGAACACAACAACAATCATAAACTAAGCTCTCTGACAAATATAGACACTAAGTTCTTAGCAAAATACTTATAAACCAAAGCCAAGATACATCTAAGCTGGGTATGGTGGTGCAGGCTTGTCACCCTGACATTTGGAAGTCAGAGGCAGGTGGATCTCTGTGAGTTCAAAGGCAGCCTGCTTTAGGTAACTGAATTCCAAGACAGCTGGTACTATATAGTGAATTCTCTGTGTAAAAAAAAAAAAAAATCAGACATTACTCATGATGTTCAAGTTGATTTCATCCAGATATGCAGAGGTGTTTAGTGGGAATTTTTGTTTTCATTGGAGAGTCAGTTGTGTCATGTGATGTTTTTCTAGAAACTGTCTTAAGAGACGATGTTTTGCTGAAGCAGATACATGAGAGGATGTTTAGCTGAGAATAGACACATGATGTTTTTCTGGAAGATGCATGGTGAAAGGGCATGTGATGTTTTGCTGGAGCAGATGCTTAAGAGTCATATGATGTTTGTTGGAAAGAGTGTAAGTATAACCCAACAGACAGTGAATATCAACCTTGCATTGCAACTCTTGCTGGTCATCATTGAGCTTCACTGATGCTGGTCTTTGCTGACAACGTATTGCATTAGTTTGCCTTGCTTTCTTTCCTGATCTTCGCTTGTTGTAACTTCATAGAGAGAAACACACCAAAGAACTTCTGGTGGTATTCCGGCTGCTTCTTGCCACTTTGTTGGAGCCTCTCTGTGTCTTCTGGATCTGGCTGCTGCTACTGCTTCCAGTTTGGTGTTTTGCTAGTGGCATGGACTGCTGACAGTGAAGACTGGAATCATCCACAGGACTATTTCTAAACAGATCCACAACCTCACTTCCTAATAACCTTCTTTTTCCCTACCTCTGGTGGGTGGTGGGCTAGAAGGGCATTTGAAGTGTTAAAGAACCATAATTAGAGTAGATTTTGAAAAATTTCAGCCTACAGAGGTGGCTTAGTGGTTCAACATATATTAATCAATAACTGTAATTAAAAATCACATAAATGGATCCAAGAACAGCAATCATGTGGTTGTTTTAATAGATGCAGATATTTACAAAATTCAATATGCAATTATTCTAAAAGTCCTGAATACCCAGAAAATGGGGATTCATATTTTCAATTTTTTTCAATCAGTATGCTCTGATTACAGTTTTCACATATACACACCCCTGACTCCTCTCAGCTCCCCCTCACCTTCCCCATGCACTTAGCTCCATACCCTTTGACCTAAAAAAAAAATAAAAAAAGAAACACACACAAATACAAAAACAAAGCAAAACAAAAGCAGCCAGGCAAAAATCATACAGACAAAGCAATTTGAAGCAATACATCTACAAAAATATCATAGAGTTCATTTTGTTATGGCCATCTACTGCTAGGCGTGGAACCTAACATAAAGTATGGTTAAGATATCCAATGAGATGCCACCGGAGAAAACCCTTTCTTTTCTTTGTGTCAATTTCAGAAAGCTTTTTGGTCTGCTTCCCCTTCTCATCATTGCAATCCTATGTGGCTTGATTCTGTGCAGGCCCTATGTGTGCTACCACTCCAAATAATGACGGACTTCACTCTGTGGATTCATATGTGCATTAGTCTTGCTATGTCTGGAGGATACTGTTACCTTGGAGTTATCCATCCCCTCTGACTTTTTTTTTTTTTTTTGGTTTTTCGAGACAGGGTTTCTCTGTGTAGCCTGGGCTGTCCTGGAACTCACTCTGTAGACCAGGCTGGCCTCGAACTCAGAAATCCGCCTGCCTCTGCCTCCCAAGTGCTAGGATTAAAGGCGTGCGCCACCACCGCCCGGCTCCCTCTGACTTTTAAAATCATTCTGCCTCCTCCTTCATAGTGCCCCCTGAGCCCTGAGGGGAGGGGTTTGATGAAGAGATCCATTTAGGACTTAATAATCCAAAATCTCGCATTTCTCTACATCCTGTCCAGTTGTGGATCTCTGTGTTAATTTCCCTTGGTTTTCCCCTAGGCCCACGTTCCATCCAGTCTTAGGTTCTTAACCAGCTGAGCAATTTCAGTAATGGTTTCAAGCTCATGGAGTGGGTCTTAAATCCAGTCAGAGAGTAGTTGGTTATTTCCACAACGTTTGTGCCACTATTGCACTAGCATAGCACGCAGGCAGGTCACCATTGTAGGTGACAGGATTTGTAGGTGCCGTGGTGTTTTCCTTCTTCCTTCCTCTGGAATGACGCAGAGTACCTTGCAGTCCCCAGGGACATCAGTCAGTAGGGGTGGAGGGTTTTGTCAGGTACCAACTCAATTTCTCCATGTTTGATACATGTTGTCTTCAGCAATAGGGCCTTATTGCCATCAGTTCATGGAAAGCAATCAATAACCTTAACAATAGCATGAAGTGTATGGGAATTTCCATGAGTCCCCTTTGGCCAACAACTCAACTAAATGTAGCCCATCTGGTTGGATTATCATTCTGGTACTAGAGGTTTCACATGGTGACATAAGATATCTAGTTTGGGCATCGTCTCCCACATTATTTGGTGACTCGTCTAAGATTTCTTTCCTATATGTATATATTCTAAGTAGCTTCCAGAAATAGGTTCCCATATGACCCCTCAAATGACCCTTAGTGACTGTTGCCCCTCAACATTCCCTCCCTTGCTCTCCCTCACATTCACTTCTTCTATTCCACTCTCATACATGTCTTTCATAATTATATTCTATTTCCTTTTCCTCAGGACATCCTTCCCTCTCCTCCTTACTCTATATTAGCCTCTTTCCTTATACAGATTGTAGCCTGCTTATTGAAGATTTAACAGATAACATCCATATATGAGTGAATACATTGGCTACCTGATTCAGGATGATTTTTTTTCTAGCTCCGTCCACCTGAGAATTTCATAATTTTTTTTAAAGGCTGAGTAATATTCTGTTGTGTGGATTTGCCACATTTTCTTTATACACTCATCAGCTGATGGCCATCTAGGTTGTTTCCAAGTTTGGGGTATCATGAATATAGCAACAATGAACATGAATGAGCAAGTGTCTCTGTAATGTGACGAGGGTCCTTTGGGTATATTCAAGAGTGGTATAGCTAGATCTTGAGATAGATTTAGTCCCAGCTTCCTGAGGAATACCACAAATTCCTGAGGGAACTCCACACTAATTTACATAGTGACTACACAAATTTGCAGTCCCACCAGCAATGAATAAGTGTTCCTCCCAATTCTTGCCTGCATGAGTTGTCAATTGTTTGACTGATCTTAGCCATTCTGACAGGCATAAGATGAAATCTCAAAGTAATTTTAATTTGCATTTCCCTGGTGACTAGGGATGTTGTCCACTCCTTTAAGTGTCTCTCAGTTTGTGTTTCAACTTTTGAGAACTTTGTTTAGTTCTACCAATAGTCATTTGTTTCTTGATGTGCAGGGTTTTTAAACTCTTTATATATTTTGAGTTCCTTATATGGATATTAACATTAACCCTCTATCAGATGTGTGATTGGTAAAAATCTTTTACCATTCTTCAGGCTGCCACTTTCTGTGAATGACAGTGTCCTTTGCCCAACAGGAGCTTCTCAGTGTCATGGGGTCCTGTTTTATGTCATTGTCAGTGCCTGTGCTGGTGGTGTTCTGTTCAGAGTCTTTTCCTGAGTTCGAGAGTATTCTTTACTTTCTCTTCAGTCTGATTCAGTATATCTGGACTTATGGTGAGGTCCTTGATTCATTTTGGAGTTGTTTTGTGTAAGGTGAAAAAATTGGATCTAATCTCATTCCTCTATATGTAGTCATCCAGTTTGACCAGCACCGTTTGTTGAAAATGCTATCTTTTCTCTAATGTGTATATTTGACTTTCTTGTCAAAACTCAAGTGTTCATAGGTATATAGGCTTATGCCTGGGTCTTGAATTTGATTCCATTGTCCATGTGTCTGGTTTTATGCCAATACAGTGCTGTTTTTATTACTATAGCCCTGCTGTACAACTTGAAATCTGGGGTGGTGATACCTCTAGATTATAATTATTATTATTATTATCATTATCAAGGATTGTTTTACTTAGGAGTCCTGGGGGGAGAAGTGTGTGTGTCTGTGTGTTCCCATATGAAGCTAAAAATTATCCTTTCAATTTCTATGAAGAATTGTGTTGGAATTTTGGTGGTATTACATCGAATTTGTAGATTGCTTTTGGTAGGATGGACATTTTTACTATATTAATCCTACATATCCTATAAATATGTAACCTCTTCTAATTTCTTCTTCAGTATCTTCCTTTGGTGTCTTAAAGTTTTTATGATACAAGCTTTTCACTTGCTTAGAGTGATTCCAAGATATTCCTGAGGCTACTATGAAAGATATTCTTCCCCTGATTTCTTTCTCTGTCAGTCATTTGATATATAGAAAGGTACTGATTTTTATGTTAATTTTCTATCCTGATGCTTTACTGGAAGTGTTTAGCAGCTGTAGAAGTTTCCTGGTGGAGTTTTAGTCTTATGTAAAAAAAAAAATTTATATATATATATATATATATATATATATATATATATATATATCATCAGTAAATAAAGGTAATTCTTCTTGTCCTGTTTGTATCCCTTTGATGTCCTTCAGTTATCTTATTGCTCTAGCTAAGAGTTTTAGTACTATATTGAATTTACATAGCAAGAGTGGACAATCTTGTCTTTTTCCTGAATTTAGTGGAAACAGTTAATTATGTTTTGGTTGATACTGGTTGTGGGCTTGCTGTAAATCACCTTTATTGTGTTGAAATATATCTCTTGTATCCCTAGTTTCTCCAAGCCTTTTGTCAGGAACAGATATTGAATTTTATAAAGGTTTTTGCATCTAATTAGATGATCACGAAGGTTTTTTTCTTTTGGTTTATTTATGTATATTATGTATATGTATATTATGTTTATCAATGTATGTAAGTTGAACCACCCCTGCACCTCTGGAATGAAGTCAACTTGATCATGGTGGGTGATCTTTTTTATGTATTCTTGGATTTTGTTTGCAAGTATTTTGAGAATTTTTGCATCTACATTCATAAAAGAAATTGGTTTATGATTCTCCTTCTTTGTTGGGTCTTTATGTAATTTAGGTATAAGAGTAGCTGTGGCCTCAAAAACAAATAGGCAACGTTCCTTTGGTTTCATTTTTCAGAGTAATTTGAGAAGTATTGGCATTAACTCTTTTTTGAAGGTCTGGTAGAATTCTGGGCTAAAATCATCTGACCCTGGGCTTTTTTTTTTTTCTTTCTTTTTGGTTGAGAGACTTTTAATTACTGCTTCTATTTCACTAGGGCTTATGGATCTGTTTAAAATTTTTATCTGCTAATAATTTAATTTGGTGGGTCATATATATCAAAATCTCATCTATTTGTTTTAGGTTTTCCAGTTTGGTGGAGTACAGTGGTTTTTTCTTAAATATATCTTCATGATTCTCTGAGTTTCCCAGTGTCTATTGCTATGTCTACTCTAAACATACCAGAGTATCATTTATAGTGTCAGAGAGTTGGCTCTCTCCTATGGGATGGATCTCAATTGGGCCAGTCATTAGTTCCTGTTCCCTCAATCTCTGTTCCATCTTTATCCCTGCATATTCTGTAGGCAGGACAAATTTGAGGTTGTTTTGTTTGTTTTTGTTTTTCCAGATAGTGTTTCACTGTGTAGCCTTGGCTGTCCTAGAACTCACTCTGTAGACCAGGGTGACCTCAAACTCACAGAGATGCACTGCCTCTGCCTATGCCTCTGCCTATGCCTCTCTCTCTGCCTCTCTCTGCCTCTCTCTCTCTGCCTCTCTGCCTCTCTGCCTCTCTGCCTTCTCTGCCTCTCTGCCTCTCTGCCTCTCTGCCTCTCTGCCTCTCTGCCTCTCTGCCTCTCTGCCTCTCTGCCTCTCTGCCTCTGCCTCTGCCTCTACCTCCCAAGTGCTGATATTAAAGGTGTGCACCACCACCACCCTGCTCCTCTCATTGTATTAGTTATTTTCTAATGTATTCATTTGGGTTTCTCTCTGTGTCTTTTAGTTAATTTGGCTAAGAGTTTGTTGATCATATTGATTTTCTCAAAGAATGAACTCTTTATTTTACTAATTCTTTGGATTGTTTTTTGTTGTTGTTTCTATTTATTTCAGCTAATAGTTTATTTCTTGCCATCTATTCCTTTTGGGGTATTATGACTTCTTTATTACTTCTTGTTTTCCTAGATCTTTCAGATGTGCTGTTAAGTTACTAGTATGAAGTCTCTCCAGTTTTTTCATTTATTTATTTATTTATTCACTTTATATCCTGATCACAGCTCTGTACCCTCCTCTCTCCCAGGCTCACCCTTGCACCCCTCATTCCCCCATTCCCTCTCCCATTCTTCTCAGAGAAGTGAAGCACCCACCCCCATGGCTACCAGCCTGCCCTGGCACATCAAGTTACAGCAGAACTAGGTGCATCGTCTCCTACTGAGGCCAGACAAGACAGTTCAGCTAGGTGAAAGGGATCCAAAGGCAGGCAACAGAGTCAGAGTCAGCCCCAGCTCCAATTGTTAGGGGACCCACACGAAGACCAAGTTGCACATCTGCTACAAATTTGTAGGGGGCCTAAGTCCAGTCTATGGACGCTTTTTGGTTCAGTCTCTGTGAACCCCAGTGGGTCCAGGTTAGTTGACTTTGTTGGTCTTGTGGTGTCCTTGGCCCCTCTGGCTCCCTCAATCCTTCCCTGCGTTCTTCCACTAGACTCCCCAAACTCTGCCTGTTTGGCTGTGGATCTCTGCATCTGTTTTCACTGGTGGCTGAATGAAGACTCTCAGGAGACAGTTATCCTAGGCTCCTGTCTGCAAGCATATCAGAGTATCATTTATAGTGTCATGGGGTTGGCTTTTTCCTATGGGATGGGTCTCAACTTGGGCCAGTCATTGGTTGGCCATTCCCTCCATTTCTGTTCCATCTATCTCCACACATCCTTTAGGCAGACAAATTTAGAGCTGAAAGTTTTGCAGGTGAGTTGGTGTCCTTTTTCCTCCACTGGAAGTCCTTCCTAGCTTCAGGAGGTAGCCACTTCAGTCTCCATACCACCCCTTCTCCCCCATACCCAAGGCTAGGGGTCTCAGTTAGGGTCACCCCCATAGATTCCCTGGAGCCTCCCCCATCCCAGGTCTCTGGCTCATCCTAGACAGGCCCTCCACCAATTTCCATCTTCTCACAGTCTTCTCCCCACCTTACCCAACACTTGATCCCCACTGGCTCTCCCACCCTGTTCTCTTCATCCATCCACCTCTGATATCTATTTTATTTCCCCTTCTGATTGGGATTCAAGCATCCTCCCTTGGGCCCTCCTTGTTACTTAGCTTCTTTGATTCTGTGGATTGTAGCATGACTATCTTGTACTTTGTGGCTAATATTCACTTGTGAGTACATACCATGATGTCTTTCTGGGTCTGGGTTACCTCACTCAGGATGATATTTTCAAATTCCATCCTATAATCCTATACAATAAAAGAACTTCTGGAGGTATCACCAACCCCAATTTCAAGCTGTACTACAGCACAATATTAATAAAAACTACATGATACTGGCATAAAAACAGATAGGTTGATCAATGGAATTGAATCAAAGACCCAGAAATAAATCCACACAGTTACAGACACTTAATTTTTTCAAAGAAGCTAAAACTATACAATGTAGGAAAAAAAGATCACCAACAAGAGGTGCTGGTATAACTAGATGTCTACATGTAGAATAATGCAAATAGATTCCATATTTATCACCCTGCACAAAACTCAAGTCCAGGAGGATCAAAGACCTCAACATAAAACTAGACACACTAAATCTAATAGAAGAGAAAGTGGGAAACTGCCTTGAACACATTGACACAGGTGACAGACAATGCCAAGGACCAGCCTCAGCTTGAAGAGCGAGTCCTGAGGAAGGGGTGTTTGAGAGCAGAAGAAGAAATGACTCGAAGTCAAGGATGAGAGCAAGCTGACAGCTCTGTCTTCTGCTTGAGCTGGCTCTCTAGACAACTCATCTAGATAGCTCAGCTCTTGAAGACAAAAGCCCAGTCTTCCATTTAAATATCAATTCAATCATTACCCCAGGTTCTCTTTTGATTATCCCACAAATCAGCATTTTATGACCTTAGCCCCTTGATTCTTAGAAAAAGCAAGTACTTTTTTTTTTTTAACAAAGCAAATGAATCCAGAGATCTGTCTGCCTTTGTAAGCACAAACAATAAGCTAGCTGGATGGGATCCAACTCTGAGATCACCATTCCCTAAATCTCTTTATCTCTTTCCTTAATATTGTTCTGACAATCTGGTTCATTAGTACAGCTGTTTCTGTTCTTTTAGGTCCATAAAGTCCCTCCTACAATTCATGTTGCATTCTTATATTTTGCATAGTTGAGTAATTATATATTCTTGAACTCATGTTTACAGAGTTCTTTGCCACAGCCTTAATGGCTGTCCTGAAGCTCACAGCATTTACCTTTTTTTTTTCCCCCCTAAGGAACACATTCTCATCCCAGACTCATGCATGCTGTTTTTAATTATGATGGAGTCAACCTTAACAGGGAGCACATTCCCCAAAGAAGGAACATAAAAATATGTACATTATTATACAAACAAGCCTTATGCCTAGCAACACTTGTGAAGGCCTATGCCCTGCTGGTTCTGCTCCAGGGGCAGGAACTGTGTCACACTGTCCTTTCTGCAGTCATGCAGGACTTGGTAAGACAATTTCCTGAACAAAACACCAACAGCTCAGACACTAAGATGAACAATTAATAAATGGGACCTCATGAAACTCAAAAGCTGTCAATAGGACAAAAGGGCAGTCTACAGAATGGTCTACATCTGGCAGAGGCTGATATCCAAAATATATAATGATCTCAAGAAACTAGGCACTAACAAATCAAATAACCCAATTTTTAAAATGTGGTATAGAACTAAACAGAGAATTGACAACAGAGAAATCCCTAATAGCTGAGAAACCAAAATGATTAACATCCCTAGTCATCAGGGAAATGTAAAAGTAAAATGACTAAGAGTCCATCTAATACCCATCAGAATGACTAAGATCAAAACCTCCAGGGAGAGCACATACTGTTGAGGATATGGAGCAAAAGGAACATTCCTCCATTGCTAGTGGGAGTGCAAACTTTTACAACCAGATTAATAATCTGGCAGTTTCTCAGGAAACTGGGACTAGTTCTACTTCAAGATCCAGCTATATGAGGGTATATACTATTCCTGGGCATACACCCAAGAGATGTTCTACCATACCACAAGGACACTTGCTAAATTATGCTCATAGAAGCTTTATTTGTAATAGGCAGAAACTAGAAACAATATCTATTTTTTAATATAGGCATTTAGTGGTATGCACTTGCCTCATAGAACTGCTTTTATTGTATATAATAGGTTTGAGTATGTTGTGTTTTCATTTTCATTCAATTATAAGTCTTTCATTTTTCTTTTTTCAGTCTTAACTCATTTTTCACTCAGTAGCAATTTGTCCAGTTTCCATGACTTTGTAAGCTTTCTTCTGTTTCTATTGTTGATATCCAACTTCAATCCCTGGTAGTACAACAGAATACAGGGTGTTATTTCAACTGTCTTATGTCTATTGAGATTTACTTTTTGTCCAACTATGTGGTCCGTCTTGGAGAAAGTTCCATGAGGTGCTGAGAAGAAAAAATATTCTTTTGTATCTCAGTGGAAATGTTCTATAAACATCTTCTAGGTCCATTTGATTTAGGGTATCATTTGGTTCCAGCATTTCTCAGTTTAGTTTTTGTCTGGATGGTCTATCTATTGACAAGAATGAGAATTGAAGTTATCCACTATTACTGTTTAAAGGTCAATATGTACTTTTAGCTGTAGTGTTTCTTTTCTGAACTTGGGTGTTCTTGTGTTTAGTGCATAAATGTATAGAATTAAATATCTCCTTTGGCAAATTTTTCCTTTGATGAGTATGTAGACCTTTTCTATCTCTTCTGATTAGTTTTGATTTAAAGCCTATTTTGTCAAATACTAAAATAACTACACAGGCTTGCTTCTTTGGTCCATTTGCTTAGATTATTTTTTTCCATCCTTTTACCTGAGGTGATGTTTATCCTTGATGGTAAGATGTGTTTCTTGAATGCATCTGAAAGATGGACCCTGTTTTCTGATTCATTCTGTTAATGTGTCTTATTGTGTAATTGAGGCCATTAATACTGAGAATTATCAATGAGCAATGTTCATTGATTCCTGATCTTTTGTGGTTATAGTATGGGTTTTTACCTCTCTTTTGGTTTACTGTTCTGGAATTATTTATTCTTTGTCTCTTTTTGGATGTGGTTAATCTCTGCAGACTGATGTTTTCCTTTTAGTGTCTTCTATAGAGCTAGATTTTGATTAAATTTTTTTTAATCATAGAATGATTTTTTTTACCTATGGTGATTGGTATTTTTTTGCTGGATATATTAGTCTAGGCTGGCATCTGTATCTCCTTGAGTTTGTAGACCCTTCTGGCTTTGAGTCTCCATTAAAAAGTCAGGTATTATCTTAGTAGTCTGGCCTTTATATGTTACTTGGTCTTTTTCCTTTGTATCTTTAATATCCTTTCTTTGTTCTATACATTTTTCATTTTGATTATTATATGCTGTGGAGACTTTCTTTTCTGGTTTTGTCTGTCTGGTGTTCTATATGCTTCTTGTACTTTGATAGGCATCTCCTTCTTTAGGTTGGGGACATTTTAGTCTATGATTTTATTGAAAATATTTTCAACATCTTTGACCAGGGTTTCTTATCCTTTTTATATTCCTATGATTCTTAGATTTGGTCTTTTTATTGTGTCCCAGATTTCCTGAATGTTTTCCTGAAAAAAATGTCATCCTATATTTTTCCATTTCTCATTTCCAGTTTTGCTTGTGTTTTCTTTAGTGATTCTATTTTCTGTTGTTTTGTTATTGTTGTTGCTGTTTTTGTTAAAGTCTATTTTTGTGTTAAGAATTATTTTTATTATTTCATTCAACTGGTTTTCTTTTTATTCATAGTCTTTTTGTTTTGTTTTTACAAATAAAGTTTTATTGAAACACAGTCACATTTATTTGTTTATTCAGTAACAATGGCTGTTTTTATGCTATAAAGACAGAGTCAGGCAGTTATGACACAGACAATATGGCCTGCCAGGCCCAGAGTATTTACTCTCAGGTCTTTTATAGAGCATGCGGGCTGACACCTAGCTAAATAACAAGTGCCACTTCTCTTACTGTTCACTTGCATTGTTTTCAGAGGGATCCAAAGAACTATAGTCTGAGAAATATGTGGACAGAAGACCAGTGTGGGTGGTGCAAACCTATCAGCTAGCATTTTGGAGGTGGAAGCAGGAAGATTTAAGAGTTTGTAGCTAGCATGTGCTGTATGAAAACTGGTCTAAAACATGTAGCAACAAATGACATGTGGCTTAAGGCTTTTATGACATTCAGGACATTGTGAAGAAGGAAATTAAAAATGTAAAACAACAGGCAGTATTTCTAGGCAATAATTTCAATGAACTGGACTCTTACAGAGAAAATCGAGAGCCAGTCCAATACATAAAATTATCACTTTATGTCAAGTGAACATTTCTTGTGGTGGCAACAGTATTGTTGACAGAATTATAACTGGCTGACAGACTGTATCCACCATATCAGTATACAGGCCTTTTTCTCTGAAAAATGCCCAGGAGAGATAAAGAGGGAAAGGCTAGGAACTGTGAGGCATTGACTAGGGTCCTGGTGCCCAGGACTCAGAACTTCAGGGGAATGACAGGCCAGTACTTCGGCTGCTTTCTGTCACAGTGCTTGTCAAAGCTCAGCTGCACAGCAGCTTCCATGGCCAGGATCTTGGGAGCACTGTTCCCATACAAGCGCTTCATCTCTGCTTGTCGCCGCTCCCAGGGCTTCTCAGATGGGGGCTCCAATGACCTTTGGTGGTTGAAGTACAGGCCATGGTCCGCATTCACATAGTCATTCAGGCGCTCTGCGTCCAGCTGCTGCTGTTGCCGTCTCTCTTCTCTGTGCTTCTCAGTCTGTGCAAAGTACTGGCAGAGCTCCTCGGTGATTTCCATATTGCTCAGGTCGCACTCCACTTCATCATCTGAATCTGACTCCAGCTCTTCCTCCTCATACAGTGCTTCATTTTCTTCTGTGGATTCCTGGCTTCCATTGCTGTATGCAGAGGCTGCTCAGGGCTTTTGAGAGGGGAAACACTGTAGGGAGATTCCTGCCACGCCATGTGCCGGCCTTGAGAGTTCCAAGGATGCCAAGCCTCATAAGCAAGAGAGTTCCAGGGAAGAACTCCATGAGGGAAGAACCATGGGGAAGTGAAATACGAATCCCTCAACTTTCTGTAGGCATTCTGGTGGCTTCGCATCCAAAGCATTGCATGATGATAATGTTGCCAGTATCTTGCATATACTGGGTGACAATACCAAGATGAAGTACCCTCCATTTTGAGGCCATTACTGTAATCTCTGATTGCAAAAGTCCAAATGGGAACTCGCGGGCACGTAGCTTGAAGATCTCGGGTGGTGGCAACAACGGACCTAGTTCTTGTGGTGGGGAGGAGGATCCATTCCTCTTTAAGGTCCTTGAACATATTTATAATTGTAATTTTAAAGTCCTTATCTTATGCTTCAGCTATATTGAATTTGTTGGGGTCTACTGTAGTAGGGTTACTCTGTTCTGGTAGAGGCATGTTGTCTTGGTTATTCATATTTGTGTTATGTGTTGAGGTCTAGACATCTGGAGTTGTGGTGACTCGGGTATTTCTAGGTGTTGATACTGGTCTTATCTTTGCTGGGTGTGTGTTCCAGTCTTGTGACTGTGTGCCCTCTCAGGATCTTAGGCAAATGTATTAGCTGTTGGTTCCTGGTAAATATAGGACTGCTATTACGTCCTTTTCTGATGTCAAAATTGCAATTGGAACTTGCCAGTCTTCAGTGTCACTAGTTAATTGGTTCTGAGATAGAAAGCAGGGTTACTAACTTAGAGCACATTTCAAAAGCTCGTAAAACAATAAACCAGAGGTCATAAAAAGGGAACTAATGATTTATTGTAGGTGTAAAGATAAAAGATAAAATATTGACTGCCTTATCTATATAAAACTTCAATGATGCCAGGGTGGTGGCGCACGCCTTTAATCCCAGCACTTGGGGGACAGAACAGGCGGATTTCTGATTCGAGGCCAGCTGGTATACCAAGTGTGTCCAGGCAGCCAGGGCTATACAGAGAAACCCTGTCTCAAAAAACCAAAAAAAAAAAAAAAAAAAAAAAAATCAATGATAACTTGTTGTGGTCTTTAATCTCCAAAACCTGTAGAAGCTAGGACAGATAATGAATATTTAGCCAGATAATTACTCTTAATGGATATGCACGTAAACATTCCCTGTATACATCTTATTCAATTTATGATTTGAACTTCTAGTGAACTTTTGTAAAAAAAAAAAAAAAGAAAAAAAAAAAAAGAAACAAAGAAAGAAAAGGATGCTTTGATAAACCATGTGATCTATTCTCCTAGAAAAGGTACAAAAGACTAGTAAAGACTGCATTGCATGCCATTGTGAACAAAGGCATTATTGTTGCATCAGAGCAGAGGAAAGAGCAAGATTAGGAGAAGAGAACAGGGAAGAACTTTTAAGAGAGAGCTTTTTTAGAGAACCTTTAGACAGAACTTTTTAGAGAAGAACTTTCTTAGAGAACTTTGATAGAAAACATTTTTTTGTTTTGTTTTTTTTTTGTTTTTTTTTTTTTGTTTGTTTGTTTTTTGTTTGTTTTGTTTTTTCGAGACAGGGTTTCTCTGTGTATCTGGGCTGTCTAGAACTCCTTGTAGACCAGGCTGGCTCGAATCAAAATCCACTGCTCTGCCTCCAAAGTACTGGATTAAAGGCGTGTGCACACTCCGCGATAGAAAACATTTAAAGAGGACATTTAGAAAGATCTTAGAGCTGGGCAGTCATGGCACACTTTAATCCTAGCACTTGGAGGCAGAGGCAGGAGGATTTCTGAGTTTGAGGCCAGCCTGGTCTATAGAGTGAGTTCCAGGAAATCTGAGCTACACAGAGAAACTCTGTCTCGAAAAACCAAAAAAGAAAGAAAGGCTAAAATCACTTTTCTTTTTTTAATTTTTTATTGGTTATTTTATTTTTTACATTGCAAATGTTATCCCCCTTCCTGGTTTCCCCTCCACAAACCCCCTATTACACTTCACCTCCCCTGCTTCTATGAGGGTGCTCCCTCACCCATTCACCCACTCTTGCCTCACCACCCTAGCATTCCCTATACTGGGCATCGAAGCCTTCACAGGACCAAGGGCCTCCCCTCCCATTGATGCCAAATAAAGGCATCCTCTGCTACATTTGCAGTTGGAGCCATGGGTTCCTCCATATGTACTCTTTGGTTGGTGGTTTAGTCCCTGGGAGCTCTGGGGGTCTGGTTGATTAATATTGTTGTCCTTCCTATGGGGTTGGTCTGCCAGAGACTTACCAATAAGATGCAGATGCTTGCAGCCAACCATCAGACTGAGCACAGGGACTCCAATGGAGGAATAAGGGGAAGGACTGAAGGAGCTGAAGGGGTTTGCAATGCCATAGGAAGAACAACAATAAAATCACATTTTCAAAGTGTCCCTTTTTCATCCTGTGACTTCAACTAGTAGGCTCTAACTAGAGTTAGAGCGGTGCAGTTCCTGCAAAGATAAAGAGAACAAAGGCTACTTAATCCTTCAATGTTTTACTATGTGGTGTTAAACATCAGAGACTGAAGTTTTCTGACCTCAGAGGAACTCAGACAGGCAGATCAGCTACTGCAGCAAAGTGACTTAAACTTAAGACAGGTAAACATTTTATTATTAAACAGCACCCTAAAGATCTTGCAAGAGCAAGTCTTGACGCCGCTGATGCTCTTCCCCTCGGTGACCTTCAAGAGAGAACCAGAAAAAGGAAGAGGAAGAAGAGAAGGAAGATAGAGGAGGGAGGGAGGGTGGGAGGAGAGAAGGAGAGAAGGGGGGGGGGAGAGACGGTTCTGAGCATTGGTGGATGGCAGAGAGGAATAGAGATGGGCTAGGAGAAAAGTCTTTGGGAGAGAGGTAGGAGAGATCCAGTGCACCCCAAGAGGCAAACTCCCCAGGAGTTAAGGAGTGGGCAGGGAAGGGCTCCAGAAAGTAGGCTGCAGGAGGACAAAGTATGTCTGCAGAGACAGGGATGAAGGGTGAGACCCTGGATCTGTATGAAGGAGTGAAGTCTTCTGTGGGTGAGTTGGGATGGGAGGTGTGGCCATTGTCAGTAGGGCTAGGCATGAAACGGGAGCGCTCATAATGGTCATAATGGTCAATGGAGGACAGGAAGGATAGTGACAGTCCTCTACCTGAGTCCCAGCCCTGTGTGGAGGGACCCTCGCAGACAGTGTTTCTAGGTGTCAGTGGCTGCCAAAGCAATGGAGATGGGCTAGAAGGAAAGGCTGAGAGGATCCACAGGAGAAAGTTAAGATAGGTTAGCTGGATTCTATCTTAACATTGCAAGGCTTCATATGACGAACCTATGGCCAAATTATACTAGACCAGGAAAACTGAGGGCATAGTCCTTAAAATCAGGAGCAGCTTTCCACTTTTTTTACTTTTACTCAAAATGATGCTTTAAATCTCAGCCAAAACAATAGGAGAAGAAAATAAAAGGTATACAAATAGGAAAGAAAGAACTCGAGGAATCCTTATTTGCAGATACAATTCTACATACTCCTGAAGGACACTAAAGACTCCATAAGAAAAATCTTGGAATGATCACGTTCCTCAAAGTGACAGAATAGAAACATAACGTACAAAAATCAGTTGCCTTTCTTTATTGTCTATAAAAGCCATGCTTAGAAATAAATCAGGAAAATAAACCCATTCACAACTACCTCAAAAAATGAAACCAAAACTTGGAATAAATCTAGCCAAGGAAATGAAATGTCTCTATAATGAACTCTAAACCAGGGAAGAAAGAAACGGAAGCAGGCAGAAGGACCTTTTCATCTCATGGCTCTATAGAACTAATCCTGTAAAACAGCTGTACTACCCAAGTAATCTATAGATTCAATGTTCGTCTCATTAAAATGTCAACGGCGTTCTTCACAAAAAGATTTGAAATAGTGTTAATATGAATATGAAAGCAAAACAGAGAGCAGATACCCACAGCATTTCTGAACAAACGGAATAATGCTAGAGTTATCAAGATTTCAAGTAGTGAGTTCTAGTAACAAAACCATGGTACTGGCATAAACATAAGACACAGAGATCAACGGGATAAAAAAGAGGACTTGGCGGGCAGTAGGTAAAGGCCCTTGCTGTCAAGCCTAATGACCCAAGTTTGATCTCTGGGACCTACATGGTGGTCCTACCAGAGATCAGGAGAGAATCAATTTCTGCAAGATGTTCTGTGGCCTCCATACATGTTATAGTACCTGTCGATACACACAAACACAAAATAATTCTAATAAAACAATTCTAAGAGGACTAAACTTAAACCTACACAGTTACGGGCACCGGGATTTTTTTCCAAGATACCAAAAACAAATAGTGGAGAAAAGACATTTTCAACAAATAATACTTGGAAAACTAGATGACTTCACATAGAAAACTGAAAGTGAACCCTATCTCTCTTTCTTTCGGTACAAAAATCAACTTTACATAGTCTAAGGATTTTTTAAATAATTATTCTATTTATTTTGTGAGTATGAGTATTCTGCTGTGGATAGAGTGTGCATCACATGCTTGTCTGGTGCCCACAGATGTCAGAAGAGGGCATTGGGTCCCTGAAACTAGAGTTAGAGTCATGAGTCACCGTGGAGTGCTGGAACTGAACGGTCTGAGGTCTAGTTTCATCAGCAGTGAGTGCTGGAAAAGTTGCACTTCAGTTGCTGAAACCATCTCTCCATCCCAGAGCAAAAAGTTTACTTAAGATCATAAACTTAAATGTGCTCAAGGGAAAAGTTAGCAACACACTTACAGGATAGGCACAGGTAAGAACTTTATGAATAGGCTCTAGTTGCTCAGAAAAATTGACAAATGAGACATCATGAAATTGAATAGCTCTCATACAATTAAAAAAGTGAAGATAGTACTACATATATGAGAAAAAAACCTTTACTCACTGTACATCTAACAAAAGGATTAAGAGCTAGAACATATAAAGAACTCAAAAAGTTAGAGCCAGGTAGTGGTGCCATACACCTTTAATACCAGCACTCAGGAAGTTGAGGCCAGCCTAGTCTACACAGAGAAACCCTTCCTTTAAAAAATAAATAAACAATAAACAAACAAAACCTCTAGATCACAAGAAATTTAACAGCTTAATCAATAAATATGGGCTTTTAGTAGTATACACCTTTAAGATTTATTTATCTTATTTATTTATTTATATTTATTTATTTATTAGATGAGTATACTGTCGTTGTCTTCAGGTACCCAGAAGAGGGCATCAGATCCCCATTACAGATGGTTGTGAGCCACTGTGTGGTTTGCTGGGAATTGAACTCAGGACCACTAGAAGAGCAGTCAGAGCTCTCATCCTCTGAGCCATCTTTCCAGCGCTGTAGTATATATCTTTAATCCTAGTACTTGGGAAGCAGCTCTCCATAAGTCATTCAGGGCTACATAGTGAGACCCTGTCTGTAAAGGAGCAGAGGAAGTAATGACACGGCCGTCATCCTCTCACAGCAGCTGTGGCCATCTGTGCCAGTCATGCATGGGAGACGACCCTGATAGGGCCTCCTACCTATCCCTGATGGACTTTGTGCTGCTCATGGATTCTGAGAGAACTGACTTCACTTATATACTCATGGTGAGCCCACCAGGCTCCAACAGATAGTGCTACACCCATGACCACTCAGACTGCCCTGGATAAACTCTGTAGTCACCACACTCACACACACACACACACACACACACACACACACACACGCAATCAAAATGAACATGGAAAGGTATCGGTAGGGCTGGGGGATGAAGGTGACAAGGAGTTTAAACAGAGTGGGGGTGAGAATAATCAGAATGTATTATATACATACGTGAGATTGTCAAGTGGCAAATTTAATTACTTTTAAGTGAGCTAATAAAATGAGCAGATAATTCTCAAAAACAGAAACACGATGTTTAGTTTTTAAAATGGGGAGTGGAGATGTGGTTCAGTAAACAAGAGCATTCCTGATCTTGCAGAGGACACAGTTTGATTCCCAGAACCCACACTGTGGCTCACATTGTCTACTCTAGTTCCAGGGGATCTGACTCCCTCTTCAGGACTCTGTGAGCACTGCATGCACATGGGGCACATGCACACATCACACACTCATATACATAAAATTAAAATAAATAACTAGGTGGTGGTGGCACACACCCTTAATCCCAGCACTCAGGAGGCAGAGTCAGACAGAACTCCAAAGTTTGAGGCCAGCCTGATCTACAGAGTGAGTTCCAAGCCAGTCAGGGCTAGAGATAGAGACAGAGACAGAGATATACTGTGTATGAGAGAAACAGAAACAGAGACAGAAAGAGAAAAAATTCTATTGGCTTGCCTTTTAGTTGATTCCCGATCAGTCACAATGACCACCAAGATCAACTAGCACAGTCTCTACAACATGAAAATAGAAGAGAAACTGCTAAGGTTGCAAAGGAGACTAACTGGAAGGATACTGGATATGCAAGATGAGGGGATAGGATGTAAGCATTTAATAGAGCTTGAGCATATGCCAACATGAAAATGTCCTTATGAAAACTAGAACAATGAATATACACCAGAAAACAAACAAACAAACAGATCTCTTTTGAGTTTGAGGCCATCCAAATCTACATAGAGAATTCTAGAACAGGCAGGGCTACACAGTAAGACCAGAGAAGTGGAAACTTAAGGGTTCTTTGGAAAATCAGTTGGATGATGTTTTGCTGGGCAAACACGTGAAGGAATGTTTAGCTGAAGTGGACATAGGTGGAAGACTAAGGCAGACTCATGAAGGAACATTTCACTGAAGCAGACACAAGAGAAAGAATGTTCTGCTAAAGCAAGCTCATGTGTAAAGCAAGGACATGTGATGATGGATTTTTGCTAATGACATACATGTATTCGTCCACTTTACATTGCAGAGTTGAACTCCATAGAGAGAAAGGCCAAAAAACTTCTGGTGATGTGCTGCAGTTTCTTGCCACTTCCACAGACTTGGGCTGATGTCAGCTGAGACAAACTCATGTGCTGAGGCAAGACCTGTGGAGGACACGTGCTGTTTGGGGAGTATAAATAGGACTCTCCAGATAGTAACAGAGGCTGAGCTAGGCTTGCTTATAGAGCTCGCTGTGCAATGCTTGTGGGTCTCTTCACTGATCTTCGCTTCCCTGAGAGAGACACAGCCGAGAACTTCTGGCATTCCTCCTGATCCATCCTGCTGACTTGTGCCAAGACTGAGGCCTGACTGACTCTGCTAGGTCATGTCACTGTGGTTGCTAACCTGACTCTTCTGAACTGCTGATATATCCATGAAATGTTTACAAGTGGATTGAGCTGTAACCTATGAACCGAACTGCCAATTTTCAGACAACACAGATGGGAGTTGCTCCAAAGAACCTTTCTAAACAGGTCCACTTCCCCGTATCCTTTTTTTCCCCACTACCTCTAGTGGGTGGTGGGCTAAAAGGGAGGTTAAAGCATTTAAGAACCATCATTAAAAATAGACCTTAAAAAAAAATCAAAGTTTCAATCCTGTCTCCACAAAAAATTAATTTTTAATAAAAGTAGGGTCCAGCACAATACCTTGATGAATAAAGGTGCTTACTAATAAGTCTGGGGACCTGAGTTCAATCCCACGATCCATATGGTAGAAATAGAAAACTACTAAAAGGTGTCCTGCAACCTAAACACACACACACACACACACACACACACACACACACACACACACACAGAGCACACACAGACATTTGCTTTTCCAGAAGACCCAAATTCATTTCCTAACACCCACAGGTCAGCTCACAACCGTCTATATACCTAGTTTCAGAGAATCCAATGCTTTCTTGTGGCCTCTCTGGGCACCAGGTACACACAAGATGCACAGATATGCTGTAGGACTCTGAGGAGCCTTAGCTTACCAGGGACCCCCTGAGTGAACCACGCAGAGCCAGGAATCGATCTAAAAAGCCAGAGGAATTTATTGTTCCAACCCGTTGGGGTCATCCTGCACCTGAAGGAGAGGCTGCGACCCTGGGAAGCCCGTTTGGCCAGTTTTTATAGTTTTTAGGGCAGCAGCCATTAGGCACAATGTGATTGGCAGAACAGTGTCACTTTTAAAACTGACCGGTCTTTAGGGAATAAGGTGGCAAGGACCTCCCTTGTCTGTAGGTGGCAAGGGTTGGTCCGTCCTGCAGAATGTGTGTCCTCCAGAATGTGCCTACATGCTCTGGGCCTTCCCCACCCACAAGTGAATTCCCTCCCCTGTGGTCTGAGGAGTATTAATCAGCCTCTCCCTTCAGGGGGAGCAAGTGTCCCCTGGCCAAGGAATGTTAATTAGCCTCTCCCATGCGGAGAAGACAAGTGTTCCGGGACCTTTCCAAAGTTCTTGAGCTGACCTGTTCAATACATGCAGACAAAACACCCATACACATGAAAATAAAAATAAAAACCAAACAACAAAAACACATGGGGATCTTAGTGAGTGAATCATATGTAGATGTCACAGGGCCTGAGAGTATAGAAATATTCCCCTTGTTACACAGCCGTTTCCTCCCTCCAGGAAAGAGGAAGGAGGCTTTCAAGACTCTGGAAGTTAAGAAAATGTCACAACTCGGGGAAAGCTAAAATTGAACAAGTTTCACCAGGGTTCCTCCTACTCCAAGGTCGCTGTAACACCTGCTGCTGAGAGGAAAGGGCTCTGACCCACCTATAGCATTGCCTGCAAGTCCTGCAGAGAGCTCTCAAGCTGCAGCTTTCCGGAGTCCTCGCCCATACTGGGGTGTTGCTCCGGTGATACAGCCACCTCTGAACCATCCCTGCTCCTGTAAGTAACCCCAATAAAAACTCATGGGTTCACCAAGCTGTCCTTGAGTAGAATTGTTACTTTGGTGTGTTGTGGATTCCCTATCTGGGGTGAGTCAAGTCAGGAAAAGCCTCAGTGCGGATGCAGTGATCTGCTCGGAGAAAACAGTATTCCTGATATTCCTGACCATGCACAGCAGAGCTCTATGATAGGTACCTAAAGCTCCTGCTGTTTCAAAGGTTGAAACAAAAGGATTCCCTGAGCCCAGAAGTTTCAGACCAGCCTGGGGAACATGGACCTCCCCACCCCCCATCTCAAACAATAAAAAATTTAACTGGGCTAGGGATGTGGCTCAGTTGGTATAGTGTTTGCCTAGCATGCATGAAGCTGTGGGTTCAAGCCCCACACCATATAAAACCTAACTGTGGCACTGCCTGTAATTAAAGCACTTGGGAGGTGGAAGTGGGAGAATCAGAAGTTCAAGGGTAACCTTGGCTAGCGAGTGTATGATCATACTGGGCCAAATAAGGTCCTCTCTCAAAAGGGGAAAAAAACGGGTTTTGTGGCACTGGGGATCAAGTCTTTGGTCTCACATATGCTTAGCAAGTTTTCTACTATTGAGCTACATCCTCAGATTTCCCAAGATTACTTATAGCAATTAAAGATGAAAATTGAGAGGACTAAGGAGGCGGCTCGGTGATTAAGAGTACTTGCTGCTATTCGACAGAACCTCTTCGCTTCCCAGCATCCACGCAGGGTAGCTCACAGCAGCTTGTCCAGCTGCAGAGGATCGAATTACTCCTTCCAGCCTCTTCAGGTGACATAAACACAAACTGAACTAATTTTTTTTAATTTTTAAAAAATAAAAGCTGGGTGGCGGTGGTGCATGCCTTTAGTCACAGCACTTGGGAGGCAGAAACGGGCAGATCTCTGTGAGTTCAAGCCCAGGCTCGTGTGTATAGAGCAAGTTTCAGGACAGCCGGGACTACATAGTGACACCCTGTCTCAAAAAACCAAAGAAAGATAGATAGATAGATAATAGATAGATAGATAGATAGATAGATAGATAGATTTTCGAGACAGGGTTTCTCTGTATAGCCCTGACTGTCCTGGAACTCACTCTGTAGACCATGCTGGCCTCGAACTCAGAAATCCGCCTGCCTCTGCCTCCCAAGTGCTGGGATTAAAGGTGTGCACCACCACTGCCCAGCAGATTTTAATTTTTTTTTTTTCAAAATAATTTCACTGCCCTAAGAGGCCAAAAGAGGCATAAGATATCCTAGAGCTGGAGTTACAGGCAGCTGTAAGGCACCAGATGTGGGTGCTGGGAAGTGAACTCAGGTCCTCTGTAAGAGCAATTATCAATCTAACTCCTGACCGAACTCTTTAAGTGCCCCTCCTCTTTTGAGACACGCTTCTGTGTAACCTAGGCTAGCCTCAGAGTCACTGTGTAGCTGACAATGACCTTGACCTTCCTGTCTTTGCCTCCCCTGTGTTGGGGACTACAGATGTTAATCAAACACCTTTTTACCAAAGTGCTGAGGATCAAACCCGGGGCCTCTTGCATGCTAGGTAGGCAGTCTGCCAGTTGAGCTACATCCCCAGCAGGAGACTGAATTCACCTTGATGCTGTTAAATAGAACAGTATACAAGCTGGCTGTAGAACTTTTTTTTTTTAGATGAGGGAAAGGAATACAAGACTATGGATGGAAGGAGGAGGTTTGTAAACGCCTGAATGTTTAGTAATAGTTTAGATTTTCTTAACAGCTTCAGAATTTTAACGGGGCAATATAGATTTGAAAAAAAAAAAAAATGAGATCAGCACCATAATAAACATCTGTAATTCCTGCACTCAGGAAGCTGAGGTAGGAAAATTCTGAGTTTGACACCAGTCTAAACTGCACTGCGAGTTGGAAGCCAGCTTGGGCTGTGGTGAGACCCTATTTCAAAAATAACAAAATAAAATAAAAAAAAAATTTTAAATCCACATGAATGTCAACTGTTACTAATAACTATCAAATAGAAGCCCTGACTATACAAAGGTTTAAGATCTCAAACCTTAGAAATCCTGACGTTCCCTCTTCTGAATAGACTCCTCTCTGTTTCCCTCCTGTCTTCCTGTCTTCAGCCACCATGCTGGACTTTTTCGTAGCCTTTTATGAATCAGGCTGTACGCCACTACTCAGCAGTCTCCTCCAGAGGGGAACCACTACCCGTGCTGAACCTGTGATCTCATCTTTCCTTTTATGACACATCCTTCCCTGCCCCACCCTCTTCAAGGCCCATATCCACCATTAAGTCTCGCTAGGTGTCAATGATGGCCCATACATGGTCTATGCCCTCACCTACTTATTAAAAGAATCTAGGATCCGGCCAAGGTGGTGACTGGGAGGTGAAGGTGGGAAGATCTGGAGTTCAAAGTCATCTTCTGCTTCATAGAAAACTGCAAGGCCATCCTAGTCTACAAGAGACATTGTCTCAAAAATATAAAAAATATAAAAACTAAAAAAAAAAAAAAGAAATCAGAAAGTGGGAGGAGAAAGTAGAGGAGGAGGAGAAAAAGGAGGACGGGGAGGAGTCGGCAAAGAATCCATGGTCCCATTCATTCATTCTTCAAGCATTTACAAGCAGCTCTCACGTACGTGGCTCTGGACCTAAAGGAGACCTGACACCCCCTTCGCCGCTCCATGCCCCATCCTCTCCCTGCCCCACCCAGCCCCGCCCTCATAGAGATAATGGTTGGGGCAGGTAAAGGATGCAATCGAAGTTTTGATGCCAGATTCAACCTAACCACCCGGCCTCCACACAGATCCTAGCTCTGAAGAGGAGCTTTCTGGATACACCCCTTCTAAAACCCAAGCCAGGAGCCCGGCCCTTGTCTGATCCCGCCTATCCTTGCACTGGGACACGCCTCCTCATTAACTCCTCCATTTCATTCAGCCCATGGCCTTAAGTCCTACTGCCCAGGACTCCAACCTCATTCCCAGTCTCATGACACCATTGGTCAAATACAAGAGCCCGCCTTCCATCAGACTGCTTAGATGTCAATCTTTTTCATAGCACACCCCTCCCATCTCAACAGTTACCAGGGCCGAGGTTTGAAGAGCATAGAGTAATGGACGTTTCAGAATCTCTCATGATTGGGTAGAAATCCCAGCTCTGGGAGGGGCTTAGTGCCTCAACTAAGGGTTGCTCAAGGCCGCAGCTTTCCTTCAGAGGCACACCTCTTGCCCATCGCTATTGGTAGTTTAGGTGTCAATCAAATTATTACTTATTTTGATAGGCAAAATGAGACGTCTATCACAGATTCTCTCATTTCAATTTGCTCTCTCCTCAGAGACCCGTAGTCAGGGTCCGCCTCATGAGGTGGCTATGGATTGGTCAGATCTCTTGTCATTCTTCCACAGTGGGCGGAGCCAAGGACCTAAGGGGGCGGTGAATTGGTTGACTGGGCTGGGGGGGGGCGGGGCAGCGGCTCCTGTCAGCGGGTGAAATGGCAGTGGCGGAGCCGGCGACGGCCGCGGTCCCCGGGGGTGGCTGATTGAAAGGGGCCGGGCCGCGGGGTTTGCGGGACCCTCGAGCAGACGCGACCGCGGGTAGGGGCATCGGACGACGCAGCGCAGGGACAGCGAGGCTCGGCGCGGCGATGGCGGCGCTCTCGGCGCAGGTAGGACGGCCCCGAACCGGGCCTCTTCTCCTGGGGGCGTCAGTGCTGCGGGGCCCCGCGGGGAAGCCAAGCCAGGAGCGTGACCTGGAGTCGCCTCGCCTCCAGAATCCGCGCTAGGAGCCTTGGCATTCCCAGCCCTGGACCTGGAACTCCGGCCTCCGCCCACCCTCCTTCCCGATCCCCTTAGGATCCCTCCCAGGGCTTCTAGGACCCCATGTCTCTTCGCGATGCCCCCACAGGCTCAGGACCTCTGTACATCTTTCCCAGGACTCCTCTCTAAGGACCTGTCCAGGGCTTCCCCATCCCCCAGTCTGCAGACCTGCCCCCCCATGAGCGTCCCTCTCCAGTCCACAACCCAAGTCCAGGACCCCTCCCATCTGCACATCTCTTGCCTTTACGTCCCCCTAAACTTGGCTTCCTGTTTTCTGTGTCTGGCCTACACCCTCATCTCTCCAAGGAGAACAAGATCAGAGCCCTATACTCTTTCCTTCTGACTGACTCCACAGAAACCCATGCCTCGCCTCTTAAATGGAAAGATTCCCAACTGAATCCACAGACATCAGCTCAGCCTGTTCACTTGGCACCCCTCCTATTCAAGGGCTCCACTTAAAAGAAAAAAAAAAAGAAAAGAAAAAACCAAAAACAAAAAACAAAAAAAAAACAAAATAAAAAAACAAACCACTTCTAGTCTTCTGAGAGGACCACACACTGTTGCTGATGTTGAGCCACCTAAATTGCATCTTCCTGAAGAAATGAACACTCAGGACTTGCCAAAGATAATGCTGAATCCCATCCCCCACAGACACACCCTCCCCATCCATCTTTCTGAGAGATACACATAATGGGGTCATTTAGATACCCCTAAACATACAGGAACCTAGGGTCACAACACAGACCCAGGCCCATGAGTGCTCTCTCTCTCTCTCTCTCTCCTCTCTCTCTCCCCTCCCCCCTTTCTCTCTCTCACACACACACACCTGAGAACTTCTACATACCTCCTTGATCCCAGTATCCTTAACAAACCTCCTAGCTCAAACAAATACAGAAGATTGTGAGGTGACAAGCTGTCCCCAGCACCTAGCCTGTCCCTTCCACCCTATTCACTTTGAGATGAGACTACACTGGGACTCCAGAAGTGTCAGGGCCTAGAATCTACCTACCAAAAATCTCTTCCCCCTCTGTCTCTCCCTGCCTTACTCTTTTTAATAGGAAGGACATTTTTTCCTACACTAGTGTCCCAAAAGGAACCACTGCCCATTTCCAAATCAATGGCACCCCCCCACACACACACATACACACATACCATGGGAAGTGAGATCTTCCAGCTGCTCCTGGCCCCAATCCTAAAGTCTGACCAGACTGGTAGGACCAGCATCCCAGAGCCTATGGCATCTGCTGGCCTCTGATGATCTAAACTGTGCTGCCATCTAAGGTGCTCAACAAGGCCAGTTTCTGAGAGCCCTGTGAGTTCTTTTACCCACCACCAATGTTTGGTCAAAATAAAACAGCTTCCTCCTAGCATTTAGGACCTGCTCAGACTGGGTCAGACCTGCCAAGAGCAAGCACCACTTTAATGAATATTTTCAGTAGGGGAAAAAATGTGCAGAGGACTTGGGGGGAAATGTTGACAGGACGAATACTCAGCTTGACATCCTCATCCCCACATACATTACTCTCAGCCAGTCTGTCATCGAGCCAGACTCCTCACATCCCTCACCCTTTCATGGCTGTACTGCATTGGTTTTTCCACCAATTCTGCCCCACAGCTCCCATCCTAGGGTCCCACCTGTGGGTTCCCTCTGGGTTCCTGCGGTTGACTGTGGCGGTTTGAAAGGGATCGCAGGTGGCTTGGCCCTGGCACAAAAACTAAGGCACAAGACAGAGGAAAGAAGAGATTGCAGAACTGGCTATAGTTTGTAGGACTACAGAGTGTAAAGAGAATCCAGAACAACCCAGCTCCAAACAAGCATTTAGTTATGCCTGGAAAAACCCAGACAAAAAGCCTAGGTTTCCTTGTAGAATATTTATAAACAAATTCTAGGCAGATTTGGAAAAAAATCATCTTGGCTTAGAGCCTCAACTTCTCCATCTGGAAAACAGGGGTTGGGGGGATAAGCTCTTAGAATAGTAGTACTCTGTGCTGCAAGGGAGCCAGTTAGATTAAGGTGTGGCCTTGAGTGTTTTCTGGGAACAGTAAAAAAGAGAACAGGGGGGTTTAGCAGTATAGACCCACACACACCTAGCAAAGGTGGTACCATCACTGGCCCTGATGTTCCTGTCCTTAGTGGATAGTAGCCAGATCTGAAGGACTTAGCCATCTTGAAGGACGCTGGCTTAAATCAGGGCTGAAAGAATAAAGAAAAAAAAATGGTCTGTTGTAGGACTTGTAGTCATGCAGGGGTCTCCTAGAAGGACTGAGGACATGGGGAACTACTGGCCAGCCGTCCTAATGGACATGACATAGAAGTTTATCATGTCCATTTGAAAGCAAGAGTGCATGAAAAGACTTGAAGGTCATGTGGTACATGGGAAGCTACAAGACCTCCTCCCACTTCCCAGGGGACTTTGCGCAGATGGACACAGCAAGGTAGAAATAGCCCCTGGGATAGACTGTGAACTCCATAGAAAGTACCAGAAGGCTTCAAGTTTTTTGAGTAGAACTAACACAGCTTTGCTGTAGCCTGCAGATATGGATACATTGTCTTTTGTGTCTGTGCTTTGATAGGTACTGGTAGATCAGAAACATGTCTCCTTGTAGAATAGAATGTCAATGTTTATGGGTGATAACCCCACTGCACCCAGGGAATTGACTTAGGTGTCCTGTATCTAAAGCCTGCACAGCCAGCTTGAAGATGAGTTGAACCCAGAAGCACACATTGACTGAGCTCATGCCTCGTGTTCACTATGCCAAACATCATTTGCATATCATCTCATTTAATCCTCTGAGCAACCCGAAGGAGCCAGTGTTCTAGTGTGTGCCTTTGCTATCACATGCTGCTGCTGCTGCTGCAGTAGGAATGCAGGAGACAGAATTACTTACACTGTGCTGCTGTAAGAGCTCTGAGAAAGGACCAACACATCCCTAGGACATCCAGGAAGGTGTGACAGGGATGACTTATGGATGCAGTCACCAGGCAGGCGTGGCAGGTTAGGGTGTTCCAGAAGTACTTGGACAGGGGCTAGGAACCAGCATAGTTCTTTCAAGAGATGTGTGACTTCTGAGGACGGATGGACGGACGGACGGACGGATGGATGGATGGATGGATGGATGGATGTGGATGAGCTTTACCCTTCAGGCCAAAGTATACCAAATGTGATCCATATGACAGTATACACCGTCAGGCACTCATGGTCAAAAAGGGGATCTGAAATTAGGAAGATTGGGGGAAAGTGCATCCATATCATCTCCAAGAAAGCCAAAATCAAGCACCAGAAAGAAAGAAGTTGTTGAGAGCTAACATGTTGACTAGCATGTTCCCTGTGTCCACCCCACAGTTGGAGAAGATACCCGTGCCCCAGAGGAACATTTACAATGCCCTTTTGGCATATTTTGCCTGCACTTTACTGTCTGTTCTCTGCCTGTATCCATGTGCTTGTGAAGTCTTTTGTTTGTAGGTGACATGGTGGGTGTATGTGGATATTTCACATATGAGTGAACACACGTGTGTGAATGTACATGTGGAGTCCAGGGGTCATTCCTCAGGATCTGTTGGAAGCTGACATGTAGGTACTGGGAATTGAGCCCTGGTCCTCTGCAAGAGCTGCCAGTGCTCTTAACCACTGAGTCATCTCTCCAGACACTGTCCACCTTGTTTTTTTGAAAGCTGGGTGGTGGTTAGTGCATGCTGGTTAGACCCAGCACTCAAGAAGCAGAGGCAAGAGAATCTCTGTGAGTTCAAGGCCAGCCTGTTCTACAGAGCCAGTTTAATGACAGCTAGGACTACATAGAGAAACCCTATCTTGGTGGGGGATGGGGAGGACTTAAAAAAAATAGGTCTCTCACTAGGCCCCAGGGAACCTCCAGCCTCTGCTTCCCTGGCACTGATATGCCACACACCACTGTGCATGGTCCTTACATGGATGCTAGGCCTCGAACTCAAGTGCTCATGCTTTCATGGAAAGTACTTGACTATCTCCCTGGCCCTATAAAATAGGATAATTAAGTTGATTTTCGCCTGTATGTATGTATGGTGTATTTGTATGTTCTATACATGGGCACAAGTGTATGTGAACATGCACTTGTGTGCATGTTCCTGTGGAGAGCAGTGTCTTCCTCTCTACTTTCATCTACTAGCACAGAGTCTCTTGCTGAACCTGCAGCTCTCCAGTTTGTCTAGCTAGCTAGCTTGCCTAGAGATCTCCTGTCTCTGTCTCCCAAATGCTTGAATTGCAGATAGCCACCATCCCTTCTCTGCTTTTTTAATTTTTAATCATTTTTATGTGTATCCCTGTTTGGCCTACATGTATGTTTATGCATTTTGTGCAATGCCCACAGCTAAAAGAGGGCATTAGATCCTCTGAAATTAGAGTTACAGACAGTTGTGAGTGTCAATGTGGCTTCTGGGAATTGAACCTGGGACCTGTGCAAGAGCAGCCAGTGCTCTCAACTACTGAACCATTTCTCCAGCCCCTCCCACTCATCTTTGACCTGGCTTCTGTGAGTCCAAATACTACTTTTACAACAAATACTTTATCTATGGAGCATCTCCCCAGAACCCCCATGAAATTTTTTCACTGATACCTGTTTCCCATACAACCTGTGTTTTTCACAGATGAATCCCAGATTCACATAGCAGTTTCTCAGTAAAATGTGTTTGATTTTACAAGCTAATGGGCTTCCCTCCCTAGCCGTTTCTGAAACAGAAAAAGGTCAGATCTCTCTGCCTTAGGTAGAGGTAATGCTTGGTCAGACCAATCTGCCTCACCTGTGCCCACCATCCAGGTCAACAAGCCCAGGAAGCTGGCACAGATGACAGAGAAATATATCTCCACCTGTGCACCTGCCACAGGAAGCCCTTGTGAAAGGGCTTTGATGTTCTTCCTCTGTCATTTTCAAGGACATTAAAGAAAATGAAGAAATTTGCTCCCAAGTGAACCTGTTACAGTGGCAGAAAATAAACTGGTAAGGACACACAACATAAACTTACATTTTTAGGTCAGATGAGAATTTATAGGTCATAATGGTCACCCTTAGGTTTTCACCTGAAGCTGTGTTGCTGTTACTGGTCCTGTTATTACCAATAAGAGTGATTATAGTTTTGTAGTGTTTAGTCCTTAAAGAGCATCACCACTAAGGGGCAGTTTGCACTGGACTGTTGGGGCCACAGTGGCTTTGACAGCCCTTCCCCTCAAGGAACTGTCCATCCAACAGCGAATCAATATTGGCCACTGCTCATCCTAAACACAGGACAAAAGTCTGAGTGGTAATAATACAGAATGGGGAAGGAGGGAGGGAGAGAGAGGGGAGGGGGTGAGAAAGAGTGTTGGTCGGTACTATGATTAGCCCTGTTATAGATTAAAATGTCATGATACCCTGGATCACTAAAGGAGTATAGGAGGAGGTTTCAACTGTAAGCCAAAAGATCTTGAATAACTATCCACACTGCAAGACTATGGAAGCTTACAGAACATCTTAAAGAAATGGTAAAACTGACAGGGTATGGAACACCATTGGTAGAATGCTTGCTTAGCGTACACAAAGCCTTGGTTCAATCCCAGCACTATAAAAACCAGATTTAATGACTGTTCTAACTCTATTTCTATTGCTGGGATAAAGTACCCTGGCCAGAAGTTTGAAAGATGGCCTAGCAATTACAGTACCTTCTGCTCTGCACAGGAACCATGTTCACTTCCCAACATCCATGTTGAGGGACTCACAACTCACCAACTCTGGTGATCTGACACCCTCCAAGGGTACCTGCATTCACATACATACACCCACACAGAGACACAAGTACACATAATTAAAAATAAAATTTCACTGGGCATGGTAGCACACGCCTTTAATCCTAACACTTTAAAACCCAAAATAAATAAAAATAAAATGGTTTTTTGGTTTGTTTTTTAGTTTTAGTTTTTTAAGACAGGGTTTCTCTGTGTAGCACTGGCAATTCTGGAACTCTGTAGATAGATTGGCCTTGAACTCAGAGATACTTCTGCCTCTGCCTCTGCCTCTACCTCTGCCTCTGCCTCTCTGCCTCTCTGCCTCTCTGCCTCTCTGCGCCTCTCTCTGCCTCTCTCTGCCTCTGCCTCTGCCTCCTCTGCCTCTGCCTCTGCCTCAAGGACTGGAATTAAAGGCTGTACCACCACCACCTGGCAATAAAATGAATTTTTGAAAAATACCCCAATCAAAAATAACTTGAAGGAGAAAGGGTTTATTTTGGCTTACCGTTCCAGGTCACAGCCCATCATTTCAGGGAAGTCGAAGCAGGAATTTAGATGACTATCAAGAGCAGAGAGTATCCATGCTGTCTACTTGCTTAACTTTTGCTCAGCAAGATTTCTTTACTCTCATACATTCCAGATCCCAGCATAGGGAATGGTGTCACCCACAGTGGGCTCTGTCATTTAACAGTCAAGACAGTCTCCAATAGATATCAAGGCTGACTTGATTTAGACAATTTTGCAATTGAGACACTCCTCCCTGGTGATGATTCTAGGTTACAGCAAACTGACATTTAAAACTAATCTCTTTGGTGGTCTATATCTGTCATCTTAGCACTCAGTAAGTGGAGGCAGGAGGATCAGGATTTCAAGGTCATCAGGCTTGAAACCAGCCAGGGCTACGTATGATCTCTATCTCAAGAAGAGGAGGAGGGCAAGGAGGAGGAAGACAAGAGAGAGGAAGAAGAGAAGAAAATTTAAAACAGCTAAAAATGAAAGTGAGAAGAAAGCAATCCCCAATGTTGTCCTCGTTACCCCAGGAACTATATAGCTTACCCTTTGCCAAACAAAAGGACTTGGAACCCAGCCATACTATTGCTCCAGGACTTGGGGACAGCCACAGCAATGATGGTCTGCTGACAACCAGTTTGGGAAAATTGGGGACAGGTAGCACCATTCCAAAGCTTCAGATCCTGAACTGAATCTATGTTCGTGATGATCATAGGAGGGAGGGGATCTGAAATGAGATTTTTTTCAATTTTCAATTCAATTCAATTCAAATTTTTCAAAAGGTAATTTGGGGTCTTTATTTCTCTTCGTAATGTCATGCACTCCATAGAAGCTGCCCATATAGGCTGGCTGGCTCACTGTGCTGAAAAACAATGACCATGAGTTACCCAGTGCTCATTCAGACTTACGGGCTGCACTCAGTGGCTTATGTATATCATTTCTGGCTGGGTTGTTTTGTTTTGGGTTTTGAGACAGTTTCTTTGTGTAGCCCTGGCCATTCTAGACCATGCTTGTGGGACAGTGGACTGTGCCAGGAAACTTGGTAGGTTGATCAGGTTCAAAGTCCCCGGCTCCCAGGCACCCACCTGAGACAGTAGGCAGCTTCCTGCTCCCTGCCAGATTCCTGGCCTGGAACACCTGTCCACACTTGCCACGTTGGTCACGAAGCCCAGAACAGAGTTCTCTATGCTAATGAGGTATCCATAGGCCCTGAGAGTTTAACCGGTAAGCTTCCCATCTCAGACATTCCTCCCTGCAAAAGGTATTTAATCTCTGGTCCACCTTGGGGAGTTGGTATGCATCCATTTTCTACCATGAACAGTCAATAAACAGTATTGAGAACCACCGTGGGGAGTATGAAGAAAGCCTTCCGCCTATAGAGCTGCAGCCTAAGTCTCCTGTATTAGGCCTCTCTGCACTTCCAGACAAGCACCACCGAGCTAAGGACTTCTGCTGAGGAGCTAAGCCAAAGTTCCCATTTCTCCCAGCCCCCGGCCTGTGGGCTCCTGACTCTGCTCTCAACTGCTCAAAACTTGGCGGACCTGGACATCCAGGAGTTTGGGAGTACCCAGTCCCAACCTCATCGCAGATCCGAGGACCCCAGTCCTTCATTCCCAACTCTTCTGTGTAGCACCCCAGTGGCAACTAGACGCCTAGGAGTCAGGGAACCCCAGCTTCAGCCTCCTCCATCTTAGACTGTATTTTCTCACCTCCCCAGCCATGTCTTAGCACTAAGCTAACGCCCAGTACAGTACCCTAGGGCAGCAGCCACAGCCCAGCTGCCAGGCAGAACATGGACTCACACATGCTGGCCTCAAACTCAGAGATTCTCCTGCCTCTGCCTTCTGAGTGCTGGGATTAAAGGTGTGCACCACCATGCCCACCTTTGTTTTGGGGTTGGGTTGGGGTTTTATGTTTTGTTGTTTTGTTTTTTGCTTGTTGGTTTTGAGATAGGAAAGGCTCTTACGTTAGCACCAATCTCCCTGTATAGCTGAACTATAAACTGGTCTTCCTGCCTCTAATTCTGGAGTATTGAAATGACAGGCATAAACCACCATGTCTGATTTTATGGAAGGGGACATTTGTGTAAGTGCACACACCTGTATATGTTCACAGAGGCCAGAGAAAGGAATCAGTGTCTTTGTCTATCACTCTTTTATTCTTTTGAGGCAGGGTCTCTCCCTGAACCTGGAGCCCATATTTTTAGACTAGACTAGCATCTAGCAAATCCAACAATAATCTTATTTCTGGACCTTACAACACTGGGGTTATTGGAGTAAGCAGCATCACTCTGGCTTGTTTTATGGGTGCTGGGATCAGAATGCAGGTCCTCATGGTTAAGCAGCAAGTACTTTTAACCACTGATCCATCCATTTAGCCTACACACCTGGTTTTATGTGGTGTTGGAGATGGAACCCAGGGCTTCATATATGCTAGGCAAGCATGCTGCCAACTGAGCCACATCCCTGGCCCATATACATATGTAATAATATAATATGTTAACTATATTATATTTTAACTATATATTGTTTTTTTAAATAAAAATGTAGATAAGGCAGAAGTATCATGGGTGATCTTAGGGCAAAGACTGGAAAGAGGAAACCAAGTTCAAATCCTCTTCCGATGACAGAATTGGAGTACCAACCAGTGAGTAACCCTCTCCCTACCAGTGTGGTGCTTCTTTATTTTCTTTCTTTCTTTTTTTTTTTTTTTTTGGTTTTTTCGAGACAGGGTTTCTCTGTGTAGCCCTGGCTGTCCTGGAACTCACTCTGTAGACCAGGCTGGCCTCGAACTCAGAAATCCGCCTGCCTCTGCCTCCCAAGTGCTGAGATTAAAGGCGTGTGCCACCACCGCCCGGCTGCTTCTTTATTTTCTAATATTCTTTATTCTGTTCTTTATTTTTCTAACTACCCTTGTACACAATCTTTTTTGAACAATATTCTGTGAGGTTGAGGATGTAGTTCAGTAGTAGATAACTTGTCTAGCATGAAGTCCTCGATTTGACCATGAGTACCGCAAATAAAAGTATATTAGCACATATATGTATTATGTGTATAATTTACTTTTATAATTTGGGGTGGGGTTTTTTGAGATAGGATCTCTTGTAGCCCAGAATGGATTTGGATTCATTATGTGACCAAGGATGGCCTTATTAGATTTTTGTTTATTTTGTGTGCAAGTGTGTATGTGTATGAAAGAGCAGTACATGTTATTAACTACTGAACCATCTCTCCAGTCCCTAAAGATTTTTATTTTTTTATTCATATGTATGTGAATCTGTTTACATTTGTGTGCATGAGCATGTGCATATGGATACCTGAAGGGCCAGAAGAGGATATCAGGTCCCATAGAGCTGGAGTTGCAAGCTGTTGAGAGCTGACTCCCCTGGGTACTAGGAACCTAACTCAAGTCCTCTGGAAGAGCAGCAAGAGTTCTTAACTGCTGAGCAAACTCTCCAGTCCAACACTCTAATTTTTTTAATATACATTTTTTGTTTATTGGATCAATGTATGTATATGTCTGTATGACATATGTGTTTAGGCATGCAGGTGCATATCACTTTCTGCATGTGGAAGTCAAAAGACAGCCTGCAGCATCTAACCACACCATCCATATGGGTCTCTTGTTGTTAGGCTGGCTGGGCCTGAGAGCTGCCTTCTCATCTCTCTACCTCCTGTCTTGCCACTGGTATGCTGCGATTACAGTCATGCACTACTTCTCCAGCTTTACAAGGGTTCATGGGACTCAAACTCAGGTCCTCAAACACATACACAGAAAGGATTTTACCCATTGATCCATCTCCCCACCTACCTCTAGTGTCCACTTTTGCCTCTATGATATTTAGTTATTACATCTCCTCTAGCTCCCATGGGCTATGGAACTTCCTTGTAATGCCCTTGTTTCTGATGACCTTGACAGACAAGAGCCCTGGCTGATATTGCATGCAGTGTCCCTTCATCAGGACCTCTCTGGCATTCTTCTCATAGTTAGAGAAAGACAATGACTGCACTGGAGAAAACCCACAGGATGAAAGCACCCTTCCCTATCGTCTCCTGTCAAGGGCATATGCTATCCTTATGAGGTTACTATTGCTACTGACCCTGATCACCTCTCTGAACCACATGGGAATTGTCGTCTTGATTCACTCAACAAATGTTTACTGAGCACCTGCCAAATGCTAATAGTACATTAAGGGATTAGAGCATAAAATTAAGATGCTGCGTTGTCCTCAAATCATAATAAGGCAGGCAAGGACGGAAGCCATTGGCATAAAATTTATGTGGGGGGGGTGGGGAAACAGCTCGGTGGTTAAGACATGTGCCATGTGTGAGGACTGGAGTACCCACCTTGTGCCTGGTGGGTTTTATAGCTCACCTTTAATTCTGTCTAGGTATGCTAGCAATGTAGATGAACTCTGAGTCCAAGTGAGAGTTCCTGCCTCCATCTATAATGTGAACAATTATTGCCACATTATAAGATGCCAGATATCAGCCTCTGCTCTCTGCATGAAACCTAATGCATATAAGTTCACCCCCTCCCCATGTGCAAACATACATACACACACACACATGGGGGAAGCATGTATATTGGGCTAATGTGTGAGTGTATTTTCAGGGGAAAAAATTCAGGATGTAGAACAAGATTGACAGAAAGACTTCATAGTAAGCATGTTTAAGTGGGGCCTAGAGAGACGTTTCAGTGATTAAGAACATTTATTGTTTTTTCCAAGTTCAGTTCCCATCACTCACATAATGGCTTACAACCATCCTCAACTCCAGTTCCAGAGAATACAACACCCTTTTCTAACATCTGAGGGCACCAGGTACACATACATACATGCAGGCTGTGCACTCATGCACATAAAATGAATCTAAGAAATAAAAAAAAGAATGTTCAAAGCTGGAGGGATGGCTCAGTAGGTAAAAGCACTTACCAGCAAACATGACAAACTTAGTTGAATCCTAGGAATGTACATGATGGAGCACAGAACTGATCTCATGAATGGCCCTCATACCTTCACATGCGTGCCGTGCCACATACATATCTACACCACTAATTAATTAACTAAATGTTTTAATTGAAAAAAAGGAATTCTCAGCTGGACCAGGACCTCAGCTCCACTGGCAGAATGCTCACCCAGAATGCCACAGGCCCTGGGTTCTATCCTCAGTACCATACAAAATTGAGCATAGTGAGGATACTTGTAAACAAAACACAAAGAATAGAGAGGGAAGGAGGAAGACAATGTGTTGGATTCAATTGCATACAGTAGGCCAAAGGGGCCTTTCCAAAATCTCACCCTAGTTCACAAGCCCTAAAAGAGAAGGCTCTAATTACTGCAGGATTATTTTGACTTCTTTTGGTGTTCCATCCCTTTCCCAACTTTGTTTTGTTTTGTTTTCTTTCTCAGTACTGAGGGTTTTTTTTTTTCCAGTACAGGACCTCATGCATGCTAGGCAAGTGTCGTCCACTGAACTACATTCCCACTTCTCTTATTTTTATCATTTTTAAATTTTGAGCAAGGTATCATGTTTCCCAGGCTGACCTGGAATTGTATAGCCAATAGCAATTTTGAACTCTCCAGTCCAGCATGGCCTTGAACTTGTAGTCCTCCTATATTAGTCTCCTGAGTAGCTGTAATTACAGGCCTGCACCACTAAGCCCTACCTGCTAGCCTCTGTGCCTTAGTTCCTTTGCAGTCTACTTTACCCTTTATCTTTTTGATTGAGGTATAATTCATACAATAAAAATTATTCACCTAAAGTTTACCACATGCATAGTGTTGTACTGCCATCACCATAATATAATTGTAGGCACCCCCTACCCTCTAGGCAGTTATTCTATTTGGTCTGCTGTCTCAACCCCTGGAAAGCAGCAAACCATTTCTTGAAACTCTATATTCCTCCAATCTGCATATGTAAGGGTAAATGTACCAACCTGTAACTAGAGTCTCTGATGGAACGTTAACATTCACCCATGTAGTATATGTCAGTATATCATTCCTTTTTGTGGCTAAGTAATATTCCAGTGTGTGTCTTTGTTGATGCATTCATCCATTGATGGGCACTTGCATCATTTGTACTTTGTAGCCACTGTGAGCAGCACTGCTGCGAACACGAGCATGTACACTTACATGGGTGGGTAACCTCTAGTGGGAACTGCTAGGTCCTGCTGTAACTTACTGCTTCCAGAAACTCTGGCTGTTCCATTCTGGGCATTCATCTGGATCTATCATATTCATTTTGGGTGACTGTTT
This sequence comes from Mastomys natalensis, assembly GCA_021653895.1. Taxonomy (NCBI): domain Eukaryota; kingdom Metazoa; phylum Chordata; class Mammalia; order Rodentia; family Muridae; genus Mastomys; species Mastomys natalensis. The sequence continues at coordinate 43,676 of JAJTUV010001621.1, read as the reverse complement.
CTTACTAGGAAGATTAAGAGTGACTCCTGCCTTAGAGTGAGAGGTCACTAAATCTTGTGAAGGAGCTGAGAAATGATGAAGCTGTTGAGGGCCAGCTGGCAATCTTGGCTAACCACTAGTAGAAAGAAAAAGCAAGAGATGAGGGTTTCACCTACATTAGCTTGTTTAGACTCTAATAATAGCGCTGGAGAGATGCTCCTTTGGATGCTCTTGCAGAGGACTCAGGTCCTATTCTCAGCACCCACATGGTAGCTTACAACCATCCTTAACTCCAGTTCTAGAAGATCCAGTGGATTCTTTTGGCCCTCATGGGCGCCAGGCACACATGTGGTAAACTTACATACAAGCAATAAATACTCATACTTAGAAGATAAATCTTTAAAAAATAAAATTAAAATAAACCCTAAGAGTGCACTGGGGATTTATCTGGCTAGCATGCACACAATATTGGATTCTGTTTCTGTATAAACTGGGCAAGATTAAAGATTACAGAGACTGTTATCACAGCATTTAGAAGATGGAAGCAGAGAAATCAGGAGTTCAAAGACATCCTTGGCTACTTAGTGAGTCTGAGGCCAGCCAGACTACAAGACACCATTGCAAGGTTATAGAGGGAGAGATGACACACAGGTGACTAAGATGCCCTGGCCAAAGAGGTAGGAAGAGAAGCAGGAGACTCTCCTTATTAACTAGATAGGAAAGGGCTTCAAGAAAAAGAAACGATGGCTAGCAGTGCCAAATGCCAGAGAGAGAAAAGGAAGAGGAACTCAGAGACACTTAAAACCTGGGCTTTTTTACTCCTCACAATCATTGGCCACCAGCACCATCTTTACTCAGCCCTCTGAGTGGTCACAGCAGTAGAAATTGTAGGGACACATTGAGTTCGCAATCTGGAAGCAGAGAGCAATGGGCTCTAGTACTTTACTCACTTTCTGTTAGTCCCATAGTGGGTCTGCCCACCTCTAGTAAACTAATCAAGAGAACCCCACCAGCCATGCCACAGGCCCACAAAGCTGATGAGTTAGAGTGTGAATATTGATAAACTTCAAGAGAATATATGTGGGTGACTAGTAGCCTACGTGTATGTGTGTGTCTGAGTATGAAGGAGTACACATGTACCCCAGGAGTATAAATATGAGTATGTGTGTATGTGTTCTATATGTGTTTCAGTATGTATGAATGTATGTCCAAGTAGGTGTAGGTGAGACTGTATGTGCATGTATGTGTGAATATGTGTATATCAGAGTGTGAGTATGTATGTGTGTGAAAGTGTATGAATGAAGAGAAGTGGGTGGAGCCCATCCTGAGGCTGGGTCCTCTCTGCTTAGCAGGTACTAGGTAGTCCCAGGCTACCTCATTATCCATAGGTGCCTTTGCCCTGAGCTCTCAATGCTCCCCAAATTCAGCAGTAGTTCTGGAGCCCTCATCCTGCCTCCACTGCCTTTTCTTTCCATGTTCTCCCAGTTCTGGAGGCTAGCTCTGCATAGAAAGATCATTCTCCCTTAGCACTTTGTAGCCACAGCCCTGTCTAGCCACAGATTGACACTGCAGGAGGTCCTGTAGCAGTCTCTCTCTCTCTACCTTTCCCCTTCCCTCCCTGAAATGATTAATTGCTAGTTCAGCAGTTCATAACTGCTTAGAAACCTTTGGAACTGGTGATCCTCAGGCAGCCTGGAACTCATCGAAATCTATAACCCTGGGCTGGGGATGGATTAAAGTGCCTGCTGTGCAAGTTTTAGGACTGGTAGTCCAATGTCCAGAACCCACATAAATGCCAGGTGGTGGCAGTCTGCTTGTACTTCAGCTCACAAGCTCTGGGTTTTTCTTGAGAGACCACGCTTCAATGAAAAAGGTGGAAGAATGATTGAGGATGATTCCTGATAAGGCTAATTCGACCTCAGAACTCCACATGCAAGTGCGCGCGCGCACACACACACACACACACACACACACACACAAAAATCAAAATCCAGAGTTTTCTGCTCCCAAACAGAGTTGGGGGAGCCCTGAGGGCTGTCCTTGTCCTGAAGGGAGCCAGGTTCCTGAGGAGGGGGGTCAGTTCTGAGATCATCAAAAGATGAAATGAGAACTGTGAAGCCCCAAGATCCACCACAATAAGGCATCAGTGGAGAGAGGCCCAGGACTAAGCTTAGGACTAAGGTGAAATCCAGCTTACCTGGGAGTCCTGGAATTGATTGGGCACTGTAGAAAGGTGCTTACTGCAGACAGATGAACAGTGTTCTCTCAGATTGTGTCTGTTCCCTACTACCTAAGGAATCAGATGTTCCCTCTGCAGGGACCATGTGAGGCCCTTTCTGTGGCCATGAGTCAGAACTGGGTCAGGTTGGGTTCAGGAACACAGAACAGACTTCTGGCATGGAGCACAGAAGGAGGTAGGCAAGTGTGAAGGTACCATGCTATGTAATCAGAAATCAGGAGCAGAGATTTCTTTCTGCCTCTCCAGCTCTAGGTTCTCAGACCCTGCATATGGGCTAGGTTCACCAAGAGGAAATACAGCTAGACAAAACAAATATGCTCCCCAGTCTCCACCTTCCCCTCCAGAGCCTTTTCTTTTTTCTATTTTTAATGCATATTTCTGTGGGTATGTGTATGTTCATGTGTGTGAGTACAAGTATGCATGTACTGTGTTGTACATATGGAGGTCTTAATGATTACCTTGGATGTCTGAGTTTCCTGTTGAAAGCCACTCTGTATACCAAGCTAGTTGGCCCACAAGTTTCTAGGGATTCTCCTGTGTCTGCCTCCCATCTCACTGAAGGAGGGCTGAGAGTACAAAAGTGTATGTGCTACTATGTCCAGCTTTAGGTAGACTGTAGGAATCCAAGCTCATGCCGTCATTGACATGTGTATTATCCACTAAGCCATTTTCTCAGCCCATTCCAAAACATCTTATGATCCTAGAAATGCTCCCTACAAGGAAAATGCCAACTCTGCCCCCAACCCCCTACACGCCATGACAGACCCTAGGAACCCAGCTCTCAGCAAGACCTACAGTCTGGCCCCAGGATAGATATTAATGGCCTACATTGATGGACAAATATGTCATATGTTATATGTAATATGCTTGGTTCACAACCTTCCCTTTGAAGGACCCTAGACTCTAGAGACCAGAGGAGTTCAGTGACTACCCTAAAAAATCACACAAGTCACTGACAGAAAGCCAGGCTTTCACCACACAGTTCTGTATCAACGCACACCTTTTGATTTCCTTTATTTCTGTATGTGTGCACATATGTGCAGAGTAATGTGCTTGTAGAGGCCAGAGGATAGCCACAGCTGCTGTTCTTCAGTTGCTGTTCACTTTGCTTTAAATCGGTTTTTTATATCTTAATATTATATGTGTGTCTGTGTGAATGTAGCGTGCATCTGCCTGCCCTTAAAGGCCAGATGGAGGAGTCTAATGCCCTGGAGCTGGAGTTACAGGCTGTGGTGAACCACCTAATGTGGATGCTAGGAACCAAACTTGGAAAAGAGCACTAAGTGCTCTTAACCACCAAGCCATAGCTGAGGTTATCACCTTGGTTTTTGTTTGGTTTTGTTTGTTTGTTTGTTTTTTGATGTTATTGTTGTTGTTTGGGGGGTATTATTGTTGTCTATTTAAGACAGGGTCTCTTAATGATCTGAAATTTAACCAGTTTAGCTAGGCTGGTTGGTCAGTGCACCCAAGGACCCTTCTGTCTTTACCTCCCCAGCATTGAGAATAAGCACACACTACCACACTAGCATTTTTTACATGGATTTTAGAGATTGAACTTGGGTCCTTATGCTTAAGTGGCAAATACTTTATAGACCGAGCCATCTCCCAACCATTAGCCTTTGTTTTTGTTACCAGACAGGCAATAATCAAGAGGCCAGTATCCTCAAAAGTCCCTAGAAGGCTAAGCAGATGACCCCAGAAAAAGTAGGAAAAGAAGGCTTGGCATGTGAATACTGGGACCAGGATGCCCCCTCTGAACCATCAGCCCCTCTGTGCATTCCCTAGGGCACCAATTCCTGACACTTTGATGTAGCCTTGGCTTCCCAGCCCAAGGGGACATTACTGTTCCAGCCCTTGACAGCACCAGACAACAGTAGAGAATAATTGCTTGGTCTGTGCCAACAGCATACTGTTCTTGAGACAGGGTAATTCAAATGCAACCATGAGGCTCCTAGAGCAAGCCACAGCAGAGGACAAAACACTGTCAAAAAAAAAAAAAAAGGTCACCAGAACAGGGGAAGCCCCTGAAGGATCACATTGGATCCTTAGGACCTCCAATGACAGAAAACCTCTGTCCCAGACCTTGCTGCTGGATTTGAGCCTTGGCTGTTGGTTGTAGCACATAAATTTATAGTACAACTAGGAGTGGACCAGGAGTGAAAAGTCTGGGATGATAGAATGTTCTCATGGTGAGCAGGCAGACTGCTATCCCAGAGATGACAGTCAAAGGTGAACATCTACCTGGTGCTAACAATATGTATCTCCCACCCCCAGACAGACCTGTAACCTGGTGCCCCCCTGGCTGATGAGCCTGCCCACCATGGCAAGCCCGACTCTGAGCCCCGACTCCTCATCTCAGGAGGCCCTGTCAGCACCCACCTGCTCCCCAACCTCAGACTCCGAGAACCTCAGCCCAGATGAGCTAGAACTACTGGCCAAGCTCGAGGAGCAGAACCGGTGAGTGGGGAGGAGGAGGGCCGATTCCTGGCTTCCAGGACCATTCACACCCAAAGCTAGACCTGGGCTACACAGAGTAACAGCTACCACACAAGATGCTTAAAGAACGGTGTCTCTTTCATCCTCCCAATGTAGGCTGGGTAAATTGGTTTCTTCATTCAGAAGAGGAAATCCACATTTCAAAAGGTCAAATGAATCTAGCTTTCCTTTACAAAGCCATTTTTTGAAGGAAGATGTTAAAGCTTCCACCTGCCCCTGTCTTATAGGTTTTGGTTTTTTGGTTTTTGGATTTTTGGGGGGGTAGGGGGGTGTTTAAGTTTTCTACCTGTAGAGTCTCCTCACTGGGGGAATTCTAGGCAGAACCTCTACTGCTGAACCACACTCCCAGTCCCTCACTGTGGAATTCTAGGGGAATGCTATACCACAGAGTCATGTCCTCAGCCCCTCAATAAGGTATTCGAGGCAGGGGCTCTACTACTGAGCGACAATCCTGGCCTCATACCATTACTCAGGAATGAAGTGAATCCAGCAGACCAGGAGACACTGGCCACTAAGTAAAAAGGTACTTTATTACTTACAGTTCTCAAAAGGAGAGGAGGCAGACCTGTCAGTCAAGAGGCAGACAAGCGCCTAAGGGAAAATGCTGGCCAGAACCTTTATATTGGTTTCCATGGGCAGGCGTGGGTGAAACAGGGCAGGCAAGCATGCAAGTCACTGACTTGAAGCATTTCAGTCTGCCCCAGATGCTGGGTACTCAGCCCTGAGGTGATGTGAGCATATGGAGAGTGAGCAGCCTGTGAGAGCCGGATGGAGGAAGTGGTCAGGGTGTGGACTCTGGATTGCTTGATTTGCACATGAGAAAGTTCACTCACAGGCATACAGCCCATTCCTATCTTTAATACCTGCCTAGCCCTAGGAAGAGCCATCCTAGTCCCTCCATCTCTCCAGAGTACATAAAGCTGTCAAAAGTATCCTAAAAGCATGGCAGCATGTGGAAGCCTACAGCAGGAGGATCAAGAGAATGAGGCCAGCCTGAGCTTTGTATCTAGATCGCATTTTAAAATAAAGGGCTGGAGTTATCTTAAGCGGTAGAACACTCACTAAGAATGCACAGGTCCCTAAATTCAATCCCCATTTCAAAAAATAATAAAGGGAAGGATGCAGGAGAGATGTGTCTCAGTGGTTAAAAGCCCTAGCTAATTGCTCTTCCGGAAGACCTGGGTTCAATTCCCAATACTCACATGGTGGCTAATGGCCATTTGTAACTCCAGTTCCAAGGGATTTGATGCCCTCTTCTGACTTTGGGGCACCAGGCACATACTGGTACTCAGACATTAATACAGACAACACACCTAGAATACAAACAAAATAAAATATTTAAAAATAAGAATGCCAGGCAGGCAGTGGTGGTACATGTCTTTAATCTCAGCTCTCAGGAAGCAGAGGCAGGAAGATCTTTCAGTTTGAAGCTAGCCTGGTCTACATAGGGAGTTCCAGGACAGCCAGGGCTATACAGAGAAACCTTGTCTCAAAAAAAGAAGAAGGCCGAAAATTTTAAAAAAAATAAATTAATTAATTTAAAAAAAAAGAAGAAGGAGGAAGAGGAGAAGGAGGAAGAAGAAGAAGAGGAAGAGGAAGAGGAGGAGGAGGATTAAGTAAAAAGAAGGAGGAGGGAAGGGAGATAGCTTAATCTTTAAAGTGCTTGAATGTGATCCCCAGAATCCACATTAAAAAGTAATCATATCCAGCATTTAATCCCAGCACTCAGAAGGCAGAGGCAGGTAGATTTCTGTGAGTTTGAGGACAGCTTAGTCTATATAGGGAGTTCCAGGCCAGCCAGGGCTACATAGTGAGACACTGTCTAAAACATAAACAAAGAGACAAAAAACCCAAACAAAAGAAAACAAAAACAAAAGCACTAGTCACTAGGTAGGGATAGGCAGATCCCCAAGGCTCACTAACCAGTCAACCTTGCTTAATTGGGGAGGAGCAAATTCATGAAGGCCCTGTCTCAAAAATAAAATGGACTCTTTAACAGTATCAAAGGTTGATCTCTAGCCTCCACACACATGTGCAAACACATACATGTGCATACAAAGAAAGAGAAGGAAAAATGGAAGGAGGAAGAGAGAAGGAAGGAGGGTAAAGGACATGGTTAATACAACCCCACAGTGTCCTTGGTACTCTGTAAGTGTCCTCAGCCAGAACCAGCATTCTGAGCCCCTCTACATAGGCCATCCCTAAATGTGCTGTGCAGAGTTGGTCCGAGAATGAGTGGGTAGAAATGCACGCTTAGCCCAGTGCTTGGTACAGAAGAGGAACACACAAATGACTTGGCTCACACAAATGCCATGGCTCAGGGAGGTTAGTCACTGGCCAAGATCACTTAGCAAGAAAGGCAGCATGGGAGCTAAAGATATGACTCAGCAGTCAAAAGCACTTGCTGCTCTCTCAGAAGACCCACCTTCAGTTCCCAGCACCCGTACTGGGTGGCTCACAACCACGCCAGCACCAGGAGATCCAGTGCCCTCTCTTGGCTTCCGCATGCACCTACATGCACATGGCATACACTTGTAGAGATAACAGTTTTTAAAGAAAGGAAAGCAGACAGTGTGGATCTAGTCTACGAGGTCGTGCTCCAGGGGGCCCTGTGAATAGGAGCCAGTGGGACTTTCTGGCCTCTCCTCTCCTACTCTTCTCGCCTAGGCTCCTGGAAGCCGACTCCAAGTCCATGCGCTCCATGAATGGCTCCCGAAGGAACAGCGGCTCCTCACTAGTATCCAGTTCCTCAGCCTCCTCCAACCTGAGCCACCTGGAGGAGGACACGTGGATTCTCTGGGGCCGAATTGCCAACGAGTGGGAGGAATGGCGGCGCAGGAAGGAAAAGCTACTCAAGGTGGCCTGAGGCAGATGTGGGATGGGCATGAGTCTGGCCAGCCTGGTCATTCATCCACCAGCCCAGCCAGGGCCAGGTAGCCCACTTTAGGCAGAAGGGCCAAAGTGGAGATGTACAGATAGGACATGGGAACGGGGCTGGGGGGGAGTAAGATGAAAGAATCCTTGTGCCTGCTTGCTTTGTGCTCTGATATAATGGTGCATATACCTATGACTCCTGTACTCAGGACACTGAGGCAAGAAGCTTGCAAGATGAGGGCCAGTTTGGACTGCATAGTGAAACTTTGTGTCAAAAAGTTTGCTTAAAAAGAATGTTGGGGGCTGGGAAAATACCTCACTGTAAAGTGCTTGCTACATAAACTTGAAGACCTCAGGTCCATCCCCAGCACCTATAAAAAGCTGAGCATGCCGGTACATGCTTGCAATCCCAGCACTATGGAGGCAGAAACAAGCAGATCCCTGGAGCTCCTAGCCAGTCAGCCTAGCCCTGTGGGCAAGCCACAGCCTAATAAAGAGACCCTGTCTCAAAATACATGTGGATAGACAAGCAAGATAGCTCAGCAAATAAAGGCACTTGCTGTAAAGACTAACAACCTAAGTTTTGTCCTCAGGTCCCACATAGTAGGAGAGATTCAACTCCTTCAAATGCAGGTGCAAGTTGTCCTCTGGTACATACTACCTCCATACACACATGCACGTACATGCACATACACACAAGCATACACACGCGCGATAAATTATTTAAATGCAATTTAAAATAAAACAGCAAAACAAAAACAAGCAACAACAAAATCCAAGGCAGAAACCTCTGAGGAATTACAACCAAGGCTGACCTCTGACCTCCATATATACACATATTATCTGTGCATATATGTGTGTGTATACATGGATATGTACACAAACACAGAGCGTGAGAATTGAGATTATAGCTTAGTGGTAGAGGAGTCACTGAAGGATAAAGGAGCCCCCAGTAAGCACCATGACTAGCTAAAGCACAGTGACTCAGATGTCCTCTGTACTATCCTAAAAGCATGTGTAAGCCATACCTGAAGGGCTGAAGCGGGTTGGCCTTGGGATGGCTGCAGTGCATGGGGCAGACTCCAGCCCTAGCCTCCCTTCCCCCACCTCACCCCTCCCCGTGGCAGGAGCTGATCCGAAAGGGCATCCCACACCACTTTCGGGCCATCGTTTGGCAGCTCCTGTGCAGTGCCACAGATATGCCCGTCAAAAAACCAGTACTCTGAGCTCCTCAAGATGTCCTCACCATGTGAGAAGCTGATCCGAAGGGACATTGCCCGCACCTACCCAGAGCATGAATTCTTCAAAGGCCAGGACAGCCTGGGTCAGGAAGTCCTCTTCAATGTCATGAAGGTAAGGCCCCAGTATTGGCTCCAGCCACCTGAGTAACAGTCCCCACTTGAGATGGCTCCATAGAGGCTGGTGGGAACCCTGTGCTCACCCAGCCTCCTTCCCTTCTAGGCATACTCCCTGGTTGATCGGGAGGTGGGCTACTGCCAGGGCAGTGCCTTCATCGTGGGCTTACTCCTCATGCAGGTAAGTGGCTACCCTGGGCTCCATCCCCAAGAAATGAACATAAGAGTGTTCCCTGAATCTAGTGACCTCCTAAGGCCAGAGGCTTCCTCAGCAGCCAGCTCACTGTGCCCTCTGACAAAGGCCAGGCTTAGCTCTCAGTGGATGGATATGGAAGAGCTAGGTTGGCATTTATGCTGCCTAGGTCCTGTGCAGGACAGGAACAGGACTTAAGGAGCAGTGGGACAGGGAAGAACCACAGGTCAACGATGTCGGTGTTTACGGGGGTATTCCTCCAGAGAAACCAGAAGGCTTAACCAGGGAGAAAGGAGATAGCTGGGTGTCAACAAGGATGTCTTAACCAGGTAGATGAGACTGGGCGCTAGCAAGGTTTAAGTACAGCTCCATTGTTTCCTGTTAGTGGCCCTCAGCAAATAACGTCAGCTACAGGTCTTCCGTCACTAAATAGTACTGACCATGGTTTGTTGGGTGGGTCCCAGTAGCCAGATACAGTTACAATAAATATAAATGGGACAGAAACATGCCCCTGTATACCATGACATTGTCCAGAGCCCAAGCATGGCCTTCCCACTCTTTCTGTCACACATTCACACACACAGACACACACACACATTGCTGGTCCCTCCAGATGCCTGAGGAAGAGGCCTTCTGTGTGTTCGTGCGGCTGATGCAGGAGTACCGGCTACGGGAGCTCTTCAAGCCCAGCATGGCCGAGCTGGGACTCTGTATCTACCAGTTTGAATACATGCTACAGGTAAGCAGGCTAGGGATGACCACCCTGAGGTTATCTCCAGAAAGCCCCTGAGCTGGAACTTCTAGGCCTGAGAAATTACCCTTGGGAGCTAAGGATGTGGCTCAATTAGTAGGATCCTTGGCCATCATGCACAAAGCCCTGGAAACCATCCCCAGAACTTCGTAAACTGGTCATGGTAGTACACATCTGTCATCCTATGACTTAGGAGGTAGATGTAGAAGGATCAGAAATTCAGGGTCAGTCTCAGCTACATAGGAAGTGCAAGCTAGCCTGAGTTACATGAAACCCTCTCTGGAAAGAAGTGGTGGTATAACATTCCTGGAGCCTGGCGAGGGGGTACACATTCGTGATCAGAGTGCTTCAGTTTATGAGACGGGGATAACAAGTTCAAGGCCATCCTAGAGCTACTTAATAAGGCCTGTCTCAATATCTAAGAGCTGGGGGCAGGGAGATTACAGTACAGGTCAGTGGTAGAGGACTTACTTAGCACATAAGAGTCCTGGGTTCAATGTGAAGTCCTGTGGAGAAGGAAGGAAAAGGAGGAAGTGAAGGGAAATGGAAGGAGAAAGAAAGACTGAAGAGAGGGGGAAGAAAGGAGTGAGGGAGGGAGAAAAGGAGGGAGAAAGGGACAGAGGGAGGAAAGGAGGAGTCCTAGAAAGGGACTCCTCCCGTTCTTCCCATCCCTGTCTTTTCCTGAGATGAAAGCACACAACAGTGGATGGTGCTGGGAGGACAAGGCTAGCAAGGACAGGGGCCTCTTGGCAGCCAAAGGGGCTCCCAGAGCCACTAGGGCAGAACAGGAGGAGGAGGGCTGACTCCAGGTGCTAAGGGTGTGGTGGAAGGAGGGGAAAGTGTTGTCTGCCTGCCTCTGCTGATTACGGGGGAGCTACAGACGTCTCCATTTATAAATAGCAATCCCCACAGGGCTCACTCCTGCCTGGCAGACAGAACCAAAGTGTTTGTGCTCTGTGTGTGTGTGTGTGTGTGTATGTGTGTGTGTGTGCACATACACACATATACAGCCATACACACACACATACACACACCATTCTTGTACTCTTAGAGACTCTGGCCAGCTTCAGAAGCCCATGGCAAGAGAAATGTGGCTAGCAGTGGATTGTCAGGGAAGGCTCCTCTTTCAGGCTCTGAGGACAGGGAGGTAGAGCTCCATGGGGTCTGGTAGTTGAACAGACAGGAGACCCAGGCACCCACAAAACTGAAAGCAGGGGGTTGGGGTGGCATGCTTGCCTAGTATTTGTTGAGGTTCTGGGTTTGATCCCCAATATCCTTCCCTACCCTCAAAAAGAAAAAGAAATTTCACAGCTGGACATAGTGAGGAGCACCTTTTAATTCCAACAGGCTACAGAGTAAGACCTTATTTTTTAAAAAAAGAAGAATAGGGCAGGACTATAGCTCAGTTATTTGAGTGCCTGCCAAGCATGAACAAAGGCCCTGGTTTCCATTCCCTCTGTGGTAGTGACACTCTAGAAGTAGAGGTAGGAGGAGGATCAGGAGTTCAACGTCAGCTCAACTACTACATAACAAGTCGAAAGCCACCCTGTGATGCATGAGACCCTCTTCCAAAATATAACCTATGGTTTGAGGAGATGGCTCAGTCAGTAAAGAGCTGCCACGAGCATGGGAACCTGAGTTCAGATCCTCAGTCTCCATGTAAAGGCCTCACAGGCTCCCAGGAGGATATTTCTGTTATCTTCACACTGGGGAAGCAGAGACAAGTGAGAGGCAGAATCAGGTAAATTCTGAGAGTCTCCTGGCCAGCCATCCTGCCAGCCAAATCAATGAGCTACAAGTTCAATGAGAAGCACTGTCTTAACAAATAGGTAAAAGACAGCTGGACGTGGTAATACATACCTTTAATCCCAGCACTTGGGTAGCAGAGGCAACCAGATCACTGTGAGTTCATAAGTCAGCCTGATCTACATAGCAAGTTCCAAGACATCCAGCGCCACAGTCAAATGCTGCCTCATAACGAAAGGTTGAGATTGAGGAAGACAGCAGCATCCTACCTCTGACCTCCACTCAAACCCCCTTACATATGTATACACCTATGAACACATACAACCCCCTATACATACCCACAGATAAAAAAATAATTTGATCCCCAGCATCTGCCCCCCTCAAAGTTAAGAAGCAATTACAAACCCCAAGATGGAAGACTGAAGACTTTCATAGCCTAAGATTTATACAGCCAAGCAAATGTGTAACCGAAAGCACAGAGATAGATACTGGCTAACAGAGGAAGCCCAGAGCTCTGATGCCTTCTCCAGCCTCACCGTCCCCAGTGGTCTGCTAGTACCTCAGCCTGAAGTTGAGGTCAATCACATTTTGAGGTGTATTTTCCCAGGCCCTGGTTGTAGCCCCATAGCACTCAAAATTCTAGTATGCCTCAGCTTCCCCCCAAACAGTAGCTAAAAGAGGACCTAAGAGGGACCTAGGCTGCCCAGGGTAGGTCAGCAAATATTCCTTGGAGGTGAGGGGCACTGAGGCCCAATGCTTCCCTCTCCATGCCCACCAGCCTCCACCTCCCCACACAGGAGCAGCTTCCGGACCTGAACACCCACTTCCGCTCACAGAGCTTTCACACATCCATGTATGCGTCATCCTGGTTCCTCACGCTTTTCCTTACAACCTTCCCCCTGCCTGTTGCCACCCGGGTCTTTGACATCTTTATGTATGAGGTGAGTGTCCCACAGGACACCCTTGCCCGGTCCACTCTGCATGTGGAGAGAATCATATTCCACTCCCAAAATGAATCCTGACTAACAGGACAAAGGAGGGGCTAGAATGCAAGGAGGGTGTGAGCCTCCTGGTGAGACGGGACAGGAAGTTCAGTGGTGAGGGCTTCAGGTGGGAGGGCAAGAGGCTCATGAGACCGTGCTTGCTTTTTCAGGGACTGGAGATTGTGTTCCGAGTAGGCCTTGCCCTGCTGCAAGTGAACCAGACAGAGCTGATGCAACTGGACATGGAGGGCATGTCACAGGTGGGGCAGGATAGCTGGGAAGATGAAACTGTCTCTACTGGAAGTGACAGACACAGGAAGCCTTCCCACGTGACAAGAAGGGATGTGGCTAGTTGGTAGAGTGTTTGCCTAGCATGCCTGAAGCCCTGGGTTCCATCCTACAGCACTATAGAAACAGGCATAGTGAGCCATGCCTTCAATCCCAACACTCAGGAGGTGAAGGCAGGTGAATCAGAAGTTCGAGGTTAGCCTGAGCTGTACAAGATTTTAAGTAATAGGCCTGGCAATGGTGGCACATGCCTTTAATTCTAGCACCTGAGAGGTAGAGGCAGGCAGATCTCTGAGTTTAAGTCAGTCTTGAAAAAAGCAAACAAAAACAAACAAACAAAAGATTCTAAGTGACAAGAAGGGCCTGGCTTCCCAATAAATCACTCCTGATCCTTTCTGCTGTCCCCTGAGACCTACCTGAGGAACCCCAGGCTCTGTCAGATACAATCCAGAGCCATCAACCTAGTACTGGGGAGAACAGGAGGCCAACACTCAGCTGGCGTGGGGAGATCCTACTCACTCTTCCTACCCACGTGTTGCAGGTCCCCAGAGCTCGCCTACAAAGTAACCCCTGGCTGACTTGGGATGTGTTCAGTATGTTTTCATCCCAGCTCTCAGCCTGGGGGGCACGGGAAAGAGCCAGGCATCTTGAGGTAGCCTCCTACCCTGCTCTTCCCAGCCTGCGCCTTCCCCTGGCACAGTCTGCTAGATCAGAAGCCAGCTTTCCTCTCACCATGGTTTCCCCATCACTCAGGCCCCTAACCCCTCCCAGCATCTTCCAGCTGGTGCTTCAGGAAAGAATGCACAAAGGCCACAGTTGTGTCTGTGAACACGGGCATACATTGTCCAAGACTGCCTGACTGGGGCAGCTGGGCAGAGGAATAGGACCTGTGTCCACTGGGCTTGTCCACTTCCTAAGGAGGGCTCTCCCATGCTCAGACCCCATTCATCCCAGTCCTGCCTTCAGGAGGTCCTGTAGCCTGATTGTCTTCATTTTATGTATTGTTAGTGTTAGTGTGGGGGTGGGGAGCGGGAGAGAGAAGAAGGAAGGCTCCTGGCACATGGTACTCACAATTCAGTTCTCTGCTTCCACTCTGGGTTCTCAGGCACACTCTCTTACTCTTTTCACTGTTGGTTCAGGTCAGGCTTGGGTAGTAAATCCTTTCTGGGCCTGATTTTCTCAAGCTTCCCCCAAGAGCGTGCTGGGTAGGCAGGCCTCCCCTCTTCCCTCGATGCTCCCTCTCCTACAGTCAATTCATTTGCACTACAAATGTTGGTTGAATAACCAAAGAAAAACAGCCAGAGTGCTGAGAGGCTGAAGAGAAGGCTCAAGCAGAAGCAGGATACGGTGAGAGTTCAGGCAGACCCTGGTGGTCAGGGCCCAAGTGACCGTGACTCCCTGTGTCTCCACAGTACTTCCAGAGAGTGATCCCCCACCAGTTTGACAGCTGCCCAGACAAGCTGGTCCTCAAGGCTTACCAGGTCAAGTACAACCCTAAAAAGATGAAGAGGTCAGTGGCCGGGAATGGAGAACTCAAAAGGGAAGCCCTCCTCAACCCCAGGGAGGCGGGACTTTGACCGTGTGCCCCGTCCCCACAGGCTGGAGAAGGAGTACGCAGCTATGAAGAGTAAGGAGATGGAAGAGCAAATCGAGATCAAAGTGAGTGCCAGAGGCGTGGGGGAGGGGCAAAGATGGGCTCCTTTGAGGCTTTCCCTCGCAAATCTAGAGCTGGCCGCTAGAGGGCAGTCCTGTCTAGCGCACGGGTAGAACGGGCTGGCCTGGGCAGACAACCTCTATCTTCAGATGACCTCGCTCACTTGACCTTTCCTTCACCTGCCAGCGCCGCGTGGGAGTGCATTCCCCAAATGGCATGTCCTCAAGCTGGCCACACAACAGTAAACAAGACAGTCAAAGTTCCTTGCCTTCATGCCCCCGAACCCCCATGTCATGGGGCGACAGTCAATAAATCACTGAAATAGTGTGGATTCCACAGAGTGCTCCGGATATAGTCATACAAGAAAGTGACAGTCGCGCCTGGGGAGACACTCTAGGTCCAAGAGTCCAGTGTAAAGGGCCTGGGATAGAAGTATGTACCTGGTGGGCAGCGCACCCAGAAGGCTGGGGACACAGATGAGCCTTCAAGATCGAGAGCTAAGGAGAAAGGCTCAGGCAAGCAGGATATGTAGGCTAAGGTATGGGCAGCCACTGAGGGTTCTGGTTGTACTGGTAGCCAGCCTGCTAGCCCATCAGAGTCAGTTCCTTAAGTGCACAAAACGTCTGAAACCAAACTTACCTCTCAATGGCCTGTTCACCCAACAAACATCCATTGAAACAAAGATGAGACCCAGTCTTAAGTGACAAGGACCTGGCTTCCCAGATAAGGGAACTCTTGAGCATCTAGAGTCCTTCAACATCTTTCCAAGGAGGCCCAGGTACTACCAGTTACAACCCAGGGCCAGGATGTAGAAGAGAGGAGAAAGAAAAGCTCAGACCCACCTACTCTAGCCTATCAGCTAGCTACATGTTCCCAAAGCCTGCTGGCCAAGAATAAGGACCCTGCCACCCAATATGGAGGACAGGCAGAGACACAAACCTACACATAGACCTGGTTTTCTCTCTCCTGTTGATGAGTCAAAGTGGTTAGCACTGGTGTCCCACAGAAGACCAGTTGTGTGAATTCACCTCTTTGAGCCTTGGAGCTTTCCTGTAATGTTCCTATTACTGTCAGCCTTGTGCTCACTGCTCCTACCTCCCGTGGGAAGTCAGGGGCAGAGGCATGTGTCTGCAAGCTGACGCACTTGGCCCTGCTTGAGGCTTCCAGAAAGTTTTCTATCTAGCCTGGGTTTGTGAACCATCTCACAAGGAAGGCAGCTTAAGTATTGCACTAGGCCAAATGTGGTTCTTGCTGTGTGCGGATGAGCAGCCTGCCTTCATCTGGTGACTGTGAGGACCCAGGATTAGACAAGAATGCCACAGACCTTGAGACCACTGGCCAGACTGAAATCTCTTCTGAGAGGCCTTGCAGAGTCAGGCAGATGTCTCCTCATAGGGCATCTTACATGTGCCTGCAGTTTGGTCTTTCACTTTTAGCCTGTTTTCAAACATCCTGATTTGATGCTGGGAGATGGTGATGAACGTCTTTAATCCCAGCACTGAGAGGTAGAGGCAGGCAAATCTCTGAGTTTCGAGGTCACCCTGGTCTACAGAGCAAGTTCTGGCACAGCCAGGGATACACAGAGAAATCTTGTCTCAAAAAAAAAAAAAAAAAAAAAAACCAAATAAACAAAAACAAATCCCTTATTTGTTTGCATCAGGTAAGGCAAGCTGACAGGTGCATAGACAAATGTTTTTGAGAGAAGTGTTTGTTGAGGCTGGGGCTGTAACTTGGTGGTGAGCGTTTGCCCAGCATGCACAAGGCCATGCGCTCATGCACAAGGCCATAGGCTCCATCCTCAGTACACAGTAAAGGAAAAAGAGGGCAAAGGATATGGCTGGGTGGATAAAGTATTTGCCGTGCAATGTGAGGACCTGAGTTCAATCCCTAGCACCAACATAAAAGAGCCAGGAGCAGTAGTGTATTTTTAATCCAATCCATGGAGACACAGAGACAGGCAGATAGATCCCTGGGGTTCACTGGCAAGCCAGCCTAGCCAAATTGGCAAATTCCAGGTTAAAAGGGGAGGGGTAAGGCTAAGGAGATATCTCTGTAAAGTGCTTGTGTCTCAAGCATGGAGACTTAAGTTCAGAGCTCCAGAACCCAACAGTAAAAGCCCAGCACAATTAGTATGTATTTATAACCCGAGCACTTGGGAATGGGAGAGGTAGCACGCAGATCCATGGAACTCATTAGCCAACCAGCCTAACTCCATCCATGAGCTTCAGCTTTAGTGAGAAACTCCATTCAAAAACTAACATGGAACAGGGGGAGTGGCACATACTTTTAATCCCAGCTGTGAGGTGGCCAAGGCAGGCAGATCTCTGTTTGTTCAAAGCCAACCTGACCACATTACAAGTTCCAGCCAATCATGGCAACATAGTGAGATCCTGTCACAAAGTAAACCAACAAACCTAGGTACTGTGGCACAAGTCTGTCATCCTAGGACTGGGGAGGTAGACTTACGGAGGATCAGAGTGCATGGTCTTCCTCAGCTATATGGCAAATTAGAGGTCAACCTGGGCTACATGAGACCCTGTCTCAATAAAAAGAACAGGCAGGAGCCAGGCATAGTGGCACACACCTTTAATCCCAACTCTTGGTAGGCAAAGGCAAGCCAATTTCTGTGAGTTCCAGGCCAACCAGGACTCAAAGTGAGACACTGTCTCAAAACTATAAATAACAAATAATTTTAAAGTTACTAAGTATTTTAAAATAAATAAAAGCTGACCTCTGGCCTCCATATGTATGTGTGCACTAGAGCACGAGCTTTTATACTCACATGCCTGCACAAACACACACAAATAAGCACACACAAAAGACAGGAAAGAAAAGAGAGTTGATTGGAGGCTGGGGTCGGGGAGAGGATGGTCCAGAACTTTTGACATGGTTTCTACAGAAGGAAGAATTAAATCAGTGCAGGTGTGTGAGAGCAATCACTGTGAGTGAGATTCTCCGCTCTGTCGAGATTCTCCGTAGTATCTGTATCAGCCCTGAGTCATGAGAGTGAAGATGGTGTCCATCTAGTAACCATCAGATGAAGGAAGGGTTAAGGACTTGGGTTCTGGATTTGTTGGTTTTGTGCTGAAAAGACAACAACACACCCGTTGTCTACAAATTAGCTAGTTTGGGGAAGAACGATCTCTCCCAAGCTAGAAAGGCCTCGGGTTGCTTAAAGCATCAAAAAATACAGAAACATTGAGAGTCAGCAAGCTGGCTTAGTGGGTGAAGGCACTTGCCACCAGCCCGATAACCTAAGTTTGATCCCCAGGACACATGTGATGGAAAGATAACTGCCTTCCACAGGTGGATCATGGTGATTATGGTCATGAGCACAGACAAACATAAAACATACACTTAAATACAAAAATGTTATTTATTTGAGAATGTTAGGGTGTTTTGTTTTGTTTTGTTTTGTTTTGTTTTGTTTTGTTTTAGACAGACTTCCCATGCATCCCTGGCTACTCTGGAACTTACTATGTAGACTAACCTGGCTTTGAACTTTATCTTCCTCCCCATGACTCCCCACTGCTGGACAACAGGTGTGTGCCACCATCCTCAGCTGGAAAAAAAAAAAAATTGTTCTGAAACAAGGTCTCATATTGACCAGATATATAACCTGAAACCTGCTTTGTAGCCAAGAATGACCTTGAACTCCTGACTCTTGCCTCTACCTGTGAATATCGAGTCATGTGCCATCATGCCCGATTTATGTGATACCAGGGATTGAAACCAGGGCTAAAAGCACGCTAGGCAAGCATTCTACAAACTAAGCTACACTCCCAGATCCCCACTCCCAATATTTTGTAAACCATGAGCAGTGTATAGCCCTACATACCCCTCATTCCCTCTGCCTCCCTTTTTTCCATTTGGGATAATCAGGAATAATATGACTCATTAGCTAGGCCCATCCAAGTTCCTCTGTGGGTGGTGGTGTTGGATGCAGTGAGCAGCTGAGTTCAGATTGCATAGAGCAGTCTAGGGGTTACAGGCCAGGGTCCAGAGACCTAATCTTCCTTGTCCTTAAACAGTTCTGATTCGGCCGGCGGGTGGTGGCGCACGCCTTTAATCCCAGCACTTGGGAGGCAGAGGCAGGAAGATTTCTGAGTTCGAGGCCAGCCTGGTCTACAGAGTGAGTTCCAGGACAGCCAGGGCTACACAGAGAAACCCTGTCTCAAAAAAAAAAAAAAAAAAAAAAAAACATAGTTCTGATCCAACTAGGAAGCTCAGCTGAGGCACATTCCTCTGTGACTCTGTTTCCTTGCACATGAGATGTCAGTGACCATCCATTATTTACTCCAGTTGTTTTCTGCGTGTTTCTATCACTATGTCTCCCCAAGAAGCAACCCAGGAGCTGTCCTGTATAACCCATAGGAAGTATTCTAGTTTCATTTCTGCTGCTGTGATAAAATACTCTGACAAACTGAGGAAATCTGGAGAAATGGCCTAGCAATGAAAAGTTCTGGCTGCTCTTCCAGAGGACCTGTGTTCACAACTCTCTGTCTCAGGAGAGCTGAGGCTGTCTTCTGGCCTCTGTGCACTCCATGCACATAAAATTAAAATAAAAGGTTTTTTTTTAAGTTTTTTAAACTTAAGACAAGAAATTATTTATTTTGGCTAACAATCCAGATTACAGTTCATTACTACCAGGGAAGTCGTCACAGCAGAAAGAGCTTGAGACCAATGGTCATATCACATCCAGTCAGGAAGAAAAAGATGCTTACATATTGGAATATTCTCTTGCTAAGGCAATCAAAAACAAACAAACAAACAAACAAACAAACAAACAAACCTTCCCTACCTAGCAGGTGATAACACACACCTTTAATCCCAGCACTCCTGAGGCAGAGGTAGGTGGATATCTGTGAGTTCAAGTCCAGCCTGTTCTACCAAGCAGGGTCCAGGACAGCCAGGGCTACACAGAGAAATCCTGTTTTCAAAAAACAAAAAACAAAAAACAAAAAAAAAGGAAGGAAGGAGAAAAAGAAAATCCCTATAGACATGTCAATGAGCCAACCCAATGTAGACAGTCCTTCATTAAGATTCTCTTCCCAGGTGGCTCTAGGTTGTGTCAAGGTGACGACTAAAACCAACACTTACAGCCTGGTAGGCCTATTAGTCGTCTACTACTACAAATGATATCTTCATAACGAAGAAGCTGAGGAGACTACCTACAACACATTTGCATATATCACCAGCTTCATAGAGGGTCCTGAGGGAACTTAAAACCACAGATACCCTCATCACAGAAGGCAGAGCCAAGCATGGGGTGGTGGACCTCTGTAATCCCCCACTCAGGAGGCAGTAGGATCAAAGTTCAAAGCTAACTGTATTTTATAACAAGACTATAGGAGCAGGGCAATAGGAATGAGGCAGTGTGTCTAAAAGGTCAGAAGTGTGGCAGAGATATTGCCTAGCATGCAGGAAGCCCTGGGTTCTATCCAACCTTGGCATCACACTGCATAATCATTGCAGCATGGCACACACCTGCCATCTCAGTTCTCAGGAGATAGAAACAGCAACATCAAGGAGTCAACAGTGTCCTTGGCTACACACCAAGTTCTAAGCCAGCCTAGGATGCATGAAATCCTATCTCAGAGACATTGTGATTAAAGCAAAGGCCACCTACATGTTCACCACAAGAGACCTAAATTCTGAGAGGAGGGTTGTTCCAAAGAGTCTAACTTAGTCTACCTGCCTCTGCTTCCTAAGTGCTGCGATTAAAGGCATTGAACAACACACCCAGCTTGGTTTTGGTTTTGGTTTTGTTGGTTTTTTTGTGGGTTGTTTGGTTTTTGGTTTTTGGTTATGGTTTTTAATAATTTTGAGCCAGGCAGTAGTGGCACAAACCTTTAATTCTAGGACTCAGGAGGCAGAGGGTTTCATGTAGGTAGCTTTTGCTACCCTGCCTAAGCTCCAGAAATGGACCTCGATACCAGCCCCCCACCCCCTAGAGAATATTGAATCTGTGGATGAAAAATACAGACACACACACACATTGCTTAATTTCAACTTGCCTTCTTGGCTCAATTGCTGGGCATTATTAATCTCCCGTGGCTATCGTGCCCTCCCCAACACTCTTAGCTCAGCACCCTAAATCTGTCCTCAACTTTAGTTGCTCAGGTACTTTAGTCCCTGCTCAACATCCCCCCACCTGGAGAAACGGCCTGTGGTCACTCTGCTCAAGATCTCACATGGCTGGTTGGCTTTTTTTTCTCCGAAGCAGGGTGAACTCCCCTCCTCTCTCCTGCATCTGCCAGCTTGCCTGCTTCCCCAGAAGTCTTGCCTATCTTTCCACCCTGCAATGCCCTATGGCATCTTTACTGACAGATCAAGAACCAATTGGGGAACAGGGACTTAGCACCAGAACCACCCCTATAGCAGAGGCAGGATGATCTCTGAGTTTAAGGCTAGCTTGGTCTATAGAGTGAGTTCCAGGACAGCCAGGGCTACACAGAGAAATCCTGTAATTCAAACGAAAATAAAATAAAATCATTTTGAGACAGAATCTCATATAGAACAGGCTGGCCTCCAATCCAGTAGCTAAGGATGACCTTGAATTTGTGATCCTGCCTCTGCCTCCCAAGTGCTTTACAGGCATGTGCCACCAAGCCAGGTTTTGCACAGTAAGGGCTTTGTGTGTGTGCTACAAAACACTCTACCAACCGATCCACATTCCTAGCACCAAAACAGCTTTATTTTAACTTTTAAGATGTATTTTATTTTGTGTATGTATGTGGATGGGCGTGGAATAACATGCATATGGAATGTCAGAGGACAACTTGTAGGAGTCAGTTCTCTCCTTCTACCACATGAGTCCTGGACATCTAACTCAGGGAGTCAGGCTTGGTAGCAAGCACCTTTGTCCAATGAGCCATCTTATAGATCCTCAGTATTTTTTTAATAAACCATCTAGACAGTAATGTGCCTCATTTTCTGAAATTTCTAGCCCAGAATATAAGATCCCTCAGGGGACCTTCTTTGGCCTCCGTGGTTGGTGAGTAGAGATTAAGTGCCTATAAGTGTTTGGGAGGCTCTGAAGTGTTCTTCTTCTTCCTCTATAGAGGCTTCGAACAGAGAACCGGCTGCTCAAACAGCGGATTGAGACCCTAGAGAAGGTGAGGAGTGTGGGTACCAGATGTTGGGTTCCAAATCTCTCTGCCTCCAAACACCCGTCAGCTATTAAGGCTGGGGCCATTCCCCTGTTCCGATCTAGCTGGCTTAAGAAGCATAGGTAGGGCAGACACAGTGGTTGTTTTTTCTTTTTTTTCTTTTTTTTTTTTTTTTGGTTTTTTTGAGACAGGGTTTCTCTGTATAGCCCTGGCTGTCCTGGAACTCACTTGGTAGACCAGGCTGGCCTCGAACTCAGAAATCCGCCTGCCTCTGCCTCCCAAGTGCTGGGATTAAAGGCGTGCGCCACCACCGCCCGGCAGACACAGTGGTTGTACTCTTGTAATATCAGCATATAGGAAATGGACACAGGAGGATTAAGAATTCAAGGCCAGCTAGCCTCAGCTACATGAGACCCTGACTCAACAAAATATATGAGTGGCCTTTCCCTCACTGAGATGTCCCCTAACCCCACTGAGATTTGGGCTGCCCTGTTATTAGGGGTTCTCAGAAGACTTCATCCCACTCTGGATCTCAACTTAGCCCCTAGGGTTACCGCTAAATTACAACTCAGTGGATGGCAATCACAAACTGCATGGGTGGGAGAACCGGTTCCATCACTGGGCCACAAGGATCCCAACCTGTAATTTGTAGGTTTCATCCTAGAAAGGAAGGAAGACAGACGGGGGGTGGGGGTGTGGCGGGCAGGGGCTCATTGCTTGAGGTAGAGAGGCATGGACTTGGCCTGGGACCCTACTAGGTTACCAATGGGGTGGTTTGGGTAACTTAGCATGACTCTGGGCCCTACTTCCTGTTCCTTAGTGTTCCTCATTTGACTGTTTGCTGACCACAAGGAAGCAGTAGGTCATGGACAGGATATTATTACCACACGAAAACCTCAATCCTTGTTTTCTCTCAAGATTAAAATGTATCCCCTGTCCCAGCCTTCTCTGGGATGTCCTCCTCTCACACAGTGAAGAAATATCCTGCTGCTGAGTTTTCTCAGCCCAGTGCACCCCAACCTCCCCACTCACATGAACCCCCCTCCAGGACAGAGTCGGCTCTGGCTTTGGTCTTTCTCTGGGCCCTCTTCCGCTGGTTCTCTGGTCTTCACCTTTCTATCCCCTGCTTCTAGAGATAGCCCACTGCGTTAGTGACAAGTGGTTCTTGTCTGTCTCTCCCCCTCTCCTGTCCCCTGCCTTCTGCTCTGCCTCCTTCCCCCGTTGCTGGGAACCCCCTTCGCCTGGTAGGAGAGCGCGGCCTTGGCTGATAGGTTAATCCAGGTACTGTAGCTTTTCCATATCCCTCTGCACTGTCCATCCCAGGCCCTTCCCGGGTCCCTGCACAAGACAGCCAGGAACCACCTCTTTCCTGGCCACTGCCATTCTGGGGGCAAAAGCAATTTGCATGGAGGGGGCAGCTTCCAGGGAGAACAATGCCTTGAGGGAGGGGGCATGTGAGCTGGAGACAAACACCAGGATGGGAGGCATTTGTGGGAGTGAGTTTAGGAGAAGGCTTATCCTCAGCATAGACAGCAAGCTTCCTTCACCAAGGAGCAAAAGATGCTACCCCACTAGGACTCGGGACCCTTAGAATATTCCGTTTTAGGTCCTGACACATTTGTTGTGCTAAGCTTACACTAACGTGCTCACAGGCATGCATGCATGCAGGCACACACACAACTGTTCTGACTCCTCTGCTTCTGCTGTCACCCCATCACCATCTCTCACTCGCCTGCTGCTGCTGCTGCTTCATTCTTGGATGGCTTTTCTAGAAGCTTCTGCACAGCACCCAGTGGCTCTGAGCCTGGAATGGGGAACAGGGAATATCAAGTTGGACGGGAAGGAGGATGTGGGAGAGTTGTAGAGGTGTATTACACCTCTTGCAAGGCTTTGCTTTGTATAACAATCCTTTTCTTCACTTGGGACCGAGGCAAACAACCGGGATTGGGGATGGGGAGTCCTATGCCAGGCTCTGAGCACTGAAGGCCATGCCTGTCTCACTTTAACCCTCTCATCCTCTCTGAGCCTCCTAGCAGCCGGGCCTGGGACCAAAGCAGATGGTCACGGTCTCCTTCCACACCCATCCTCACTGTGCTCAGGGGCAGGTGACACGGGCACAGGAGGCTGAGGAGAACTACGTCATCAAACGGGAGTTGGCAGTAGTGAGACAACAGTGTAGCTCAACTGCAGAGGACCTTCAGAAAGCACAGAGTACCATTCGGCAGCTGCAAGAACAGCAGGTACCAGGCAGTTGAATGGGGTTGACTGACAGGACCACACCTCCTACAATCTTAGGTGCCACTCTTACCTGCTGGCCCTCAGGGCTCAGATCTGTAAGGTGGGTGAGGGTGCCCAGAGGCTAGTGTGAATTTGATGGCCCTCACAGCCAGCTCCACTTCAATCTGGCCATACTGCAGGAGCACATGCCCCACCCCCAGCCCATGGTCCTGGGACTGAGTCTTGAAGGCTTTCAGAAGGGACCCTGAAGTCATGGAAAGTCCCATTCCCAACATTCCCTCTTTGCAGCTTGCCCTGGAAAGAAGCCAAGCCAGTTTGATTGCCTCCTAGTCCACAAACTTAGCATGGGTTCAACCCGGATGCCAGTGGTACTAGGACCCTCTTCCAGCCCAGGCCCACTGGCATGAAGGCTATCTACCATGTAGCAGTCACCACCAGGCACCAATGCAGTTGTTTGCCTCCAGGAAAACCCGCGCCTCACAGAGGACTTCGTAGCCCACCTGGAGACAGAACTGGAACAGTCACGGTTACGGGAGACAGAGACTCTGGGGGCCCTTCGAGAAATGCAGGACAAAGTTCTGGACATGGAAAAGGTATGCCTGGGGAAGAAGACAAAGGTCTTGAGTGAGCTTTAGAAGATGTAGAAACCAGGCATGGCCACATGCACCTGTGAGCCCAGTCCTATGGCGGAGATATGGGATGGTCTCCCGCTTAGTTCCAGGTTCAGTGAGAGACACTATCTAAAGGTGGTAGGGTAAAGTGATGGGGTGGTACACCTGACATCATCCTCTGGCTTCTCTCTCTCAGAGAGAGAGAGAGAAAGGCAGCCAGGGCAATTGCCCCACCCACCCACCCCCCACCCCGGTGCATGTCAGTCAGTTCCCATACAAGAGGAAACCGCTTTAGAGCCCACTGCCACCCGGCATCATCTCCTCCACCGCAGTCGCCACACAGGGATCAGGGTTATGGAAGTCGGAGCCTCACCCAGAAAGCTCCCCACACCCTTGACCTGTGAGGGCTCACAGACACAGCAGCACAGCCCTGCCCTGAGTCTCGCTCTTAAAGCACAATGTGGCAGCTTCATACGCTGCCTGGTATCCCACCGCACTGTGCATGTCTCCCAGGGCTGAGGTTCCAGGAGATAGGGAAGGAAAGGTTGACAGGGGAAGACCCAGGCCAATTAACTGTTTACCTCCTCTTCTCTCCCATGATACCCTCCAGAGGCAAACCAAAGACTACACATTCCCACCTGTAGCCTGGAGGGGGAACCAGACTTTCCGAGTGCCTCCCCAGCTGCTTTGTGCATTGACTCAACTCAGGCTGAGGATGTACCTGAATTGGTAGAATGCTTACCTAGCATACACAAAGTCCCAGAGTCCATCACTAATGCATACGTGTAATCCCAGTGCAGGTGGGAATCCCTGTAATTCCAGGGGAGGTGGAAGAAGGAGGATCAGTCATTCAAGACCATCCTTGGTTATATCATAAGTCTGCTTTCAGTCTGAGTTACCTGAGATCATCTCCTAAAACAAACAAACAAAAAACAAATCTCTCAGGGAGCCGACACAAAGCCTTTGAAGTTGAGAACCATCCCTACCCAGAACTAAACAAGGGTCAGTAAGGACTAGGCCTACCAAGTTATATACCAGGAAGCTCCTGCATGAGCACCCCACACCCGAATCACTGGGCCATCTCCACATCAGCACAGAATATAGGCTGGTTCCAGTACTGTCTGCTTCTGGAAAGAAGGGTTTCCTGGGAGAGTACAGGGTGTTGCCACTTGTCTTCCAGCCCCTGCTGATGCAGTTCTCAGGTCTGGTAATGGGTCCTGAAAGACTTGGATCTTGGAATTGTGAGAAGACCTGCCTTCACCCTAGCTACCTCAGAGTACATTGTGTAATTTCAGTGATATTTATTAAAGGAGGCCTCAGTTCAAAGGGGTTTCCAATGACAGGCCTGAGACCCATTTTGTAGATAATGAACTCTACTACACATGAGGGTCTTCTCCTGTCTCTTGGTATCGGCTATTCTTAGGACAAGGCGAGAGCCTGGCCTTGCTTATCAGGTTCGTCCTTCTTGTATGCTGTGTCTAGGGTGTCCTCCTTTGCTCAGTCGGGAAAGCAGAGAGAGACTCGGAGGAAAGGCCAGAGGTGTGGGTCCAGCAGTTTAGGCCTTGGAGATTCAGCGCTTTCGGATTCCTACTTTTTGTCTTCCCGCAGAGAAACACTCACTGCCAGATGAGAACAAGTAGCCAGCTGCAGGAGGAACTCAGGCGCTCAAGGTGCGGGAGGGATGAGGCTGTAGCCTCTGCGCGGAGCTAAAGCTGCAGCTGCAGGAGCTCTCAGACACCTGGCAGGTGAGGGCCAGGTGTGAGGGGGCATGGGGAGCTAAAGCTGCAGCTGCAGGAGCTCCCAGACACCTGGCAGGTGAGGGCCAGGTGTGAGGGGGCATGGGGAGCTAAAGCTGCAGCTGCAGGAGCTCCCAGACACCTGGCAGGTGAGGGCCAGGTGTGAGGGGGCATGGGGAGCTAAAGCTGCAGCTGCAGGAGCTCCCAGACACCTGGCAGGTGAGGGCCAGGTGTGGGGTGCCTCCAGCAGGGTATGCATGGAGCAGCTGGTGGACCGTACTTCGGGACTCACCGGAGACCAACCCTGGCCTCTAGAACCCTTCCACCCTGCCTTCTAGGCCCATCTTTCCCGCGGTGGCCGCTGGAAGGAGTCTCCGCGGAAGCTGGTCCTGGGCGAGTTACAGGACGAGCTCATGACTGTGCGTTTGCGCGAGGCACAGGCCCTGGCCGATGGCCGCGAATGGCGGCAGCGCGTGGTGGAACTGGAGACGCAGGTAGGCCAGGCCTACACAGGGACACCGCGGTACACCCCTAAGCCATACCATGACCACCCTCCTTTTGCTGCTGTACCCTCTGGTCCTTTCCAGGACAACATCCATCGCAACCTGCTGAACCGTGTGGAGGCGGAACGCGCGGCACTGCAGGAGAAGTTGCAGTACCTGGCGGCACAGAACAAGGGACTCCAGACTCAGCTCAGCGAAAGCCGCCGCAAGCAGGCAGAGGCTGAGTGCAAGGTGCAGCCCCTGCCCGGACCCCACGACCCTCCCTGAGACCTTGCCACCTCCTTGATCTGCTCTCTGTACCCCCCTTCCCTTCAGAGTAAGGAGGAGGTGATGGCTGTGCGCCTTCGGGAGGCAGACAGCATGGCTGCAGTGGCAGAGATGAGGCAGCGCATCGCAGAGCTGGAGATCCAGGTGAGCCCCAGGAACTGGGAGGAGGGTGAACCCCCGGGGCTGGCCATGCTCTGACCGACAGTACCCGGCCCTCCCGGCAGAGGGAGGAGGGCCGCATCCAGGGCCAGTTGAACCACTCGGATTCATCGCAGTACATCCGTGAGCTGAAGGACCAGATCGAAGAGCTGAAGACTGAGGTGAGAGCAAGGGATACTGGCCACAGGCCAAACGCTGGTACGGGGACCCAGAAAAAGCATGAAGCTAGGAGGGTAAGGGAGGAAGGCGCCTGATGGCCGGGCTTCTCTGTGGGTACGTCGATCTACGTCTCCAACGCGCGGGTGCCCCCTCCCTCCCCCCGCGCACCTCAGGTGCGGTTGCTGAAAGGCCCACCAACATTCGAGGACCCGCTGGCTTTCGATGGGCTGAGCCTAACGCGGCACCTGGATGAGGATTCGCTACCATCTTCTGATGAGGAGCTGCTTGGTGTGGGTGTGGGCGTGGGCGCCGCCCTGCAGGACCCACTCTACCCTCTCTCTCCCCGGGACGCACGCTTCTTCAGAAGTCTGGAACGGCCAGCCAAGGACAGCGAAGGTAGCTCAGACAGCGATGCAGATGAGCTAGCCACGCCTTATAGCAACCAGGGCCTGGACAACTGAAGCTGGGGGGCCACTCACTGGGAGCCTGGAGGCCCGCATTGCTGAGAGGAGAGAGCAGCAGTCCGTGATCTTGCAGCTCCACAGTACTAAGGAATTCTGTGCCTCTGTAACTCCGCCAACTGAGGGCCAGGTGGAGGAGGCAGCACAGAGGGCAGGGCCTACTGGCAGGCCTAGCCTACATAGCAGTGTTTACCCGTTCTAGACCATATCGTCCAAGCCCTCCTGAGTTCAAGGGGTGCATGGGCCAGTTACCTGGAGGGTGTTGCTCTCCTAACATGGACAAGGGCCGAAAGTGCAGAGGTCCCAGGACTTGTTAATGAGCAGGAAGCTTCCTTCTAGTCAGTTTTCCTTTGGGACAAGGGTGGCCCTGCTGGGTGGGGCCCAGGAACTGCAGTAGGTCTGAGGAAGGAGGAACAACTTGGACTGGATCTTAGCACCCCAGGACAGGTTCTCTGGACACAGTGATGTTGAACAGCCAGCCCCTTGCCACTGGGGACAGATGGCCAGGCTGGAGTTTTCTGCCTGGTGCAGGCATCATGGCCCCTGCAGCAGAAACCAAAGCCCCCCACCCCCATCCTGTCTGCAGGACCCCCGGGGGTGTGAGTGGTCAGTGTCTCCCCACTCTCTAGGCTATAGAAGCTGCAGAGAAGAGACCCTTTCCCTAGAGCACCCATCTTCCTCTGGGGAGTGCTAATATCTATCACACGTGTTGGCTGGCTGTAGAAGAGAACCCCCTCCTTGGGAGTTCTCCGCCTCGGTCCACTTATTCCTGTGGACTTATACCACTTATTCTGGCTAGAGCTTCCCAGTCAGTTCCCTCCCCTTATCTCCTCCAAGTGTTCCCATGGTCTCTGCCCAGTCAGAGTTGAGAATGGTGCCAAAGTCCATCAATACTCCCCAGGCTCCTTTATCCTTCACCCCCTGCATCTTGAGACCCCTAGGGGCTGACCCCCTCTCAGTGCTCCTAGAGCCTCAGGTAGAATGGTGCCCACAGCATTCCCTGGGTGCTTCCTGGGTGGGGCCCCCAGCTCAGTCTCTATTCCGGTGGCCCACTCTTCAAGTGTTAAAAAAAAAAAAAAAAAGCCTGGGGCCTGGGGCAGGGTACCCCTGAGGAGGCCCTCTCATGTGCCCCTCCACACTGCCCACCACCATTTTGCACACTGCCTGTTCACACTCCATGTCTCCAAGGCAGAAAAGATGGAAAATAAAGTGTATTTACACAGTCATAAGGGATGCTGAGTAGAGCCAAAGGGTTTGGAAAATCACAGGTGTTAAAGAAGGTGCTAAACCCCCATCCATGTGTTCTGGAAGTTCAAAGATGAATCCAGTGGCTAGTTGGTGTGAGAAATGCCATAGGCATGAAGAGAGGGCTTGAGCCTGGCCTAATAATCCAAAATTGCCCACTTCAAGAAGAGCTGGGCCCAGTGGTCTCTATTCCATGAAAACTATAAGAGACCATTGGGGTGTTCTGCTCTACACCTGCCTCTGTGGAGTCTCTGATGTCATGGGAATGGGTACTGAGGGTTTGGGGAGTGAATTGTCATTAATGTCAAAGTAGACAACCAGAGCAGAAAAATCAAAGAAGCCTTCATGGAAGAGCAGTGTGAGAGGTTTCCCTGAGGGCAAAAGCACAAAGCCCAGATGCTGTGGGGAATGGTGGGATGGGGACAGGAGTGGAGTGGAGGGGTCATTGTCTTTGATGGAGGCAGAATGTCCAGGAAGAAGGAACAGAATCTAGGCGTGTGGTGAGATCAGGAAGACAGGAGTGTGACGGCCTCAGTCGGGATCAGAGTTTGGGCTTTGAACTGAGGGCAGTATGAAGCCCATGGGGAAGGCTGAGAATAGAGCTGTTTGAATGGGAAATGGTGGTAGGGATCAGTAACCAACCCAGAACAGCAAATGCCAAACTGAGTCAGGCAATGACACTGAGTGGAGGATCATCTGAGAAAGAGTGCCCAGGTTAGCTCCAACTCATGTTGGTAAGGGGAAATACAGCCTAGGGCATTAAAAATGACTATTTACTGCCCAGTGGCATAGAGCAACTGGGTACAACACTCGAGTCCATGTCAGAATAGTTGAGTCCCCTAAAAATGTTCTCCTTCCTGTCACGCAGATCTAACATGGTACTGTCCCTGGGACTGGTGCTCCCGTTGGGAAACTAATACCCCCATACTTCTATTCCCAAGCTGGCTCTTGAGCTGGAGCCTAGCTATGGAGGAAAAATCCTTACAGAAGTTGGCCTTGAGGGTCTAGCTGCCCAGTGTCAAGACTCGGGTTTTTGGGGTTGTTTTGTTTTGTTTTTGCCTGACATGGTGTCACCCTTAATCCCCAGCACTCAGGAGGCAGAGGCAGGCAGATTTCTGAGTTCTAGGCCAGTCTAGTGTAAAGGGTGAATTCCTGGACAGCCAGGAATATGCAGAAAAAAAAAAAAAAGAAAAAAGAAAAAAACCTGCCTCTTTAAAAACAAATCAGTTTTTTTCTCTTGAACTTGAGGTTTGAGAACAAGGATATCTGAGGTTCCCTCCAGGGCTCCGCTAGAGAAGAAATCTCTGGCTTGTCACAAATCTCAGAACTAGAGTCCAGAGTGTGCTTCCTCTCCCAACAATGGAAGTAGCAGTGCTCCTCTGAGAGGGGAGTAAAATTCAAGCAGGAATGCCATGCAGGGTCGCTGAGAAGGGTGGAGGGAAGGAGAGAGAGAAGAGAGAGAGAGAGAGAGAGAGAGAGAGAGAGAGAGAGAGAGAGAGAGAGAGAGTCAGCTTGCCTGGAGTTAGGGGCTCCAGGTTCAGGTTAATGTCTGGAAAGCAGTTCTGATTGGAGGACTTAAATGAAGAGGGTGAGAATTCATGAGATCATCTAGAGTTAGAGACACGGCAAGGATGCCCCTGAGAGTGCAATGCATAGATTGGCATGGTGTCAACTCCTGGATCTTCTGCCCACCCACCCAATCCCCCGACCTCTGCAAGCTCCAGCCAGGTCAGTCCACTTAGCCCCTACATTTGTGGAAGTTCTTCCTGCAAGCCTGGGCAGGTTACTGCTTTAACACTGTAGCCTTCTTGGTAAAAGGAATGGGAGATTATATCAGTTTATTTTCAACCGTGATAAAATACCTTGACAAAAGCAACTTAGAGGAGAAAGGTTTTATTCTGGCTCACAGTTCAGGGAATCGTCTATCACTGGGAAGTCAAGGCAATAGTAGCTGGAAGCAGCGGCTCACTTAGCATCCACCATCAGGAAAAAAAAGAGAAGCGAAGGCATGCTGCTGCCCAGCTCTCTGCTTACACAATCCAGTATTCCATCCAGGGAATTGTGCCACCCAAAATACATGGGTGTTTCCACCTCAGCCCAAGCAAGTTAATTCCCCATAGGCATGTCAAGAGGCCCCTCTTTGGGGTGTTTTCTACATTTTGTCAACTTGACACTACCCATCATGGAGAAGTAACATGAAATCAAGGACTCACCATTCCTCTATTTGAGTTCATCCTTCAGGCCCAACTCTCAAGCATGGAAGAGACGGGTGCAGGGTGCACACAGGACAAAGGGGCTGTAGCAAGGGTACAAAACTACCAGGAGAGCAAACTACCCCGTGTCCAGAGTAAGAACTTCAGTGGCTCTCCAGTTCATCCACTCAGGCCTTTGTGAACCTAGCAGTTTCTTTAGAAGTGAGACCCGAATAATCACAAGACCGTTGTAGCCACTGTCTTGCCAGCCCCTTTTCTGTAGAAAAGTCAGACAGTTCAGCCAGAACTCTGATTTGCTCAGACATAACCACTAGTATGGTGTAGCCTAGCCCTTCAAACTACCTCTGCGGTCCTCTCCCAGCACCCAAGGGGCAGGGTGCACAGGTGCCAGCATGTAAACCATTCAGCATGTAAACTATCGTTTGTCCACTGAACATAGGATGTGGTGTGGCTCCTTGGAGAAGGGGTGTGGCTTAGGCCAAAGAGACGCTCAAATGGAAGGCCTAGGCCTAGTATGGTATGGTTACAGTCCAAGCCTAAGCCAAGGAAGAATAGGGTACAGCCTGGGCCCAAATACAGGGCTCTAGAGGTTAAAAAAAAAAAAAAAAAACAATCCATTCAAGTGGCATAGGAAGTGGGAGTGGAGACTAAGACAAAGGAGGTGTAACCAGAAGGGTGGATTCTAAAGTGGTATGTGTATGGTGGATAGGGCTGGGATCTGACTCAATGAAAAGTCTCCACTTCCACCACAGTCCAGTCACCCTGTGGGGAGGCCACATCATCTGGGGAGAAGCTGGTGACCGAAGTGATGCTAGCACGCGACTCGTCCAAGGGAGACAGCAATTCTGCCCAGCGGCCCAATTCAGCATCGCTGAGCGGAGCCCGGGATCCTCCGGAGACACCACCACCCCCTGAGCCCCCTGAACCACCTTCGCTGCCGGCAGCTGCACCTTCTGCAGCTGCTAGCAGCAGTGTCCGGCTCAGCAAGTGCTGCACGACGCTCGCCTGAAGTGCCCCCAGCGGCAGTTCGCCAAGGCGAGCCGACTTTGGGCTTCTCGAGGATGCTCCTGCACAGGCGGCAGCAGTCACCTTCGCACTGCCAGAGGCAGGCCTCGGTTCTGGCTCTACCTCTAGGGACCCAGGGGTGGGGGCCACCGACTCTGGTCCTTCAGCTTCGTAGATGGTGCACAAGCCGTCAGAGGAACCCGGGCCAGCAGAAGGAGGCCATGGCAGGGGAACTCCTGTAAGAGCAAATGTGGGGACAAGCAAGATTGCTCAGTGGTTAAGAAGAGAACTTGTCGCCGGGCGGTGGTGGCGCACGCCTTTAATCCCAGCACTTGGGAGGCAGAGGCAGGCGGATTTCTGAGTTCAAGGCCAGCCTGGTCTACAGAGTGAGTTCCAGGACAGCCAGGGCTATACAGAGAAACCCTGCCTCGAAAAACCAAAAAAAAAAAAAAAAAAAAAGAGCACTTGTCACCAAACCTGAACCTGACCACTGCTGTTTGACCTCTTGAACCTACATAGTGAAGGAGGGAACCAACTTCCAAAAGTTGTCTGACCTCCACATCAGCGCTGTGACACTCAAGCCCGCATAAATATTCAAAGAAGCAAGTGAATAAATAAAACATTGATATGAAGAAAAAAAAAAACCTTAAGGACCACCAGGGGGCTGGAGAGATGGTTCAGTGGTTAAGAACACTAGCTGCTCTTTAAGAAGAACTGAGTTTGACTCCCAGTACCCACGTGGCTGCTCACAATGGTCTTCAAGTCCAGTTCCAGGTATTTTGACAAATTCTTATAGTCTCCATGGCACCACATACATGGTGCACAAACATACATGCAGGCAAATCACTCATTGGCATTGAATTGGAATAGAATAGAATAGAATAGAATAGAATAGAATAGAATAGAATAGAATAAATTAGAATTAATAGAATAGAATAGAATAAAGAATAGAATAGAATAGAATAGAATAATAGAATAATAGAATAGAATAGAATAGAATAGAATAGAAACCAATAGGGCTGGAAAGATGGTTCAGTAGGTAAGACACTTGCCACTAAGCCTGAAGGCCTGAGTTCAATCCACAGGTAACGTGAGAATTGGATTTTATAAGTTGGCTGGCTGACTTCCACAAGTGCACCAAAGGAGTGCATGCCCGCAAAGAGATACAAACACATTCAAAAAAGCTAAATGAATGTGATTTTAAGGAGGCAGGACTTAGGTGACTTGGAGGTAAAGAATAAGTGCAGCTCTTGCAAGGACCTGAGTTTGGTTCTCAGCACCTATTTCGGGTAGTTTGCATCCAATTGTAACTCGGGGAACTCACACACGGTACATACATTCATAGAAACACACATACATATACATAAAAATAAATCGCTTTTTAAAAGACATTACGAGATGAGTAAACTCAATTGCAACCCTGCCTGGCCACCTGAGTTCCCTCCCTATAACTAACATGGTGGAAAGAGAAATTACTACCAGAGCTTACACACACACACACACAACACACACACACAAACACACACACACACAATAGACCAGATGTGGGGGCTTAACTTCTTGGGAAGCTCCGCCCCCGAGCCCGGAATCTCTGTTCAGCATCCTTACCTGGAGTGCCGCGCACTGCTAACGGCGGAGCAGAACTTCGACTCCAAGAGGCCGGGTGGCAGGCAGCAAGCTCCGCGTCCGGGGCCGGGGAGATTGAAGCGCAGCCCTCGGGCCCGCTATCGTAGCCGCGGAGCTCCTCCGGTGTACTCGTGGCGCTGCTGCTGTGGCCTGCCAGGTCCGGGCCGCTCAGCGTACTGGAGGGGCTTCGCGAGGGTGGCGGCGGCGGGGCAGGGGCCAGCGCCAGGGTCAGCCGTGGACCTGAGATAGGGACATCTGGACCCGGGGTCGGGGGTCGACGAGGGGCTTGTAGTGGTGGTGAGGCAGGAGGAGAAGGAGGCTGAACGACGGGCGAGGTCAGGCCAGAAGGGGCTCCCGGAGGGAGAGTGGTCAGGGGAGAAGGAGGGGTCTGTAAAGTAGGTAAAACCACAAGGGGAATCTGTAGGGGGTGTGTGGCTGTGGCCAATGGGGAGGAGGGAGACTGCAGAGGGGGCAAAGCCAGAGGTGGGGCTTGAGGAGGGGGCGTGGCCAGGGGTGAAAGAGTGGGTGAGCCCAGTGAAGGTGGGGCTTCTGGAGGGGGAGTTGCTAAGGGAGACGAAGGTGAGGCTGAGGGAGAAAGAGGGTCCTCCAGAGGAGGTGAGGCAGGAGGGGAGAGAAGAGCGGGCAGAGAGGGTGAGGCCGAGGGTGAGGAAAGAGGCAAAGGGTATGTAACAGGAGGTGCCTGCAAAGGAGGCGAGGGTAGAGCGTGTGGCTGCATAGGGGGCGTAGGCAAGAAAGAAGGCGAGGCCTGCAAAGAGAGTGAGCCCATAGAGACTTGGGTGGATAGAGGGGACAAGGCCAAAGGAGGAGGCGAGGCCTGCTGGGCGAGGAGGCCAGTGCGGGCTGCAAGGTCAACAAAGAGGCCTGTGAAGTGGGCAAAGTCGGGGAAGGTGGGAGCATCAGAGGAGGCGTGACCACGGAAGAGGGAGGGACAAGCACAGGTGGTGAGGTGGAGGTAGAGGAAGAAACTGGAGGAGAAATGGCCAGAAACAGAGGGTCTTGTAAAGGCGGCGTGGTTCGGTTAGAGGGCGTGGCCTGGGGAAGGGGCGGAGACACAGAAAAGTTGGGCCGGAAAGGGGGAGTAGTTAGAGTGGAGAGAGGCAACTGAGAGGGTGTGGGAACGGGAGTGGGCAGATTCTGCGGGGAAATTGGCGGAGAAGGAAGGAGTTGTGGGGGAGGCGTAGCTAGAGGTAGAGGAGGTGAGAAAGGCGTGGCCAAGAGAGTCTCCTGAGGCTGCGATGCTGAAGAAGCCTGGTTGGGGGCATACTCTGTATAAGGGGAGGGAGCGATGGAGACATTACAGCTCTTGGTGGGGATGCATCAGTGGCCTCTTCAGCACCCAGACATGTGGGTGGAGCTTGCAAAGGGGGTGTGGCTGGTGGAGAGGGGAGGTTCTGCAGAGAAAGAGGGGGAGGTGATGGTGAACCATGTCCAGACTGTGAATGGGGCATTGCCTGTGAAGAGGCTTGTGCTTGGGGTAGTTGAAGTGAAGCAGGTAGAGGCGGGGTGGCGGGTGGAGAGGGAGGAAGTGTGGTCTGCAAGGGATCTTCTGGGACCTGGACAGAGAAGCACCAGGTGAAGCAGGCATGACTGAAGATGAAGCAGAATTCAGGCTCTGTACAGAGGGCCTGTTCTTCCTTGGGACTGTGGTCTGGGCTGGGTGCAGAGCTTGCTGCCCTTTCGACTTGAGCTGCGAGGTATGCGCAGGAGCCCGTGGGGTTCCACGCGGTGAGACCCCGGAGCGGGATGGGGAGAGCTGAGGAGTAGCACTGGGGATCAGTGAACGGGAGACTGGCTTTTGCAGGCTACCACCAGCGACAGAGCGCCTCCTAATGACTGGGCTCAGCTCCGTGGCACTGGTTCAGAAGCACTGATCACAGGTTTCCTGGATGCCTCGGTGGTCAGAGGACGCTGTCTGGCACTGGGAGCTGGTTGAGGAAGTCCCACCTCTGTAGCTGGGGCCCTTGACCGACGGGTGATGGCGGGGGAGGGGGCTCCTGAGGTGGGCCCTAAAGAATCTGCAGACAAAACTAAAGTCCAAAAAAACCACATGGGTATCTCGGGACTGGTTGCCTTCAAAGACTGATAGAAACCTACTTGTCACCAGGTCACGTACCTCTTCGTGTTCCAGAGCTCAGAGTATTCCTTTTGGGCGTCTCTGATGTTTTACCTCTGACCACAGGTTCCTTAGTCGAAGGCTGGAGTCCCTTTTGGACAACAGGGCCTGGTCTGGGCACAGGAAGACCAGTTGTTAGCATTTCCAATTTCACATTTCCCCATCTGTAAAACAGAGTTGCTTGCCTTTCTGTGACCCAACCAATAATAGCTTTTGCCCAACTTGTGTCCATTAGCAAGTGTTCCTGAGCTATCTCATATGTAATATTTACGTGTATGTGCACATGTGCACACACACACACACACACAGACAGACCCATTGCATACATATGTGGAGACCAGAGATAAACACTGAGGTCTATCTGGATCCATTTTTCTACCTAATTTTATGTTCTGTTTTAATTATTATTACTATGTAGACTATGTAGGCTGGCCTTGACTCACAGAGATCTACATGCCTCTGGCTTCTAAGAGATGGAATTAACAGCAAGTGCTACTACACTTGGACATCTTTTGGGACGGGATCTCGCACAGAATCTGATGTTTGACACTTCCTCTGCTGAGCACCAGAAACCCACCTCTTTTCTTCCTCCCTCTCATTCCCACCCAGAGCTGAGATTACAGTAGTACATCAAGACCGGCTTTGACATAGGTGCTGGAGTTTCAAACTCAGGGCCTCATATTTGTGCAGCAAGCACTTCAGCACGCCAAGCTACCTTTCCAGCCCATTTGTGTGTGATATCAAAAGGTTCCAAATTGCTAAATTAACCCTTACTTGGGGGAACTAGGGAGTTAGGGGAATTAGCTTATTACCTGGCGATCCCACTGCTGGCACGCCCTGGGCTAGAAATAGAGCCCTGGCCAGAGGTCTTTATAGGGGCCCTCTCCCCTTTCCCAGAAGCTGGGGACCTGTTGGCTTCAGGGAGAAGACAAAAATCAATGGTACTTCTGAAAAAGAGAAGTATCTAAAAAGAAAGAGGGGAGGTAAGCAGAGTTCAGATGGAGGTCACAAATAAAGTTGAGTACCTGGACTGCGAGGACCTGCCCCAGCACTGCGTGCTGGTGGCCCGTGACTAGTGGTCTGTGGAAGAGTTGCTTTGCTGGTCTGTGGAAGAGCTGCTTTGCTGGTCTGTGGAAGAGCTGCTTTGCTGGTCTGTGGAAGAGCTGCTTTGCTGGTCTGTGGAAGAGCTGCTTTGCTGGTCTGTGGAAGAGCTGCTTTGCAGACGCCTGGGGCTCGCTCCACCAGAGGCCTTCGCCCCATAGCTCCATTTGCTTCCAAGACTCGAAGGGCAGCAGCAGTTACAGGGGGAGGAGGTCGAGCGGACCCAGAAGGAGGCCTAGGGGTCAGAAGGCCAGGGGGTCGTGAAGCCGGCATCCGCGGGACAGTTCCTGATTTTATCCTATCCCTCTTGTCCATACCGCACCTAATGAGAAAGACAGAGGATGGGTATCCCAGGTCCTGAGCCAATCACTATAAACCATCCTGACGTCTCCCTGTGCTTCCTCTAGCATCGCCACCCATGGGTGCCTAAACCTCAGCCTAAAGAGCCTCAATTTTCTTTTCTTCTAACCACCCACACCCGCTCACCAACCTGGCCACTCAGTGTTGTCCTGAAGTCCTACTGCTACCTCCGTCCCCCAAAACTGAGACGCCCTGTTCATCTCCCACCCTCTGACCCCCGACCCCTACTCTGCCATCTTACAAGAACAACATCCATTCCCCTACCCCCCTCGCCTCTTGGCAACCTAAATGACCAATCAGGCAAACAGGGAAATGCCTCCGGCTTCCAGATTCAGAGGCCTCCGTGTGCACGGCGATGGGACTCCGCCAGCGTCCTCCCTCAGGTTCCACAGGCACCTGCACAGAGAAAAATAGTGGCCTTCTTGCCCGCGAACGGGCTCCGGGAGACAAAGAGCTGACCCCTCCCCCAGCCTGCACCCCTATGCCAGCGATCCGCCCGATCCACCTGCTCACAGTACGCATTCACCTCCGCCTCTGGGCACCAGCCGCTCCACGCAGGATCGCCTGGGTGGGGTTGGGCCGTAGAGCAGTGACGAGGAGCAGCAAAAAGGCAAGGGGAGGGGGCTTCAGGCGACAGTGCCTAGGGAGCTTGGCCGCGGCCCCGCCCCCCAGCTTCGGGTGGGGAGAGCCGAGGATGCGCGCACTCGCTCTCGGTCCAGAGCCGGGAGCGTGCCGAGAGCCTGAGAAAAGAGGCGCGTCTCCGAGGGAGGTGCGGGTGCTGCCTCCCTGTAATACCCCAGAAGAGACCTATTTCAGTGGCTGTGTTCAACAACCACAGAACTAACCAGAAAGGTTCCGTGGGAAAATCCCTTGAAGACCCTCACAGTCCTCTACTCAAGCTTTTGCACCTGCTCTGACACCCCCTTCTCTAGCACTTGGAGACCAACACTCTCCTAGACAGGGATAGGCTGGGCCTTGGCAACCAGTAGGGCGGGATCTTTGTGCCTCTGGCCCACCAACCAATCCAGCCATTTTGTGTGCCCCGGTCCTCTTTTCTTGTACTTGATGACTGGAGGCTAGATAGCCCTGTGACACCTATGCCACATCACCTATTTTGTAACTTCGACTTTTCTCACAGCCCTTCCCTGATACGGGTTAGTGGGGGTTGCTGGAAAATGAGAACCGTGGGAGTTATTTTTTTTTATTACATTGTATTTATTTTTGTGTGTGGTGTGTGTGGTCTCGCGCACACACATATGCCACTGCACACTAGTAGAAGTCAAAGAACAACTTGTAGGTTTCAGTTCACTCCTACAACCAGTGTGGGTCCTGGGGCTAGAATCCAGGTGATCAGGCTTGGCGGTAAGCATTTTTACCCACTGAGCTATCCCACCAGGCCCCAAATCCTTGGACTTAGAAGATGCACAGCCGATCCCAGATTTGAGAGAAGAGAGGAAGAATAGCAGGATGAAAGAAGAGGAGAGAAATAGGTAACACGGTGGTGACTCTGCCTTCTGTGGAGCAGAACATCTCGACTTTGCTGGCACACAGCAGTCAAGGCCTCAGAAGTTTCCTGGCAGAGCTGAATTGGTGATGTGTCAAGGAACATGATTACGGAGGGGAGGAGAACTCTCCAAAACGTGTATGAAGAGACTGAGCATTCTGAGTTGAGCATTTTAGTTGAGCAACTAAAAGGTGTCACTTTAGTTTGCCAGGTCACAGATCCAGTGGGGGCAGGTACCCATAGAGGATGGCTCTACCTGACGTAGGTGGGCTCACTGAGTTGGGCATTTTGGGCTGTACAGCCAATACTCTAGAGATACAGGCAGAAGGATCGTAAGTTCCAGACCAGCCTGGGCTACTTGTCAAGGCTTAGTGAGTCATTACAGGTGCTCGCTAGATAAAAGAAATGAGTCCTGGAACAACTTCAAAAGTTCCAGAAGGAAGGTAGCAAACAACTAGAATGATGTCTGCTGGACCCAGAATTAAGAGCATTTTTAGGGCTGGGCCATGTAGCTCAGTTGGCAAGGTGTCTCTGTGGCATACAAAAAGGCCTGGTTTCTATCCTCAGCAACATATAAACTGGGCACAGTGGTGTGCAGCTATCATCCTAGCACTTGGTGGGTGGAGACAAGAAAATCAACTTTAACATTATCATTGGCTCAGAGATAATTTGAGACCAGCTCGAGCCTGTCTCAAAAAACAAAACCAAAAAACAACAGCCAGGAGTGGTGATTACTCACCTTTAATCCTAGCATTCAGAAGGCAGAGGTAGGCAGATCTCTGTGAGTTTGAGTCCAGCCTGGTCTACACAGTGAGTTCCAGGACAGCCAGAGCTATATAGTGAGATCCTGTCTTGAAAAAACAAAACAAAAGCAAAAAAGCATTGTTGGTTTTCTTTTATAACTAGGTCTCACGATATAGCCCTTGGCTGTCCTGTAACTTGCTATGTTTACCAAGCTGGTCACCTCAAGCTCACAGAGAAAGACCCATTGCCTCTGCCTTCTAAGTGCT
This sequence comes from Mastomys natalensis, assembly GCA_021653895.1. NCBI lineage: Eukaryota > Metazoa > Chordata > Mammalia > Rodentia > Muridae > Mastomys > Mastomys natalensis. The sequence goes on along the minus strand of JAJTUV010001621.1, from coordinate 3,674 downwards.
TGGATTTAAGCTGTGCACACCACACCTGGCAAAAATAAAATAATTTTAAAATGCAAACGTCTAATTTTAGAACCCAGTGTGGTTCCAAGAGACCCTGTCTCAAAAAACAAACAAATGGTGGGAGGACATTTTTATAACAGAACTTAAGGGAAGGCAGACATGGATTTTCTCCATTGAATCTAATCTAATTAGTAAAGAAGCAAACTAATGAGAGATAATAAAAATAGAGAAGAGCTAGGGAGATGATGAGCTCATAAGGACTCTTGTAACCCAAGCCTGAGATCCTAAGTTTGATCCCAAGGACCCATATGGTAGAAGAACAACTTCTACAAGTTGTTCTCTGACTTCACACACACACACACACACACACACACACCACACCACACACGTACACTAAATCGATAAATATTCTTGGTATTTTCTAACTCAGTTGGCGTGAGTGAGGATCACAAGTTTAGGCGAGGCGAGAAGGATAACCAAAGAAAACAGCCAGAGGAGGAGAGGAATGGCGAGAGAAGAGAGAAACGACACAAGAAACCCCCAAAGCAAGGCAGCAGCATTTCGGGATAAGGATGTAATTATATAAAGAGCAGTACTTGATGCATCTGGAATGACAGGGGTGGTAAATCAGAAATGTTTGTGTGGGGTAGGGGTGAGCATCTAGAGAATTCTATGAAGTTTTTGGTTTTGAAACTGAGTTTCTGTAGCCCAGTGTAGTCTTAGACTCCAGTTGAAGCCAAAAATGACATTGAACATAGGCTCCTCCTACACCCACCTCCAAATGCTTAGACTCGAGGCTGCACCATCACACCTGGTTTATGAGCTGGTTGGGATCAACCAGAGTTTCGTGTCTGCTAAGCAATCATGGTCGAACGAGCTCCAGTCTCAGGCCTTAAGACTGAGAGTTTTTAAATACATATGTATTTATGGGGGGTTGGGGTCGATAGCACATACCAAAATGGAAGCCAGGCCCAACTTTGTGGAGTGGGTTCTCTCCTTCCACCTTTATGTGGGTTTCAGGGATCAAACTCAGATCTTCAGGCTTGCCAGACAGCACCTTGGCCCAGTGAGCCATTTCCAGGGCCTTAAATCAAGGTATTAAAATTCAGGAAGGTGTCTTGTTGGTTTGTCTCAAAACTCTTAACTAGTTGTCTTCCTCATTTCTCTTTCCCCTCCTCAGGCTTCCATTAACTTGAGGACTTTTCATGGGGTGGTAGCTTGTTTATGTGGCCTTCTGATTGGCTTCCTTTATGTCTAAGGGTCTGGTATCATCACATCTGTCGGCTGAGTATCATCTACCCCATGGTACTTTCTGCCTTGATGATCCAGAGCCACCCCCCACCCAATGGCCCAGAACTAGCACCCTGTGGCCTGTCACTCCAGCTTATACATATACATACACATGACAAACACGTGCTCACACACGGGTGAGTAATTCCTCCCTTCCTGGAATTCAGAGGGTTGCCTAAGTAAGGAGTGGCTAGAAGTGGGTGGCTGGGCTTTCTCCATTCACCAGCTACGTGAAGTGATACATTCTTGCAATTCCAACACTCAGGCAGCCTAGCCTCAAGGATCACCACTAACTTGAAGTTAGTTCTAGGCCAACTTGGGCTACAAAGTAATACCCTGTTTCAAAAAAAGCAAACAATGGACCCGTGAGCCAGCTCAGCAGTTAAAAAGGCTTACAGCCAACTCGGATGACCTGAGTTTGTCATCGAAGACCCACACTCTAAACTCCACACATGTGCCATGGCGCATGTGTGTGTTCACATATGTGAAAGTAAATAAATGTAACAAAAGTTGTTTTTAAGAAAATGCATGCTTCAGAGCTTTTGGTAAAAGCTCTTACAAGGCAAGAGCTCCAGTCTTAGAACTCAAGTAAAAAGCTCAGTTCAGTGACCCATACCTTTATCCTAGTAACAGCATGGTGTGACCAGAGACAGGTGGATCCCTGGGAGCTTACTAACTGGCTTCTTTAGCCTACTGGGCAAAATCACGGCCAATAAAAGACCCTGTCTCAGCAAAAGGTGGTACTGTGACAGAAAACTAGAGTACCTGGAGAAAGCTACAAGATTAACCCTTAACCCTAAAGAAGCCCTTCATCCCTGGGCTTCATAGGCAGCTCAAAGAATGTCTGGATTAGCTAAGTTACCTAAGATGGTTGGGCAGGTGCCATGTGAAAGCTCTATAGAGTTGTGTGGTTCAGGACTCTCGGTTTTGGGCTTTCCTCAGCTCACTAACCAATCCCATGCTCAGGAGTGTTTTCTCCTTTTCAATAAGCTGTCTCAACCTCTAATTTTAACCATTTGTCCCTGGTCTAGACTATGCCTTTGCTATGGGACACAAGAACCAGACAAATCTTGCTGAGTTTGAGGCCAGCCTGGTCTGCAAAGTGAGTTTCCAGGATAACAGCAGCCACTTGGGAGGAGGTAGCAGGAAATTCATTTGAACTCAGAAGTTTCATCCTGGGCAACACAGCAAGATCTTACACTTGAAGGAGAGGTGGCAAAACGACTCAGCTGGTCAAGTTATTTGCTAGCAAGCCTGATGACCCAATGACTTGAGTTTGATCTCTGGGACCCACACAGTGGAAAGAGAAACCTGACTATGGCATGGGACAGTCACTCACACACATAGAAAATAAGTAAATAAAAATGTATTTTAAAAAGGGCTGTCAAGATAGTTAGGAGGGAAAAGGTACTTGCTGCCAAGCCTGCCAAGCTGGGTTGGATCCTCAGGACTACACACACACACACAGAGAAAAGAGAGAGAGAGAGAGAGAGAGAGAGAGAGAGAGAGAGAGAGGAGAGAGAGGAGAAAGAGAGAGAGAGAGAGAGGAGAGAGAGAGAGAGAGAGAGAGAGAAAAGAGAGAGAAAGATTTGAGCAGGAATGAGTAAATAAACACAAAGCACATACCACACTGGGTTACTTCTCTCTCCTCTCCAGTTGCTTCAGCTAGAGTTCATTTTGTGCCAGACAACCCACCCACCCACCCACCCACTGTTCATTGGATCCCCTCTCCCCTGCTGTGCTAGGTACCATTCCTGGTGTGAAACATACAGAGAGATTAAAAGAGACGGGTGACTGAGCATGCTTGTGGGGCTTGTGTTTTAGTGAGGACAGATTATTGTTAGTGGCAGTGACTGTTCCCTTTGGTGACAGTTTCCTGGAGCTCATGCTCATCTCTCACTCACTAGGCAGCAAAAAATGACCTTGAACTCCCCCACCCCCCACCCCCAGATAAGGTTTCCCCTTATAACCCTGGCTGTCCTGGAATTTGATATGTAGATCAGGCTAGCTCCAACTCACAGACATCTGCTTGCCTCTGCCTCCTGGGTACTGGGATTAAAGTTGTAACCTCTAACTTCTGATTCTGTAACTTTAACCTCTACTTCGTTTGTTTGTTATTTGGTTGGTTTTTGCTTTGTTTTGTTTTTCTGAGACAGAATTTCTCTGTGTAGTCCTTCCTGGCTGTCCTGGAACTCACTCTGTAGACCAGACTGGCCTAGAGATTCACCAGCGTCTGCCTCCCAAGTGCTGGGATTAAAGACGCACATCATCAACTGGTTTATTTTTAAGCAGGCAGGGTCTGCTACATACCAGACTAGCCTCGAACTTGCTTTGTAGCTGAGGATGACTTTAAACTGAGAATCAAACTCAGGTTTTCATGAAAT